>CM059225.1:9648420-10173420 GCA_030347435.1 Clarias fuscus | reverse complement strand
ATTGGAATTGTTCATAAAGATTAATCAATGATAAGTGGGAGTGAAGTTGAGCAGCAACAGTTTTTTCGAGTATTTTTGAGATAAAGGGACGGTTAGAAATTGGGCGAAGATTATTGTAATCATTAGGATCTAAACCTGTTTTTTCTTTAAGTATGGGAGTAACAGCAGCAGTTTTAAAAAGTGATGGTACAATTCCAGTGGAGAGAGAAGAGTGAATAATGGCAGTTATAAGAGAGAATAAGATTTAACCAGGGCTGTAGGTAGAGGGTCCAGCTGACGGGTAGAGGGTTTGGATTTATGAATGAGGTCAGAAATTACTGAGGCATCAGGAAGAAGAAAAGTAGAGAATAAGTGACAATGCGAAGAAAAATAAGAGGGAGAGAAAGAATGGGAGTTAAGGAGGTGGTGAATTTTCTCATTAAAAAACAGCATTAAGGAGTTACAGGTGTTAGTTGAATACATATGGGGGGAGAAAGAATCAGGGGGATTGAAAATTTTATGAAGTAATGAAAACAATGTCTTGGAATTACCTTCGTTAGAATGGATTATACCAGAGTAGTAATCAGATTTAATTTTGGAAATAGATTCCTTATAATGCAGTAGGTGGGATTTGAACATTTCTCTATGGACAGAAAGACCAGTTTTACAGAAAAGACGTTGAATAGACCGTAGTTCAGAGGTAAACCAGGGAGCAGTACGAGAGGAGGAAACCGACATTGTTTTCATTCATTCTTATTTCATAAGAATATTATGTAAACTATTATTATATTGAGCAACCAAAGCATCAGGAGTGGATAGCCAATCAGGAATAAAAGTATCATCAATGCATGAGACAAGAGTACCAATATTAATATCCTTAAGCTTCCGATATGAAATAAAACGTGTAGGTATAGTTTTAGACAGGCAAATAGAAACATTAAAGGAAAGAAGAAAATGATCAGACACATGAAAATCATCAGCTAAACAGTTGGAGGGGGTGAGGCCAGAACAGCAGATTAAGTCCAAAGTATGACCTTTTGTATGTGTTGGAAAGTACTGATGAAATCCGAAACTCTCCAGGCATGAGGAAAAGTTTCTAGTCAGAGGAAGGTCACAGTTATCCAGCTTGAGCTAATTATCTGTTTTTCCTCACCTGAAAGATAACAGGCGAAGAACATGACTGAATGCGCCAAATTGAACCAACTTTAACCGACATTATGACTAGCCTTAGTTCATGTGTGATGTCTGAAAGCTAGGCAATATTCACAAGCACAAGTCTGGTCACTCCCTCATCGTGTGCTTTCAAATTACATTAGCATGAATTAACCACTAAACGAAAGAGAAGTGTGATTCCAAATCGGTTAAGGCTAGTGAAAAGTTTGACTGGTGAGCTAGCTAATGAACTCCTTTATGTTAAAGTTTAGTTAACACTTTCACAAACTATCGTTATTCGGCAGCCAATGTTACATATACATATATATATATATATATATATATATATATATATATATATATACACACATATATATATATATATATATATATATATATATATATATATATATATCCTCAACAGAGGTTTCTGACATTATTTTACACAGTAAAATAGTTTCGGAACCACTAATGTTAGTTTAAGTACACTTGAGTGTGCTTGTAAGTTAAAATTAAAGTTAACGTTAATGTCACCACAGCTCTATAAGCAAACGATTGTTTCGGCATCCACAAAATGCGCTTATAACATTAGCGTAAAATGTAGCAATTTGCAAAGAAGTAAAATAAAATGTTACCTTGATTTGTAGAGCACGTATTACTGCTGTGTCCCGAGTAAGCAGATAAATTCCGTCAGCAACAAACACTCTGAGCGTTGCACAGCATCATGGGAGTTTTACCGTTACTCCTGTGCAAACAGGTCCAAGCCTCAGTGCCATGTGCACTCAGGTGAGCCGAGAGCTTTACACGCCATGTCCACTTTCATGCAACAAATTGGCTTAATCAAATACAAATAAAGGGACAAGTTTTGAGGTGTATTTAATGTATTCTTTCTACAATATACAGACAGTATCCATCACATTTCACATTCCCAAACTAAATAATGTGAATTATTTAATTTATTTATCAGGAACAAGAACGAAGGAAATTAATGAAGCAATAAAATATATCAGTTCAGAATCCACAAACATAATATGAATATTTAACTTGACAGTGTAATTAATTAATAGTTGCCTATTGGTGTTTTGTTGGTCAACTATTCGATTATCACCTATTGTAACTGCTGTAATTAACTAGTGTTTTATGTGATTGCGATCTCACTCACTCTCACTCACTCATCGTCTATGCGGCTTTATACTGTATTGATGGACACTGGGCACCTGGAGCCAATCCCAGGAGGCTTAGGGCATGAGGCGTGGTACACTCTGAACAAGGTGCCAATCCATTGCAGGGCACACACACTCATTATGTGATTGCCATCAAATCTTTAAATGTTAGTGGGATTATTGAGACCTATTTTGATGATTATTTTGTTCACTTGGGACAATATTATTCATAAACTGAAATTAAAAGAAATATTTTAAAATCCCAAGACATAATTAGCATGAGGCAACAGTATGGGCAGAAAGATTTTTCTAATTTCATAAAATGGACTTAGAAAAAATAAGTCAATGCAGCTAACAGTAATTGTTTCACCAAAAATTTAAATACACTCTAAACCAACTGAGTTATTACTTCAACAATTTATTTTTGACTTAGGTTAATTTCATCGGAATGAGTGACTTAAAACTTTCATGAAGTTATGGTAACTTAATTCTTTTATTGAGATGTGCTGTTAGGTTTTACAGTGTACAGATCTTAGCTGACCTGAGGGACTCGGTGTATGTGTGTGTGTGTTGGATTCGGATTCTGTTGATTCTAGGGATTCGATGAGCGGCCTCTATTGGAATACAATCGAAAAATCCGTCAGAATCTCTGCTGGCTTAAAGGACTTGTGAGACTCGGCTCTGTTAAATTAGTTATTAAGAAGTATTTGAATCCATACATAGATTAGAATTTCTCATGTCTAGTTTTCCCCGTCTTTTATCTTTTCTTACTCAAATGCCAACATGCAGCAGATATAAAAAGTTTAAACTCTGTTAAAATTGCAGGTTTTTGTGAAGGAAAAATAAACTAATCCAAGACAAATCATATAAAATCTTCCTCCTTTAATATGCACCAACATATATTTCAGGTGAAACACAATTATGCATTCTCATAATTTCTTGTCTTGTTTCTTGCTTCAGGCTGTGCAGGAGAGTAAGAGGGACACAGAAACCGGGGATGACGTGAATAAACTGGAGAAAACCCCGAAAAAGCGCTTCATTTTAAAAGTTGCACTGGTTCCCAGGAAAAGAAAAGCGGCAAAGGAGAAAAAGCTGCAGAAGCCTGATCTATAATAGCATTACAGTTGCATATACTATATGTTTGTGCAAATTGAAATTCCAATGTGGTTAAACTGTTGTAAAAACTATTTTCGATTTTTTTCAACATGAGAAGTAATAAAAGAACAGAAATGGAAATAAAAGTACTAAAAGTACATTTTTGAGAAAAAAAAATCATAAAGTAGTTAGTTTTCAGAATCAGAAGTAATAAAAAATATTACAAGTTTTTTTGAAAATAAAAATTATAAAGGATTTATAGCAGCACGCACAAAGTCACTCGAAATTGAAGAATGAATGCTGGAGACATTGTTTGCATGGTACCAAAAAGAAAAAAAAAGTGTGATTTATTAATCATGAGAAAGCTGACTTTGGGTAAATAATGGAGATTCTATTCAAGATTCTGAATAACGATAATTTAATTTGATCTGTGAAGCCACATTAAATGTAACAGAAGAAACCAAGTTAATCAGGTTTAAATCACTTTGTGACCACATGTGGTTTAGTCCTGTAAGTCATGACTGGAGCCACTCTAGTTCAGCTTCTCGTCTATTCCGGGAAAACTGAGGAACAGGGATTGGAGCCAAGCTTTAGCCCTAAAATAAAGCCAAAAATTATAATTACTGATATTATGTACATTATGCCATAAATATGGAATAAAGCACTGCAGTCATAGGAAAATAATTTGATAGTTTGGTGTGATGAAGTTATCTGGTGTGACTGTTATCAACTTTTACCAAATTGATTCATTCCCAAAACAGCACCTCCCTAAACAGTGTTTCCTTCAGAAATAGATTCCAGTTGTGGCTGTGTCTGTTGTTTTTAAAAAGTAATTATTTAAATAATAATCCCTGTTACAATATCTAAAAAATGTAATTAGATTGTCAAATAATTTCTTTAAATAACTGAACATTAAGGAAATCACATGCCATGTCTGACATGTCTGCAGGTTCCGGTGTTGTACGCTAAAATTAGCCACCCCCTGCCAAGGATACCCCCCCCCCCCCCCCCGCAACATAATCTTGATCAAATATTATATTAGAACATAAATCTATAGATTTATGATTATAAAATATGATATTACTATTGCAAAGAACACTAGTTCAAGACCGTTAATACAAATTCTCAAATAATGTTTATTTTGTGGCACATACATTTTTTAGGGTTTTGTGATGAATATGGAAATAAATATTTATATATAATAGAAATCAATATTGTTTATGATGAAAAATTAGAAGAAATGTATTTTCAGCAATATAAAAGTATACATGTATATGAATATTTAATGTAATTTATGTTTTATATATAAGTGAGGGAGAAACACTGGTTAAATCTGTTTTAAGTAAACCTACTAACAAGCATTTTAGCTTCACAAAGTACATTTTCATAGTAACCCACTCTTAGTTTAACTAAACTGACTAAGAAACAGAAAATCCAGAGTTTCCTTAAACTGAGTTTACACCAACATTTTTTCTGAAATCCTGCAAAAGCCAATCTGAGACTGGAAAATTGTGTGTGGAAACAATAACTCTTCTGAGAATCAAAAATGAATTAAAAAAAAAAGTGTGTGCTTGTATATGAGCAAAATCTTGTGTGGGTGCCCCTGAGGGCCCCGGGCCACGCGACTCTCCGGCATCACAATGGTAGCAGATTCCAACCTGTCTGCCAATTTTCATGAGTTTTTGAGCATGTTTAACCCCCAAAAAGCCCAAAAGGGTGGAAAAAAAATCCTTAGGAAAACAAGAGTTTCCTGCACACCCTATAGTGCTTAGACCCTAAAAACACTGCATTTGGAAAAAAAAACAATCCCATGGAGCAACTTAAACAGGATGACTTATTAACAAACTAGAAGTATGTGAAGCGAATAATATAGGATATGGTTGGATGTGTGTTTTGCTGTGAAATTTTCTGGTGCATGTGAGAGCTCGACTGCGATAATCAGGATCTAATCATGATTTCACAGGTACCACTAGCCACTTTATAAAGTGAGTTATAAAATAAATTACAATTTACTTCATGTAATATGGGGCTTTTTTCCCTGTTTATTTATTAAACATAATAATAATAATAATAATAATAATAATAATAATAATAACAACACAGATTAATAGTAATAATTAATTCCAATTGGAAATTGTAATTTTTAAATTGTAAAATTTGTTGATTTTTCCTGATGTCACTACTTCTGATGCTGCTGCCCCAGCAGCTGGCAGCAAAGAATATTGCACTTGCCACAACAGACTGATAAAAGATCTACAGCATTTTGCTGCAGACATTACATGACATGAATTTAAATTTAAATTTAATAAGTTCAATAAGTTTGCTCAATAAGTAGAGTCTGCTCTGTTCTTTCCTGTAGACAGTTTCTGTATTGCATTTCCAGTCCAATCTGTTGTCAAGATAAACTCTGAGGTATCTGCAGCTATCCATCACCTTCACTGCCTCGCCCAGATTTAGACTGTGTTTGGTCACCAAGGTGACAGGATTCAGAGTTGTACTGGATGTCCAAAGTATATAATGTGAAATATAAAGGTGGGATTACGTTCCCTTGTGGTGCTACAGTACTGCTTACCATTTCTTTCAGACATGTATTCACACAGCCTCACAAACTGTGGTTTGTCTGTCAGATAGTCAGTAATCCAGGAGGATGTGGAAGAATCAAACTGCAGCTTTTGGAGCATCTCTTGCAGCAGTGCAGGTTGGATTATGTTAAAGGCACTGGAGAAATCATAGAGAGAGTCTCACAGTGCTTACCTGGTTTATCTAGGATCTTATATCACAAAGAGGGTGCCAATGGTCATAGGTGGCTCAAGCGGTGATCAGTGAGCAAAGTTGCATTAGCATTAGTCCAGCACATGTGGACTGATGCAACATGCAATAAAATACCCCCCCCCCCCCCCAAAAAAAAAGAAAAACACAACAAACAGCCAGAAGAAATCAGTTTATTATAATCTCCAGATACAAGATGTTAAAAATACACCTGCCCTATTCCATATCACATATCAATATCACATTCCACTTCAAATATACAGTGGAACCTTGAATTACGACCATAATTTGTTCCGGAAGTGGGCTCATGTTCCAAAACACTCGTAAACCAAATCATAATTTTCCATAAGAAATAATGAAAACTCAAATTATTCGTTCCACAGCCCCAAAAAATAAATACGTACAAATAATTAATACAATCTATAAAATGAAAATAAAACAAATTAATCTGCATTTTACCTTTAAAATAAAGTACAAATAAATGCCGACAGATAAGTGTTTCCGTTGGTGCGTGCAGGCGCTGTGTGTGTGTGTGTGTGTGTGTGTGTGTGTGTGTGTGTGTGTGTGTGTGTGTGTGTGTGGAATTAGCCCCTGCCCTTGCCTCGTTTTACACAGTAACACTCCTCCTCCCTCTCCCCACCTCGCTTTTTAACTTTCACAACAAACACACACACACAACGGAAACACCGTTTTAACAGGAAAAAAAAGAAATCTCTCTGAGACTGGCATGAGCGCATATTAACAGAATCGCTTTTTAAGTTTCACAACAAACACACACAACGGAAACGCTGTTTTAACAGAGAAAAAAGAAATCTCTCTGACCTGGCGTGAGCGCATACTAAGGGTTTCTGTGTGTTTGTGAAGCTGGGGAGGGGGTGAAAAGGCGAAAAGAGCGTCTGTGTGTGAGACTAAAAAGAAAGAGACGAGCAGAGTTTCTGTGTGTTTGTGAAGCCGTTTGGGGGGGGGATTGCGTTACTCGCAATCCGAGGTTCCACTGTATACATATATTTATATATACATAGTGTGTGTATATATATATTTTTCCCTTCAAATATTTTAAAATATATTTGCATATATGTAGATCATCTTTTTCTGTTCATAATTAATAGACTGAAATATCTATGTACACACGTGGACAAAATTGTTGGTACCCTTCGGTCAATGAAAGAAAAACTCACAATGGTCACAGAAATAACTTTAATCTGACAAAAGTAATAATTGAAAAAAATTCTATGAATGTTAACCAATGAAAGTCAGACATTGCTTTTCAACCATGCTTCAACAGAATTATTTAAAAAAATAAACTCTTGCAACAGGCCTGGACAAAAATGATGGTACCCCTAGAAAATACTGAAAATAATGTGACCAAAGGGACATGTTAATTCAAGGTGTGTCCACTAATTAGCATCATAGGTGTCTACAATCTTGTAATCAGTCAGTGGGCCTATATATAGGGCTCCAGGTAGTCACTGTGTTGTTTGGTGACATGGTATGTATCACACTCAACATGGACCAGAGGAAGCGAAGGAAAGAGTTGTCTCAGGAGATCCGAAAGACAATTATAGACAAGCATGTTAAAGGTAAAGGCTATAAGACCATCTCCAAGCAGCTAGATGTTCCTGTGACTACAGTTGCACATATTATTCAGAAATTTAAGATCCATGGGACTGTAGCCAACCTCCCTGGACGTGGCCGCAGGAGGAAAATTGATGACAAATCAAAGAGACGGATAATCCGAATGGTAACAAAAGAGCCCAGAAAGACTTCTAAAGAGATCCAAGGTGAACTTCATGCTCAAGGAACATCAGTGTCGGATCGCACCATCCGTCGTTGTTTGAGGCATGGGAGACGACCAAGGAAGACACCATTGTTGAAAACAAATCATAAAAAAGCCAGACTGGAATATGCCAAACTACATGTTGACAAGCCACAAAGCTTCTGGGAGAATGTCCTATGGACAGATGAGACAAAAATGGAACTTTTTGCCAAGGCAAATCAGCTCTATGTTCACAGACGGAAAAATTAAGCATATGAAGAAAAGAACACTGTCCCTACTGTGAAACATGGAGGAGGCTCTGTTATGTTCTAGGGCTGCTTTGCTGCATCTGGCACAGGGTCTTGAATCTGTGCAGGGTACAATGAAATCTCAAGACTATCAAGGGATTCTAGAGAGAAATGTGCTGGCCAGTGTCAGAAAGCTGGGTCTCAGTCGCAGGTCATAGGTCTTGCAACAGGACAATGACCCAAAACACAGCTAAAAACACCCAAGAATGGCTAAGAGGAAAACATTGGACTATTCTAAAGTGGCCTTCTATGAGTCCTGACCTCAATGCTATTGGGCATCTTTGGAAGGAGCTGAAACATGCCGTCTGGAAAAGGCGCCCTTCAAACCGGAAACAACTGGAGCAGCTTGCTCATGAGGAGTGGGCCAAAATACCTGCAGAGAGGTGCAGAAGTCTCATTGACAGTTACAGGAATCGTTTGATTGCAGTGATTGCCTCAAAAGGTTGTGCAACAAACTATTAAGTTAGGGGTACCATCATTTTTGTCCAGGTCTGTTCCATGAGTTTTTGAGTTTTCTTTTTTTTTTATAATTCCGTTGAAGCATGGTTGAAAAGCAATGTCTGACTTTCATTGGTTAACATTCATAGAATTCTTATTTATTATTACTTTTGTCAGATTAAAGTTATTTCTGTGACCATTGTGAGTTTTTCTTTCACTGACCGAAGGGTACCAACAATTTTGTCCACGTGTGTATATATGTATCTATATATAGGATGTTATATATTCTGTATGGGTCACATACACAATGTAGTTGTTATTTAAAGTAATTATTTGGAGTCACTGGTCTTGAAGGGATGCAGTAACTTGCAGGTAATAGAAAATGCCTTCATGTTCATTATTTTTGGAATACAGCACAACAGTGCCACTTATGGCCATTTAAAAATCCCACACATACCTGTAGAGTAATGGTGAAAAGTAAGGTTGAAGCTGCTTTCTTTATCTCTAAAGTGTTACAGCAATGAAACATAAATCAATTTTACATTCAGAGAACAATACAGAAATGTCTCTTTTTCATTTTATTTTACTTAAACATTAATCAGCCTTTGTATTTTATTTTACTGCATTAAAAGAGAACCAGTGAAGCTCAGAGAGCTGCAAAT
This sequence comes from Clarias fuscus, assembly GCA_030347435.1. Lineage (NCBI taxonomy): Eukaryota > Metazoa > Chordata > Actinopteri > Siluriformes > Clariidae > Clarias > Clarias fuscus. The sequence continues at coordinate 10,164,098 of CM059225.1, read as the reverse complement.
ACTCTCACAGTCAGAGAGAGCAGTGGCAAACGAGAATGACTAGTGTTGCTATGAATGGATTGAAATTGTATTTTTTTTTCTTTAAAAAATTATTTCCCATAAAATTAATTTTGTGAATTATTTTAATAATAAAAGTCTTTAAAAAAAACTTAATTCATCTTTACTGTTGAAGCAGAAAAGCAGCTACAAACCATGAAAGCTCTTTATATTAATGTGCCATCGTGTCCCTCAAAAGCAAAAACAAAGAGCAAAAACAATATAATTGCTTGTGCTCCGAGACACTAAGATTTAACCGAGACACTTGAGATGGGCTCTTAAATACAGCCATCTCAATGATACTGCTTTCATAATAACCAATCTACACAACTGTAATGAGATACAATTTTTAAAAAAAAGAAAGAAAAAAAAAACATTTGTTGTATTTAGTCTTTGTCTATTTAGCCTCTGTGCACTTTGTCACCGACTGATTACTGATAAACTTCACTGTGAAAGATGTTTCTCACAGATCCAGCGTTGTTTAAGAGAGCATTTATAGTCATTCCAGACGTTCACATTTGGAGCACTATAAAACTCAGCACAGTCCTCATCACCACCTGCATCATTCGGTTCCCCTTTATTCCAGAACCTGAAACGCAGAGTATCGGAATCAGACTCAGATCAGTGTTCAGTTTCCTTCCATTCCACACATTTAACAGAATCCTTATAAAAACAGAGAAACCAAAAGAATCTGAGTTTCTTACTCAGTGGTCAGTGGTGTACCGTCCACCCATTTCCACTCTCCCTCTGTATCTCTGTCACTCAGACCAATCCAAGCCTTAAAGCTGGCCTTCTGTTTACCGATGAACTCCTGTAAATAACAGCATAACAAAAAAATTTAAAAAGTCTTTGGTCTCTCACTCTCTCTCTCTCTCTCACACACACACACCTGTTCCTCTCTGCTGTTTATGATCACCAGGTCTAATCCTTTGTCCATGCAGTCCTGTCTGCTCTCAGTCCAGTTCTTCATCTCAGTAGACATACAATAAAGACTAGAGCTAAAGCAGAAACACTCCCTTTTCTCTGTGGAAATAAATTGGGAGAATTTAAAGAGATTAAAGCACACTTTTTTTCACTGTATAGACTACAGGGGTTGGACAATGAAACTGAAACGCCTGTTTTTAAACAACAGTAATTCATTATTACGGTGTAGGGCCTTCTTCTGCGGCCAATAGAGCATCAATTTGTCTTGGGAATGACGGATACAAGTTCTGCACAGAAGGATTTTGAGCCATTCTTCTTACAGAATAGTGGCCAGGTCACCAGGTTTCCTGACTCGCTCCTCCAGAACACCCCAAAGTGGCTCAATAATATTTAGATCTGGTGCCTGTGCAGGCCATGGGAGATGTTCAACTTCACTTTCATGTTCATCAAACCACTCTGTCACCAGTCTTGCTGTGTGTATTGATGCATTATCATCCTGATGTATGTTTGACCCTTTGGGTGTACATGGTCCTCCGGAATGGTTCAGTAGCCCTTGGCAGTGATGCGTCCATCTAGCACAAGTGTTGGGCCTTGGGAATGCCATGATATTGCAGTCCAAACCATCACAGATCCACCCCCAATGCTTCATTCTGGGCATGCAACAATCTGGGTGGTATGATTCTTTGGGGCTTCTCCACACCGTAAAACTCTCGGATGTGGGAAAGACAGTGAAGGTGGACTCATCAGAGAATAACACATGTTTCACATTGTCCACAGCCCAAGATTTTTGCTGCTGGCACCATTGAAACCGACGACTGGCATTGGCACGAGTGACCAAAGGTTTGGTGGAAACGGGAGGGTTGAGGTGCACTGAGTGAGTTGGGCAGCTGTGGTTTTATGTTTTTTGGATACAATCTGGATTAGCACCCGGACATCCCTTTCAGACAGCTTCCTCTTGTGTCCAAAGTTACTCCTGTTGGATGTGGATCGTTCTCCTTGGTGGTATACCGACATTACCCTGGATACCGTGGCTCTTGATACATCACAAAGACTTGCTGTCTTGGTCACAGATGCGCCAGCAGGATGCGTCCCAACAATTTGTCCTCTTTAGAATTCTGATATGTCACACATGATGATGTGTGCATTCCAATAGTTTAAGCAAAACTGTGCTATTAGTCTGCTAATTAAACCTTTACACTCTGCACATTCCTCAACTAAGAGCAATCAATAAAGATTGGCCACCAGGCCAGTCAAATTTAGCCATGAAACCTCCAACACTAAATTGGCCAGTGTTTCAGTTTCATTGTCCAACCCCGGTATATACTATGAGCAACATTTTTATTTGTGCATGGATTCACCCTTCATGGGCTTACTTTATTATTACAATGTGTAACATTATTAAGTCTTATGTAGCTCTTACCCTAATTAATTTGTTTGCAGTGTACAACAGAGAGCTATCCTGATCATTTCTATAATCAAAAATATTTAAAATATGCGTGTTTTACAATTCACATTTGGTGTTTTCACGCTGTAAACAATTAGTGGCAAAAATATAATTGTAAACATAATTTATCGACTAGTTTTAAAGAAAGATGATAAAAGAAGTCATCAAGACAGCACTAAGTAAAGCATTAGACAAATAAGTTTAAAACTTATAAATAAATGCTGTACACTAAACCTAAGATGAAGAGCACATTGCATTTTTGCAGCACTACAGGTTGTACTTTTATATAACTTTATAACAACTTGATATGACAATAATAGGTTATTGTTGTATTTCTCTCTTTAGACGCTGACTGGGTAAATAAAAACAGCACACGCAAACTAAAAATAACTCTATATAACCACTTGTATAGGCATTTACATTTTAGACACTGGGTTTAGAATTGGCTATGTTACGTCTATTATCTCCAGGAGGAAGGTAAGCTTTAGTGATTGGGGATTAATGTTGAGGTGATCAGTAATTAATCAGGTGTTATTACAATACAGGCAAAGTTGGTTATTAGTTCTCCAGGAGAAATGTAGGACTGCTTAATACTCAATTAATAGTGAGCTTATACAAGCATGCTTACTAATTACAGTAGTTAATGTCATTGAATTAATGAAGTATTAATTCATTCTTCATTACTCCTTACACAGTTACCTATGTGTTATGGATCAGAACTTTAAAGTGTCACCAATATTATTGAGATGCCTTCACTCTAAGACCTTGGTGAAATCACATGGAGGATCATGTAAGAGGATGTGAGTCTTTAGTCCCAACAGTAGACATTAAACAGTAGACCAAATTCATGTACTTACCCCAAAATGTCCTGAGGTATCCATCTCTCTCTCTCCGTAACTGGTCTTTCTGTATGGTCAGGTTTTTGTTAACAGCCTGTAATTGGTCTCTTTCTATAGTCTGGTTGTTGTAACTGGCCTGTAATAGTCTTTTTTCTGTATTCAGGTTGTTGTGACGCTCCTGTAATAGTTTTTTCTCTGTAGTCAGGTTGTTGTAACTGGTCTGTAGCTGGTTGTTTTCTGTCTTCAGATTGTTGTATTTGATCCACAGCATTGTGATGCCAGTCAGCAGGAGAACACACAGTGGTAGCGCACACACTGCCGTCACTCTGTAACACCTCTTCCATGCAGTGTCTTTTTCTTGGGAATAGGGAAACAATCAACATAAAGACACAGTTACAAAATTGTTAGATACAAAGGAGCTCTCAGCTTGTGAGACTGCACTGCCCACAGCAAGTCTCGGTGCTCCAAACCAAAAGATGTGTTTCTACTGCCGATATCCTGCTATTAATCCTGCCGATATAAAATAACTCGTATCAGAAGTCATTTTAAAGAGACCTGCATGATGAGTTTGGACGTTCCTCGTTGTGTCAGTGTCCTTTTTCTGCACGTGTGGATTATAACCTCTAATAGCACCTACACTCTCGTAGATATCCACCACTCTCTCCACCCGTTCTCCCCTCTTCATCTCCTCAGCGCTGATCACATCATCATACACACACTCCAGCATTTATAATCTATTACAGACACTGTAAAACTGATGTACAGTCTCTTTGTCTGCAAGGAAATAACTACAACTGTGTGTGTGTGCATGAAATAAAAAGTTTCCTTATTACAATGTCAGTTGTCAGTTAAGGAAGCAGAAATGATTATGAAAGTCCATGTGACTAAAACAGAGCTGAAATAAAGGAGAAGTCTGTTTAAGTAAATTGTAATAATTTAAAATAGGACAATTAGTTTCTTTTAACTTACATAAAAATAAAAATGAAGTTTTAAATAAAACGGGGAAAAAAAAAAAGTTTGTTCACTGTTTCCTCCTTTTGACTCCATCTGTGATGAATGAACTCTTTATTTTCCTGACCCGGTCATCTCAACTTGTTTTTGTGTTAAACCAATAAATTCAATAATTAAGTCTTTTGCGAAAAATGCCAGAGTTTATATAATAACGACAAGATCAGGATATAAATTTTGATGATTCCTTTAGCACTGAATAGATTGCTATTGCCAGCTAATTTAGCTTTCAAAAGCTGAATAAAACAATCCTTAATGTAGCTGTTTAGTTTAGTTTATTTATATAGCACATTTACTACAGCCACAAGACTGACCAAAGTGCTGTACATCCACATAAATGTCATAAAAGAATAAAAGTACACAACTACAGCCTAAGAAAAATAAATAAATAAACACACAAGCTTAATGAGGACAGTCCTTAATGTAGCTGTTTAACTCTGACAATAGCAAAATATCCTGAATAAAAAATGTACATAATTTTGTACAAATCCGTTGATGTTCCTGAAGTAAATCTCTACTTATTTGTACAGATCTGTATTTTCTTGAGCCGAAGTAATAATAGTGCTAATCAAAAATACAATATTAATAATTATATTACAGGTTGTCAGAGTGTGCGCCAGTGATGGGTGTGTGCACCTCAGTCTGGTATCGCTTTTTGCTCACTAAATAGGCGGCCTCCCCTTCTGCAGGTGTGGTGAAGGAGCGGGGCCACTGTAAAATAAAAACAAGGCAGGGAGTGTAGCTTGAGGTCCTGGAAGTTCTGGTGATCTTCAGAGCTTGGCGCATGCTACACGCAAAAGAGTGGCATGTGAGCAGGGTGATGTAATGCGCCCCAGGGACATCAAAGGTCATAGAACTGAGTGGAGCCATTTCATATCCGCATAGAGCTCTCGCCTCGTGTCCATGTGTCTGTGGTGCTGCCCACGTGTCAAACCTGTTACAAGATGGAAAACATTTCTACTTATCTGATTAACTTTCTTCTATTCTCAGGGAATAGAATGTTAAATAAATCCCAAGGGGATTTGCTAGTCAGAAACTTTGACTTTTGAAGTAGGAGTAGGAGTATAGTTCACACTGTACCTTGTTGGTTTGTTTTTGCTTTTTGTTCCACCTTCAAACAAAAGAGTGATCACATGGATAAAAAAAAAAAAAACACTTCCTCTCTCACTTCCTTTATAAGTAACAGTACACCCACCCAACCACACACCCACCTAGTCACTTCTTGCTTGAGACTAAGATTTAGATTCAGATACTGATAGAGTTTGAATTAAAGCTGATTTGTAATAGCTGTTCAGTACAAGAGCATGCTTCTTAACAATAGAGAAGTATACACAAATACAATCATTACTGCAAATAACACATCTAAGCTTCACATGAGGCCAAACTGGAGAGTCTCTGAAACAAAAACAATCAGGGACATGCAAAGTCAGGAGCACACACACACACACATTCAAACTGTATGATATTCTATACTATATCTCCCTAACAATCAATAGGCTTCATTAGTCTATGTGCATTAGGAAGGCAATCTTAAAATATTTTATCCACACATGTGTCTTTAATCTCAAAAAAAGATCTTATGTAACTAAACTCCCAAAGTATGATCAATGTGCACTGAGCCAAAGACAATAGAACAATGTATACAGTACAGTGGACTTAAGGAGACTTTAAATGACTCATTCAAATAAGTCATATAGAAATTGCACCTCAGCATGTTGTACAAGTGATACTAAAAGGATTGCATTCTATTTTTATTTAAATTGCAAATTTTCCTTTCCTTTGCACAGTGTTATCCACTGCAAAGTCACTATGAGGGCACTTCATTCCAGATAATTCCAAAGCAAAGTGTCATGAGCTTTTTTTTAATTATTATTATTATTTTTTTATATAAAAACCACTGGTATCTATGGTCCCACTAAACCAAGTCTTACAGTAACTTTATCATCATTCCCAGCAGACATAGCAAAATATATCATTTTCATGAATATAAATGTTGAGTTAGAATGCTGAAAAAGAAGAAGAGACTAGAATCACTTTTAAAAAGAATGTACAAATCAATTTAAGCTAGCTAACGGGTACCTTCTTCAGGAAAAAGAAACCTATGTGGTGCAACAGAAGCACGTGCAACAGAAACGCGTTCTCTCTTATCTGGAAATGACGAGTTCGATTCTTGCGTGGTGCAGCCATTTGCATCTAGGATTCAAGAGAACAGATTTTCCATGCTCTCTTGGGGAAGAGGTGGCATACCTGCATTCTCAATTCAACCACATCCCTAACATGGTGTGAACAGCAGTTTGATAAGATGTGATTTGATAAGACGGTTGGCTGTTCTCAGAGTTACTGTGTCCTGGTATTGTGATCTGTTTTTTTTTATTTTTTTTTTATTACAGGAAGTGAAGATGAGAGCAACCTAGAGACACAACTCTACAAAGACTCTAAAGAGAGCAAGTACAGAGATATGCTTCTGAAAGATCTATGTGGTTTGTGTGGTTTTCACCTCAACTTCTAAAAACAGAGCATATGCTTAACTCTGAGAACTACAAACTGCAGTTGAGGTGAGAGATCCAAAACAAATCTGATCCTATATAAACACTGCAGGTGTTAAATTAAGGCCATGTTCACACGTAGCCGGGTATCTTTAAGAACTGAGATTTTTCTATGCAGTTGTCACCTTTCGTCCACGCGCAAACCACACGAGTTTTGGTCGTTGAAAACGGAGCTTTTGGAAAACTCCGTCCAAAGTGAAGATTTTCCAAAACTCCGTTTTCAGTGCTGTTGTGTGGACAGGGGAAACGAGATTTCGGCTTGTTGAGACGTCACCTTGTGCCGATGATGTAAGTGTCTGATGTAGCGGACGTACGTACAGTAAACTAGTGACTGTGTTAACGTTGCGTACTGGACTTTTTACATGCGTGCACATACACGTGCACATACTCACATTACGTTAATGAACAGAGGTGCCTGGATGTACTACTAAGCTCACTGCTGCTACATACTGTACAAAACTCTGACTACACAGACCCGGCAGACAGCGACGGCGATTTTGGACAAGACCCGGTCGGACTTCTACAAAGGTAACAACGTTTTGTCTAGGCTTCTGATTGGCTGTTGATTTCCTGTTGATTAAGGAGGCTCCTAACAGCGCTTACCAGTGCGTATTGCGTTTTCATGTGGACAAAGATATTTTTAAATCCTTGGTCGTGTGGACGGAAATATTTTTAAAAACGAAGAAGAAAAAAATCTCAGTTTTTGGACATGGCCTAAGACTGAGGAGTTTTCTGGGTGAGATGTGAAGATGAGTAAAAAACAAGAATCACTGCAGACAACAGATCAGCTGACTTAAACTACAGCTGTCATTACTAAAAATTACATCAGGTACACAGGCACACACAATCACACACTGGTGTTTTTGGTTATTGTGCTTCATGTAGAAATAGATCATCTGACTGATCAGGCAGTACAAGGAGTAGACGTTACAGACTGACTGCAGTGTGTGTGTGTGTGTGTGTCCTGTTTACTGCTTTAACAGTACTGAGGGTGATATTCAGTAACCCCGCCGACGGAGGGGATAAAGTGTTTCCAGAATGATTAAGAAACACCTTAATCATGTGTAATGTCAGAGCAACAGGCCTGTAGTCATTCTAGGCACAGGGATGTGAGAGAAGTGCAGAAGTAGTGGCTGTTTTCTGTGACCAGAGAGCAGGGGAACATATATTGGAGCTGAAGCCAAGGTAAGTGTGAGATGGAGGAACATCAGATCTATTAAATAAAGTGTTAAGATTGTTCACACGTTCAACATTCCTCTCAATAGCCTTGGCCTACCTGTCTTGTAGCCAGTAGTGTGCTACCTCATGCCTCTCCACACCTCACTCACCTTCTTCTGCTTCACTCAACTGTTTCAGCCTTTGTTTCCCATCCCTTTTTTCAACAGCCAGCATTTTTGAGCCTTCTTCGCAGCTTCCTTATCACCAGACCTAAAAGCTCTTTTCCTCATTTAAATGAGAAAATATTCTTGATAACCCAGGTTGTGTTGTTGGTGAAACAGCTAACACTTCTCATAGGTACAAATGTGTTAACACAGACGTTTATGTACTCCATAATGGAGTCTGTCATGCCATCCATGTCCTCGCCATGTGGTTCACAGAGAACCTCCCGGTCTGTAACCTCGAAACAACCTTGTAGGGCAGCAGTGGCTCCTTCTGAACACTGTCTCACATTTTCAACTGTAGCAGGCTGGCTCGGAACCCGGGGTTTGTATATGGGCAGTAGATGGACTAGGTTGTGATCTGACCTCCCCAGAAGGGGTAGCGCTGCAGCGCTGTAAGCACATTTAACATTAGCATGCACCAAGTCTAGTGTGCTAGTCTATACTGTATGTGACAATCCACATATTGAGTGAAGGTGGGAGTCTTAGTAAGCAATTCATGGTTGAAATCACCGGAGATTAGGAGAAAGGCATCAGGGTGCCGGGTCAGGAGTCTGCCACCCTGATGATCTATGTAGATGAAATACATGTAGCAGCAGCATTCGCGGATTGAGGAATCTACACAGAAGTTATTAACACATGAGAAAATTCTCGTAGTAAATAATATAATATTTAACATTCACATGATCGGGATTACACCACATGTTGTTGATGTAAACAGCCCCCCCCCCCCCCCCCTACTGATCCCACGAAGCGCCAAGAACATTATTAACGTTGCATAAAAACACTTTCAAACCGCATGCTTTGAAAGGGCAGACCATACTGATATATAAACATTAAGTTATAAACAAATAAAAGAGGAAAAGGGTTTGTGATACTTCTTCTGTATATCTTGAGTGACAATTGTCTTGTCCAATCAGCAATAAGAATTTAATTCTATACCTACTTTTTCCATTTTGTCTGAATTGTCGTTGTGTTTCCTCATTTCGGATTTTCTATTTTGTTCCAGGTTTGTTATTTTGTTTTTGAATTTATTTTGCTTTTGAATTTTTCATTTTGTTTTGCCACTGCCACTTTTGTTCAATAAAACATGTTTCTGTATGTTAAATATTGACTGAATTGTAATTAGATATATCACAGCTGAGTTTATATTCAGTACAAAAAAAATCTGTACAATATTAATAACAATTATAATAACATTATAAATTATAATCTTAATAATAAATTTACATTCCATAACTGACATTTTGCAAAAAAGTAGATCCCTACACTCGCTTTTAGCTAGCGCATGTTAATTTGTGTAAGGTACTTTTCACTGTCATCTGAGGAGCTTTCATATCATAAACCAAACATTAGGGGTTCCTCAGAATGGTGCTGCAGTTAGCACTCACAAGACTTCATAGGTATGGCTATGTCCTCTGAAATCTACATTGTGTGTGAGTGTGTGTTGTAAAACAAGTGCTAACTTAATCGTTTTGGGTGTTTTAAAGCTTGTTAGAGTTTTCATAATGTACTGCATTAAACTGCTCATGGTTATAATTTCCTTATTTATATTATGATGACTATCATGTTTTTCTTTTATATTTTCAGTACACTGATACCCTGCAGCAGTTTCGTGTACACTGCACTTCCTTAAACAAACTCACTGTTGTATGTAAAATGTCATGCAAAGGTTCTGTTTACTGTAATTCTCCACTAGTAACTGATCAGTATGTAAATTGTCTGAAAGAGTCAGCAGGGAAAGGTTTTAACTACTGTAGAATTGGTTATTTAATATACAGCTTTGCTTATGAAGAAATTTGAGATGGATAATAACCTGTCCCATGTTAAACAGTAAATACAGAAATGGTCTTTCTTAGAAACATCTGACTCAATAATGCAGATGAGATGAATGCTGAGGCATTACTGAATGCAGTCTTCAGTAATGCCTCAGCACTGCCGCAGGCTGATCACCTCCATGCTATGGCACATCGATGTAGTAATTTGTGCTAAAAGAGAGCACAAATTGAACAGAATTTTCCAGATGTTGGACATTTCTACATTTGTAAATCCATTTTGATTTAGCTTAATAAATAAATTAAATAATATTTTGAGGAACTGGAATTTTTTTTTATTTTCATGGGCTGTAACCTATTATCATTGAAATTAAAACAACAAAAACAAACAAAAAATAGGCCTAGAATATTTCACTTACTATGTAATAAATCTACTATAAGTTTCACTTTTTAAAATAAATTATAAAACAAAATTAACTTTTTGACAGTATTCATAGATGAACTGTACATGACAGGGCAGTGAAATTCTTTCCATACGTATCGCAAGTAGGACACTGGGATCAGAGCACTGGGTCAGCCAGGATACAGCACCCCTGGAGCAGACAGGTTTAAGAACCCAACAGCACCTGGTAGAGCTGGAGCTTGAACTGGCAACCTTCTGATCAGTAATCTTAAAGCCTTAATCTCCTGAGCTTCAATTGCCCCAGTGGAATCACAATAGATAAAAGCATTCATATCACATAACACACGCTTTATGGGATCATAAAATTCTGGCTGGTTATTTAATACTATACAGGTATACACACGTGGACAAACTTTTTGGTACCCTTCGGTCAATGAAAGAAAAACTCACAATGGTCACAGAAATAACTTTAATCTGAAAAAAGTAATAATAAATAAGAATTCTATGAATGTTCAGACATTGCTTTTCAACCATGCTTCAAAAGAATTATAAAAAAATATAATTCATGGAACAGGCCTGGACAAAAATGATGGTACCCCTAACATAATAGTTTGTTGCACAATCTTTTGAGACAATCACTGCAATCAAACGATTCCTGTAACTGTCAATGAGACTTCTGCACCTCGCTGCAGGTATTTTGGCCCACTCCTCATGAGCAAGCTGCTCCAGTTTGAAGGGTGCCTTTTCCAGACAGCATGTTTCAGCTCCTTCCAGAGATGCTCAGTAGGATTGAGGTCAGGACTCATAGAAGGCCACTTTAGAATAGTCCAATGTTTTCCTCTTAGCCATTCTTGGGTGTTTTTAGCTGTGTGTTTTGGGTCATTGTCCTGTTGCAAGACCCATGACCTGCGACTGAGACCCAGCTTTCTGACACTGGCCAGCACATTTCTCTCTAGAATCCCTTGATAGTCTTGAGATTTCATTGTACCCTGCACAGATTCAAGACACCCTGTGCCAGATGCAGCAAAGCAGCCCCAGAACATAACAGAGCCTCCTCCATGTTTCACAGTAGGGACAGTGTTCTTTTCTTGATGTGCTTCATTTTTCCGTCTGTGAACATAGAGCTGATGTGCCTTGGCAAAAAGTTCCATTTTTGTCTCATCTGTCCATAGGACATTCTCCTAGAAGCTTTGTGGCTTGTCAACATGTAGTTTGGCATATTCCAGTCTGGCTTTTTTATGATTTGTTTTCAACAATGGTGTCCTCCTTGGTCGTCTCCCATGTAGTCCACTTTGGCTCAAACAACGACGGATGGTGCGATCCGACACTGATGTTCCTTGAGCATGAAGTTCACCTTGGATCTCTTTAGAAGTCTTTCTGGGCTCTTTTGTTACCATTCGGATTATCCGTCTCTTTGATTTGTCATCAATTTTCCTCCTGCGGCCACGTCCAGGGAGGTTGGCTACAGTCCCATGGATCTTAAATTTCTGAATAATATGTGCAACTGTAGTCACAGGAACATCTAGCTGCTTGGAAATGGTCTTATAGCCTTTACCTTTAACATGCTTGTCTATAATTTTCTTTCGAATCTCCTGAGACAACTCTTTCCTTCACTTCCTCTGGTCCATGTTGAGTGTGGTACATACCATGTCACCAAACAACACAGTGACTACCTGGAGCCCTATATATAGGCCCACTGACTGTGTACAAGATTGTAGACACCTGTGCTGCTAATTAGTGGACACACCTTTAATTAATTAACATGAATTAACATGTCCCTTTGGTCACATTATTTTCAGTATTATCATTTTTGTCCAGGCCTGTTCCATGAGTTTATTTTTTTAAATAATTCAGTTGAAGCATGGTTGAAAAGCAATGTCTGACTTTCATTGGTTAACATTCATATTTTTTAATTATTACTTTTGTCAGATTAAAGTTATTTCTGTGACCATTGTGAGTTTTTCTTTCATTGACCGAAGGGTACCAACAATTTTGTCCACGTGTGTATACAAACTTTTTGATTTTTGTTTGATAAGTAAGCCAAAGATAATGTACAACTCAGTGGGGTCTGATGTTCAGAGGTTTGATGTTTGACTGTGAAGTGCTAAGTAAATAAAAACATGAAAACCAATTCAGACGTTTTTACAAGTCACTATTGTTTCATCCTTTTATTTACAGGCAGATTAATCTCACACATTAATCTCACTTTCCATATGCAAAGTATCAATGCCATTTCAAAAAGAAGCCTCTGCTGTTTGATCCCTTTATTTACAGGCAGATACACATTAATCTCACTTTCCATATGCAAAGTTTCATTTCCATTTTTACAAGAAGTTACGTGTTTGGTTCTTTATTTACTGGAATATACACAGTAATCAAACTTTGCATGCACAACAAGTAAGTAGAAAGGTGCAGCAGGACAGCTGTGTTATCGCATATAGATAGGGAGTTATAAAGTTAGCCATGTCTGAGAGTGTTTATGATGATGTAATGTACACTGAGGAGATATTGAGAAGAAATCAAATGGCAGTTGTTTTGGATTCATATGTAAATTCAGAAGATAATGGAAGTTCCAGAACCTACGCAGAAATAGAGGACAGCAACACAGGTAAACAAGGTTTTTCTGCAGAGGCATTTACTGTACCTTATATTAGTAGATTGCTCACTGCAAATCCAGTACTGTATGGCCTGTAATTAATTTCACCACTCTGTTTGCAGGCTCATGCATGCATTAAATCAGAGTCATGCCAATATTCAGTATAAACACAGAATTGTAAGTGTGATGAATTGAGATGTTATGTTGCAGATCACTTAGAGGTGATGTCATATTTAGTGGTGCAATGGTTAGTGTTTAATGCTTGGCTTTGGAATATTGTCAAGTTGTTTTTGTGTGACTGAAGTATGCAGTCATCTGCTTACTGTACTTCCTTTATTCAGTTACGGGTGCAACTGTCTCTTATTTAGATCTGAATGGGGTTATAGCCCACTGTCGACACCTGCATGGTGCAGAACGTTTATCAAGCACAGAATGTACCTAGCTGTAATGTCAAGTGGTGCTTGCACGCACACACACACACACACACACACACACACACACACACACACACACACACACACACACACACACACACACACACACACACCACCTTTGATTGATGTAAAGCTTAACATATTTCCTGAAAAGATGGGGGGCATGTCACATCAAGTGATGTGACATCAAGTAAGCATTGAGAAAGATACTGTAAGATCTTCCCGGGTGGCACCACAGACATAAGGCAAGGTCTTTTTATTTTATTTTTTAAAAATTGAGAAAAAGTGAAGGGTGTAAGGAGGGAGGAAGAAAAAAAGTAATGAAGGTGTGCACATTCATGTCTGGAGGCAGTGCCCAGCTGGCATGCTCGCAGCACGAGGTACCAATACAGAGACCAATGGTACAGACCCTGAATTGCCGACACTCCACCACAATTCAAGGTCATAATATTTTTAAATGGGGTTTAAGTCTGGGCTCTGACTAAGCCATGCAGGCACAATCACATTTTTTTCTTCAACCACCATTGTAATAATGGAAAGTAAACCTTCTCCCCGTTGAGGGCAGCAGATTTTCCTCAAGAATATGAGGTTTTTATCTCATCTATTTTTCTATCCTGACACATGCTCCAGTCCAGCAACACACCCCATAATATCATATTACCACCTCCATGCTTTACTGTAGGATTGGTGTTATTTTAATGATGAGCTGTATTGGATTTCCATCACGCCTATTGTTTGGTATTGTGGCCAAATAATTATATTTTAGTCTCATCTGATCACATGTTTCTGAAAAGCTCATGTGGCTTTACTTGAGGAGTGACTTTTTTTCTTGCAACCCTTCCATATAAGCCACATTTGTGAAGAATTTGTAAAATTGGTGTCATATACATACAGTACTGTACAGTGACCACTGTTTTGTCATAAATTCCTGAACCAGCTTCAGAGCTGCTATAGGCATCTTGGTAGAAGCTCTGACCACTTTCCTATTGGTGCAATGTCTTGACCTGTGTTTTGCCAAATACCATCCACTTCTTAATAATAGAATTCACTGTGCTTCTAGGCAGTGAAAAAAACCTTTGAAATATTTTTGGATTCTTCTCCTGACTTTTCCTCAGAGATTTTTTAACAGAACCTTGCCACCCATAGTTGATTGTTTGCTTCTGTTGAACTACTGGGGACAGAAAAGCTTTTCATGCCGTTGTAATCAAAATGACCACGTCTGGCCACAGTTGAGTGTCACATGGATTTGTGTTGATCAATGAGTAGGTGATTTGCCTCTCCTGATTGAATTTATAATTCACTTGTAAGAGGAGGTGGTTCTTTTCCAAATCAATAATTATGTTTATGATTTAATCTGAGTAAATACAGCTGGTTAAACAAAGACAGAGTCTCGCTACATTTCAGGCGGCAAAGCAAAATGTGATTATTTTAAAGCAAACAATTATTTTTTTTAGCAACCAGCCAGAAAAGATTCTCACTTAATTTTTTTCTCTCTCTTTTTTTTTAAACAATTCTTTTCACTGGATAATTGCCACCACAATGCTGTGGACTTTGTGTAACTCCTGTATAACTCATACTTTGGGTTGAGCAGTGTCAAAAATTAATATCTTAGTCCGGTTGTGTGACATTGTGTATCAATATCATGTCACAAAGTCTAGAGCATTGTGGCAATTATCCAGTGAAAAGAATTGTTTGCTTTAAAATAATCACATTTTGCTTTGCCACCTGAATAAATTAATTAAAAAAAAAAATTCTTATAAATCTGGTTGAAAAGTTTACTCTATTTGTCTTATGCAATCGGTATGGTGCAGAGGGAGAACAGGTGGCATGATTCATATGTGCAAGTCGGTTTATTTAAAAACAGCACAAAGCCCCAGCCATCATTTCATAGATTTAATGTAAAGCGAGGAATTTCACAGTGATGGGTGGATAAAAAATACAGACATGTTCTCCAAGTCAGTGATGAAGAGCTTTGATGTTAATAAGGCAGTTGAGACTAAACTGTAAATGCTATATATCAAGAGACATAAGTGTACCTTGGTGTCCTTTTCCTTTCAGGTGGACACACTGCATGGAGCAAGTGTTACAGACTGACTGAAGTGTGTGTGTTGCTGCTGTGTGTTCTCCTGCTGACTGCCACTACAGTGCTGTGGATCAAATTCATCATGCTGAACACAGAAAACCAGCAGCTACAGGCCAGTTACCAGAACCTGACTACAGAGAGAAACCAGTTACAGATGGAGAGAGATGTATACCTGAGGACATTTCATGATTTGGGTAAGTAGATGGATTTTTGCATTGCATTTTCTGCTCAACAGTCAAATGTCCTCCGAGGAAATCCATGAGCCGCCTTAAAACTGGATCATCAAGAAGAAGAAGAATTCACATCCTCTCACATGTTCATCCATATTATTTCACCAAGGTCTTAGAATGAAAACATCTCATTAATATTGGTAAGACTTTAAAATGCTGGCAGCACAGTGGCTTAGTGAATAGCACTGCTGCCTTGCATCTCCAAGGTCCAGATTTGATTCCCACCTTAGCTATTTATGCATGTGTGCAGAGGATGCATCTCCTCCACAAGTTCTCCCCATGCTTGGTGGAATTCCTCCAAGTGTCACTATAAAATTGTTAATAGTGTGTTTAAGCATGTGTGTGTGTGTGTGTGTGCCCTGTGATGGATACCCCTAAGTCCCCTGTGACTCTGTATACATGATAATCTAGCTATACACAATGATGATGAATGAGTGGGTGATTTCTTCACTGACATTTACTAATTAGTAAACATTCTAGTATTAGTTCACTATTAACTGTGCAGTAATTTTTAAGTTCTAAGTTGTATATATATGTCCAAGTGCTTATTGTCCATTGTCCGAGATTGTATTCTCTTAAGAAGAACTCTGTTTTATTTATCTAGTCAGTGTCTAAAGAGAGAAATACAACAATACAAAATAACCTATTATTGAGTTCAATTATTTAAAAAAAATAGTCTATGATAAGTGAATACATATTTTTATTTGTTTTTGTTGTTCATTTGATTTTAGCTATTTCATAGTCTATAGTCTATGTGGTAAAATAGATATTGTGATTATACACGAGCAATTGTCCAGAAGCTGTGTTTTAATCTCTGTACAGTAACTCTCTCAATTGATTTTTATAGACAAAGCAAGGTGTTTCAACTCCAGTCTTTATTTGATGTCTAATGAGGAGAAGAGCTGGAATGAGAGTAGAAACGACTGCAGAGAGAGAGGAACAGACCTGGTGATCATAAACAGCAAATCAGAGCAGGTGTGTGTGCTTCATTGACCAATCTTCATTGATTGCACATTCCACCAGTAAGAGCAGAGTGTGAAGGTTTAAATAGCAGTGTAATAACACAGTTTAGCTTAAACTATTGCAATAGATGTCCGGGTGCTAACCCAGATTGTATTCAAAAAACATAAAACCACAGCTGCCCAACTCAATGCAGAATTAAATGTGCACCTCCACTCTCCTGTTTCCACCAACTGTTTGTCGGGAGCTCCACAGGGTAAATGTAAATGGCCGGGCTGCTATAGCCAAAGCTTTGGTCACTTTTGCCAAACGTCTGTTTCAATGGTGCCAGCAGGGAAAATCTTGGGCTGTGGACAATGTGAAACATGTATTGTTTCACACTGTCCTTCACTATTTTCCCACATTCGGAGAGTCACAGTGTGGAGAAGCCCCCAAAGAAGTGTACCACCCAGACTGTTGCATGCCCAGAATGAAGCATGGGAGTGGATCAGTGATGGTTTGGGCTGTAATATCATGGGATTCCCTAGGCCCAATATTTGTGCTAGATGGGCGCGTCACTGCCAAGGACTAGCGAACCATTCTGGAGGACCATGTGCACCATGGTTCAACCATTGTATCGGTGCTGTGTAGCAGTATGAAAATGCACCGATACACACAGCAAGACTGGTGACAGAGTCGTTTGATGAACATGAAATTAAAGTTGAACATCTCCGATGGCCTGCACAGTCACCAGATCTAAATATTATTGAGCCACTTTGGGGTGTTTTGGACGAGTAAGTCAGGAAACGTTTTTCTCCACCAGCATCACATAGTATTCTTGCTATTCTGCAAGAAGAATGGCTCCAAATCCCTCTGGCCACTGTGCAGGACTTGTATCTGTCATTCCGAAGATGAATTGATGCTGTATTGGCCACAAAAGGAGACCTTACACCATACGAATGAATTATTGTGGTCTAAAACCAGGCATTTCAGTTTCATTGTCCACTCGCTCTACATTAGTAGTGCATTCTGAATAAGATTTTATATTTTTTTCTGAATGTTTTTTTTAATTTAGATTAGTGGTGCAGTCTAAACGTCACTGACACAAAAACAATAGAATTATGTGTACGTTAGTATGTTGGACTTAAAGACACCTTGAATTGCACTTTTTGCCATACACAACCTTCTCAGCATATTACACTGGCAGTTAACAGGGCTCTGCATTACAACTTTTAATTGACAAGTTTTCATTTTTCTTGAGTTTAGTAATATTAACACAGGGTCAACATTATACACACAGCAGACATACTATTTGGTGAAGTGTCTGTTAGCAGGTTTCACTTTTAGCAGATGTTATCAACAAGCTTCTGGTAGAATTCCGGTTGGATATTTGAACACTCTTCTTGGCAGAAGACATAGTATTCAATTAAACTTCAATTTGTAAGCCGTTATGACATTTGAAAAGGGTGTTCCAGGAGAAATTAGACATATTAGAGACATAGAGATACAGTTTAAGGAGAATTTGACACTGTCTGGAGATCTGCCCATGTCCCAGCTAGAAGGCTACATTTGGCATGATTCCCACCAAAAAAATTACATGCATCCAACAATGATCAGAGGGTTTTGTGTTTGGGGACCATAAATAATATCTGTGCTCTTATAATTTGGCTGATTTAGTGGAACCATGATAGTCATGATAACATCTTGTGAATCTGAGAAGGGGAGAAAAGGAACTTCTCTATGATTGTTACTCTGGGGAGGAGCGAGCCTGAGCTCCCAACAATATGAATTTGGCAATAAAACATCAATTAAAATTACAACTTAGTAAGCATTATGTCATGTTTTCTCAACTATAGTATAGTTGTTATTTACATTACATATACTTATTCAATCTTGTAAATGACTACATCCATGACAGGAGTTCATCGTTAAAATGCTGAGCAGTAGAAGGGCTTGGATCGGTCTGACTGACAGAGACAGTGAGGGCATGTGGAAGTGGGTGGACAATACAAATATGAGCACTGGGTAAGAAATAAATATTTTGCTTATGATACAGTTACTGGCTTTTTATTAATCTTAGAAATGTACTGTAGCAAATCCTCTAATTCTCTCCTCCAGGTTTTGGTTTCAAAATGAACCTAACAGTGCTTCAGGAAAGGAGGATTGTGTTGTAACAGGTTACATGACTGATCCTGTATGGAACTGGGCTGATTATCCCTGTAATACTGAGTTCATGTGGATCTGTGAGAAGTCAATTTCCAACTGAATTGCTATATGTGAATAAAAAGTGCTAAATTAAATGTACATGTGTACTGTATCCGTAGGTGTTGTTTCTGAAAAATTCTCATTACTCTTAATGATGCTGCATCCATTGTGGTGCCACCTGTTTTTATTTTCTGTTTCAGTTTAAGTTAGTTTATAGTTTTAATTTACCTTCTAGGAATGTTTTCATTAAGTAGCCATTAAACTACAGATAGTCCTATTTACCTTATAAATTCCAGAATATCCAGAGGATGAGAACATCTCAGAGGGGACCAGACAGAAGTAAAATTCCGAATTCCTGTCATTTACTTGTTTTATTGTGTCTGTGCTGCCTTTTGAATTAATTGTTGATTCCCTTGTTTTAAATGAAGGACTTTTATTTTGAACATGCCAGTAACTTCCGGGTTTGTTAAGGAGAAAATAGTTGCGCTAAAACTGTTGGCACAAACTTTCCCTCAGTTCAATCCTTCAGAAAGCAATAGCTGTAAGTTTGCTGTTTGCATAATTTGTATTATATATATATCATAGTGATGTTAATTTAATTTGTGGTTAAAAAATAGTTGCGCTCAAGATTGCATCAAGATTGCCATTGTATGTTATATTTATTTATTTAGTGGCTAAAGGTTGCGTGTTAATTTTTGCATTACTGTGCATCTTTACGGTGCATGGATATTCTGATTAATATAAAATTGTTCAAAGGTTTATAATTTGCATTTTATATGGTCTGTAAAAGTGGATATTTATTTGTTTTTGTACAGTTTCACTCCTGTTTACTGGGTCAAACTTTAAGAATTAAAAGGAGCAGATGCTGCTCAATTCTGGACTCAAACGGAGTTTAGTTTGCTGTTATTCTACGTCAACACTTGAGAAGTAAAACACATAGGAAAGACAGTACAAGTAATTTCTGAAGCCCTAAAAATGGTGATTTGTAGATAACCTGAATAAATACCTATTTATTTCTGTATAAACTCTGAAGCGCCTGTGGGCCAGATCCTCCTCAGGTAAGAATTTTACTAATATCTGTGAAAAGTTATTAAACCTAATATATATAAATGAAGTGATGAAAATGGCTTTCATGAAGACCTTCCCAGGAAGGCAAGACCAAAATTTCCCTCTGCTGCATAGGAGAATTTCATTTAAAGTTACCAGCCTCAAAAATCACCAATTAAAATCACCTCGGTTTAGAACCGTTATGAAGGCTTTCCAGATCATAAGTAGCAGATACATCTTAGCATTAACTGTTCGAAGGAGATTATTGCATATTTTGGACGCCTTCAGAATTGCTTTACCATGTAGAAAGAAATGGAGTCAGGAATGACCATGGTGGCAGAAAGTGATTCCAAACTTTTCAATGCAAAGAGTGTGGAATGATTGTACAGTGTGTGATATCATTTGGCATCATCATAATGAAGTGCAGCCATAGTGCAGCAATGCAATAACTATAACTAGGGATGCACCGATACCACTTTTTTGGAAAACGAGTACGAGTACTTGCATTTCAGTACTCGCCGATACTGATACCAAGTACTTAATAAAAACATGATTTTTAACAGTTTCGCTGAGCACAATTTGCAGTCCGCCTTTGTTTTGTCGTCTTCATTCACTTTGAAATAATTCCACACGGCTGACATGTCTCGTTTTGCCTCGCCTTCTCCCCGCTCTGAGCTGCATCCGGGGCCTGGGGGCGGGCACTCAGCGCTTGTGATTAACCCCTCACACGCCGCTCAAACATAGACATTTCTCAGACCGTGTAATCGGTCCCTGGTATCGGCGGACTTTTAACGAGTACGAGTACTTTAGAAAATGTGGTATCGAGGCCGATACCAGATACCGGTATCGGTATCGGTGCATCCCTAACTATAACAGCTATGTGAGGAAGGATTTACAGTAGGTACATTAGAGGATATAGAGGGAGAGGGAGGGAGGTGGGGACATGAACCAAATGAAAAATGCATATATTGTGTGTACAGGTATGTATATATTGTGTATGCTGCATCAATTCAAAATCCAGTTCACAGTTATTATAATAATGATGTGTGATATGCAAGAATAGATGGGCACAAGGTCCGAGAGGGGGCGACTGATCATTCAGCAGCCTCACAGAAGTAGGGAAAAGACTGTGGAACAGTCTGGTGTTTCTGGCCCGCATGGACCTGTACCTTCTGAGGGCAGTAGCTAGAAAATGTAATGTGCAGCGTGATGCTGATCCGCAGGATGTTGTGCACTCGACGAAGGCAGTGTGTAGTGTAGATGGTACTTATCCCTGGAAGCCTAGTCCCAATGATTTACCGCGCTGCTTTCACCCTCCACTATAGTACGTGTTGTTTCTCACTAGTGCCGCTGGAAAACCACACCAAGAGTCCATATGTCAACACACTCTCTGTGAGTACCATATTTCATAATATGAATATTCATAATATGAGTGTGCAAATTCCACAATAAGTGTTCAAACCAGTGTCAACAGTCAAATAGAAAAAATGGTAACCAGGAACCTTAGCCTAGAAGTCCTGCATTTCACACATCTATACCATTGGCCTGAAGGAAAAGGTGTGAAAAGTCTATGCTCAGGGTGGGTGGCATCCTTGAGAATGGAAGCAGTTCTCCTGTGGACTCTGTGGTAGTAAATGCTCTACAGGGACAACAGTGGAGTTCTTATGATCTTCACAGAAGTCTTCACTTGCAGACGTTTGCAGTCCATATCAGTAGTGCTGCCATAATGCACGAAGATGCAGTTGGTCAAAATGCTCTCAATAAAATAGAAGTTGACAAGGACATTAGAAGACATACTCAAGTTTGTTAGCCTCGTGAGAAAGTACAGCTGCTGCTGTGACCTCTTAACACACCTCTTTGTGAGGTCATGACTAATCTAAGTTCAATTCAATTAAATTTTATTTGTATAGTGCTTTTAACAATTGACATTGTCGCAAAGCAGCTTTACACAATCAAAAGAAGTATATAGGTTTGTATGAGATGTGAACGTGTATGAATCAAAATGATGAGATTGTCCCTGGTGAGCCAACAGAGGACGATGGCGACGGTGGCAAGTATAAACACCCTGAGATGGTAATAGGAAGAAACCTTGAGAGGAACCAGACTCAGACCTCAT
Source organism: Clarias fuscus (assembly GCA_030347435.1). Classification (NCBI taxonomy): domain Eukaryota; kingdom Metazoa; phylum Chordata; class Actinopteri; order Siluriformes; family Clariidae; genus Clarias; species Clarias fuscus. The sequence continues at coordinate 10,142,094 of CM059225.1, read as the reverse complement.
CTGGGTAAAACGGATAGCAGGGATTGATCTGCATCATACTGTGTGAGATTGGAAGTTTAGCATAACAGGAGATGTTTTTAAGTTAAAATTGAGTCCAGTTTGTTCTACGTGCCTTGATATTTAAAGCAGCTCACCCTCTCTGTCACACACACTCATAACACGACCGGCACGAGGACCCGGAATTAGTACGGTCGCGATTCAAGAAGCATAAAAGGAGACAAAATGGTGCTTCACATCGCTCAGTCATTGAGTTCATCTATGCCTTCATCTACGCTTTGCGGGCTATTTCGTGAGTACTCACCTATTCAGGTTGCTTCCTTGATTGAGTTTGTGTTGCTAGAACGTGGGTTTATTTGTGTAGATCCTTGCTCTTTTTGTAAGAGAGTTCTAAGAGTAAACACGTGGTTATCCTGCCTACTCGCGCTACTTCCGCATTTGAGTTAACCATCCACGCAACACGGGCTAACTGCTAAGGCTGTTGTGTTCGTCACTCGGTTGCTCGTGACACTCCACCTCAAACTCTCAGGTAAACAATGGTTAATGAGGTCCTTTCTCTTGTACATGATGAGGGGGAGAGAGAGGTTGTTATCTTTACACACCAGACCAATAAACTGCTACTGTATGTCTCTGCCAGTAATGCATCCTACCACTGCGGTGTCATCTGCAAAGTTCAGGATGATGATGTCTTTGTGAGAGGCAATGCAGTTGTGGGTGAACAGATGTAGAGGATTGGGCTGAGGATTCATCCCCGTGGAGTGCCTGTGTTTTTTGTTTGGCTGGGTCCTATTTTGTATACTGACGGAATAGGCCCTGCCAGACATTTTTATTAATTTTTTTTTTTTTTTTTTTTAACAATTGTTATTGCCACACACTATTTTACACAGTCATAAAATTATGGAAATTTGCATGAAATCTGAAAAATGTATATAAATCAAAATGATAGTCCCTGATGAGCAAGCTGAGGGCAACGGTGGAAAGGAAAAATTCCCTGAGATGGGAGTAGGAAGAAACCTTGAGAGGAACCAGACTCAAAAGGGAACTCATCCTCATTTGGATGAAAACAGATAGCAGTAATTGCTTATCAGTCATAAAGTCTGAAAGCCAGTCACGGAGGGTAGGGTGCAGGTCAGGTTTAGACAGTTTATGGGTTAGTTTGGAGATGACCATGTTAAAATCAGAACTGTAGTCCACAAAGCGCATTCTGATGTAAGAGTCTATTTTTTTTTTCCAGGTGGGAGAGAGAAGCAGCAGTAGCACCTGAGGTAGACCTGTTGGGCCAGTAGGCATATTGCAGGGGGTACAGTGTGTCTGGCATGCTGGTCTGAATGTGGGCCAGCATCACTCTCTCAAAACACATTCTGATGATTGAAGTGAGTGCTACAGGCCTATAGTCATGAGCTCTGTTGAGCAAGGTGAGCTCTTCTTGAGAAGAAGTACGATGGTTGTATAATTGAATCGGGTGGCAATGGTCCACTGGCTGTGGGAAAGGTTGAAAATGGAGGTGAAAACCAGCCAGCTCATTTCACACATGCTCTTAGGGCCTGCCCAGAGGTGTTGTCTGGTTTTGCTGCTTTACATGGATTGATCTTTCTCAGTTTTTGTATACCTGGCCCGATGAAAATGTTGGGGGAGGGGAGAAAGGGTTGGATAGTCCAGATGTGTGTGCCTTCTTTCTGTGCTGTAGCTGGAGGTCTCAAAGCATGTGTAGAAGGTTTGAGATCATACAGCAGGCTGTCTATGAAGCTGATATTGGTGGTGGGGGTCCTATAGTCTGTACTGCATGTGATGATGATGAGGATGATGATGATGATGATGCAGTGGGTAATGTCAACACTGCATGGGGTATACATTTAATTAGTCTTTAAAGTTAAATTTATAAAGGCTGATTGGTGAGACTTTAAATATTGTAAGTGATCTTAAAGCGGTACTATATTCAGCTTTCCAGATTAAATATATTAATTAAAGGATACAAATGTATGATTTATGTTTGGTTTCTATGCGTTCATGTTTTTAACCTAAAAACCCAAGATGTTTTACCCAAAATGTTTGAAAGTGACTTTTGTTAAGTTTCCAGAAGCTTCAGTTCGCTTTTCTCTTTATCGATACTGGGGCAGTGGGACGTCACTTTCATATCTGGCACAAAGCCAATGTCCACATACAAAGCTGCTGAGAGGTGTGAGCAGGTTCAGTGTACATCTCCCGCACAAGGTCGCCACCTAGTGGCCAGATTTGTAGTTGACTGCGGGTCTCCGTGTTGGCAGACTTCTTATTTGATAATTTGGATCTCTGTATGATGCATAATATGATGCATAATCAATAATTGTATAAATCCCTTGATGTCTTAGTTTAACAGTATGGGTCTGATCTGGAACCAGTCTGGTTATTCATTTAATATATACTCGAGGCTGACTTAATGCACAAGCTTAGGACTGTTAAGTGTGTGTGTGTGTGTGTGTGTGTGTGTGTGTGTGTGTGTGTGTGTGTGTGTGTGTGTGTGACAAAATAATTATCAGCTGGAAAATCTTATCCGTCACTTCACTGCAACACTGGATGTTTTTTTTTTTTCATTTCGCCCAAGTTTGCTTTCTTCACTCTATACAAGTGTTGTTAACGTCTCAGTTTCTCTGCATTTTCTTAATTCATGCATTCATATCTGTTAAAGGATTAATGTCTTGAGGAGAAAAGCATTGTGTACAACCCTGATAAAAGCACCCCTGGAACTCGTACTGTACACTGTTTTCATGCTGTTGACCTCGGCGTAGCCATCTACAATGTACCGCACCAACTTTATTTCGCCTTCGTTCACACTGTAAACACGATTAAATTGGCAAAACTCAAAAAATTTGAGTTACATCAATCTATCTATCAATCTATCAAGTAATGATGTTTCAATTTTAAGTAAACAGAACTATACATTTTTGAGTTTGTTGAACTTGTTGCAAATCAAATAAACTGTTGCTGCAGTTGTTGGGAATCAAACCCGGGACTTTTGCATGGCAGGCGAAACACTTACCACTGAGTCGCCAGTGCTCTTTAGATTTTAGGTTGGTGGAACTTTAAGATGACAGTTACTGTTACTTACATACTTAACGATTACTTAAAATATCAAATTTGTTCAGCTAACTTGTTCAGAAAAGTGTAATTTCTACAAACTCATAAATATCAAAAAGTTCTAAATACTCAAAAAGATCTATTAATTTGACCTAATTGCAATTATTTAAATTAACAGTACTCAATGTGTTTAATTACTTTGAGCATTAGGGTTTACAGTGCAGCGCGTTAGATGTTCCTATAGTCGTCATGCTATGGTATAGTGCAATGGAGTGTTCTAGGAAATGGGTACAAAAAAACAGCCATCCAGGCACATTGCTATACCATGTTAGAAACTCCCGACTATGTTTCTTGCCCATCTGATAAACGGCGTAATTTTCAGGGTCTGATTTGAGAAGGTTTAAAAATCATAAAAGAAGATTTTCCTTGTATAGTGTATATCAGCGGGTACAGGAAGTATGATACTCTGATGTTTGTACTATATGTTTTAAACTGGCTGCAAATCTGGCATTTGAAATCGGTGCACTCAAGCTTTTAAAGGGTTAATTAAAGACACACAATACAGCTTTTTTTTTACTCACTAAGCATTCTACGTCTGCCATTCACTCGTGTAAACCTGCTACTGGATGCCATTTTTTTCTCCTTATGTTTAATTAAGCAGTAAGAGGATTTATTAAAGTATTGGCAGGTTATATACTTTAACTTGTGCTGGCTGGAAGACGAATCTAAGCACATCTTACAATATCCTTTGCTCAAAGTGCTCCCATAGCACATGTAGCAGAATTCACACACCTTGTTGACACCTAGAAAAGCCCTGACATTTAGTAATGACATAGTAATGGTTCTGAAAGAGGAATAAAAACAATGCGTTGGATTTTCAAGAAGAGGAGGTTTGGAATTTAGCCAGGGTTTCTCTCTCCTCGGTTCTGTAAAACACTATAATTTTCCAAATACAACATGCGTTTGAATTTATGGATCATGCATCAGTATTTACATAAGAGGCCATCCCTTAAATTTTTTTTATTTATTTATTTTTTTTTAAATATAAAAACAAAAAACTCACCGCATATTCATAAAAAATAATAATAAAATACACCATAGTGAGGACGCTTGCTACGCTATTCTGTTACCCCTTTCTGAAACAATATAGGATTTATTATTATAATTTTTTTTTATAATACAAAAAAAAAAAAAACATATTAACCTAAAAAAAAATAAAAAATCTCAAAAGACTTAGCGTGAGGCCAAGGCGTAGACCGTGATGGCTTGGATGTTTTTATAAATCAATGTTTCCAATTATATATATATAAATCAGTTTAACTTCAACATTTCCTATAAAACAAAAAATACATAAAAAAGGTAAATAATACAAATAAATACAGTAAATAAAACTTACGGTTTGAGTTTCGCTGGTCAGAGTCAGTTAATCCAGAGTTTTGCTTTAAGAAGACTAGGGGTCCTTGACACATCTCATCGTGCTTCATGATGCGGCTAATTCCGTTCTTCGAGCACACCTGTTGTTGATGATTAGTATAGCTGGATTGAGTTGTCTAGGATTATTGCACGTTCGTGCTTTTGTTTAAAAGGCATCTACAGTAGAAACACTGATCACAACCCCTGCGATTGGGTGACGAAATGCCAAAAGAGCAGCTCCTTTTTTTTCCTCAAGCGGAGCAAGAGCTTTTATTAGAGGGTTATGGAGAATTTCAAAGTTTAATAAAGATAATTAAAAATTAAAGTAATTATTAAATACATGAGTGCTGCCCATGTTACATGTTATATGTGTGTGTATGTAGGTGTAAATATAATATATAATCTCAAATCCTATTTGTATTAATTGCTCTTTTTGTCATCTTTAATGTCAGAGCCAGCAGTGGACCCATGTGAACATGGGAACAAGTACACTGTAAACCCTAATGCTCAAACACATTGAGTACTGTTAACTTAAATAATTGCAATTAGGTCAAATTAATAGACGTTTTTGAGTATTCAGAACTTTTTGGTATTTTATGAGTTTGTAGATATTAAACTTTTCAAGTTAGCTGAACAAATTTGATATTTTAAGTAAATGTAAGTACTTAAGTAACAGTAACTGTCACCTTAAAGTTCCACCAATTTAAAATCTATAGAGCTCTGGTGGCTCAGTGGTAAGTGTTTCGCCTGCCATGCGAGAGGCCCGGATTCGATTCCCGGGCCGGATTGTCTGCTGTGGTGAAAGCAGCAACAATTTATTTGATTTGCAACAAGTTCAACAAACTCAAATATTGATAGTTCTCTTTACTTAAAGTTGGAAAAATCATTACTTAAAAAAAATTGATGTAACTGATCACATCAAGTATTTTGAGTTTTGCCAACTTAATCGGGTTTACAATGTAAAAGTGAAGTAGAAGAACAAGTATAGTAAGAAGTATATTGTCATGCTGTGCTAAAGGATCCTGTCTATCACACAATACACAAGGAATTTGAAAAACTTTGCGAATAATCCTGACATCTTCAGTAACCGGTTGCTCTCTCATAAACGGACAAGACATAGCTGCGACAGATTTGAGAAAATTACCTCCACTTATATAGACGCAATCGGGGGATAGAATGTTACATAGTATTAGACACACATGGAGATTAACACACAAATGATGACCACAGACACACACACATGTATACATATACTGTATGTATGTTTAAATACATCCATCCATGTCACGGCTGGTCCGTGTGAGACAGGCGTGGCGGACCCAGAAGCAGACACAACAGATAGGGTTCAATATAATAGACTTTAATGAAAAAATACAAGAGTTAGACAGAAGAGAAGTTCAATCAAGGATACAGTACTTGGGGATGCTGTCTGAAGTGGGCAGTGTCGTGGCTTGGCAGTGGCTGTGTGGCACAGAGAAGCAGCAGAGTGAGCACGGCTGTGTGGAGAGATGAGGGCTGCAGCGCGTGTGCACAATCCGGCGCGCAGGTTGAGAGAGAGCAATGGCCGCGTGAGCGCGGCTGTGTGGAAAGATGAAAGCTGCAGCGCGCGTGCACGATCCGGCGCGCAGGTTGAGAGAGAGCAGCGGCCGTGTGAGCGCAGCTGTGTGGAGAGGTGAAGGCTGCGGCGCGCGCGCTGAATCCGGCGTGCAGTTTGAGAGAGAGAGTTGGAGACAAAAGCGAAAGCAGAGGGTCAAAGCCGGGTTATCAGTCAGCGCAGCAAACAATTCCGAGTCGTGAAGCTAAGGACGTAGTCAGAGGAGAAAAGGGTCAACAACGTAGACGGCAAAGGTATATTTAGCAGATACACTAGAAACAAAAGGTAAACTAGACACTGGGCTTGGAGCACGAAAATAATTCGGCACCGGACGGTTGTTCCTGGGTGAATTATATAGCGTGAAAACTAATGAATGAAATGCGGATCAGGTGTGCTCATGCCTGTGAATGAAGCGGCAAAACGGAAGCCGTGGAAAGGAATGTGGGGAGGAGCGCAGGTGATCATGACTTGGCTCGAGCAGAGGGCATGACTTGGCGTAGCGTTACAGTACCCCCCCTCCTATGGGCGCCACCGGGCGTCCTAGCTGGTGCTTCTGGGTGTTGCCGGTGGAAATCAGAGATTAGATTCGGGTCGACGATGAACCTGGCGGGGACCCAACTTCTCTCTTCAGGCCCATAACCCTCCCAGTCGACGAGGTACTGTAGGCCTCTGCCTCGGCGTTGGGCTCTTAGCAGCTTGCGCACGGTGAAAACCTCACCACCGTCAATGAGTTTAGGAGGAGGGGGAGGGCGGGGCGGTTGGGATAGAGGGCTGGGGACCAGTCGTCGGAGTTGCGACACATGAAACGTCGGGTTGACGCGGCGCATAGAGAGAGGTAGGGAAAGTCTAACGGAAACAGGGTTAATTATCTTGGTGACCGTGAATGGTCCGATGAACCTGGGAGACAATTTGTGGGAGACTGTCTTGATGGGAATGTCTCGGGTAGACAGCATCACCCTCTGACCCACTCTGTATCTGGGGGCTGCCGAGCGGCGCCGGTCAGCTTGCCGTTTAAAGGTGCTGATGGTGCGCAGGAGACGGGTTCTGGCCTGGGACCACACTCTCTTGCAACGGCGTACAAAGGACAGGGCTGACGGCATGTTTACCTCCTCCTCTTGGGATGGGAACAGTGGTGGCTGATAGCCCAAGCAGCATTGGAAGGGAGAGAGGCCTGTGGCAGAGGTCGGTAGAGAGTTGTGTGCATACTCGATCCAGGGGAGTGTCCTGCTCCAAGTGGTTGCATCACGTGAGGCCATGCACCTTAGGGTCTTTTCCAGTTCCTGGTTTAATCTCTCCGTTTGCCCATTTGACTGAGGGTGATAACCAGAGGATAGACTGGGTGTTGCTCCGATTAACTTGCAAAATGCCCTCCAGAATCTTGCGGAGAACTGGGGGCCGCGGTCAGAGACGATGTCGGAGGGGAGACCATGCAGACGGAAGACGTGGAGGATCATCAACTCAGCCGTTTCCTTGGCTGACGGGAGCTTAGGCAAGGGGATGAAATGGGCAGACTTGGAGAAGCGATCCACTATGGACAGTATGCATGTATTTCCATCAGAACTGGGGAGACCGGTAACGAAATCCAGAGCGATATGAGACCAAGGCCGGCGAGGGGCTGGGAGAGGATTCAGGAAACCGGCCGGAGGTTTGTTTGATCGACTTATTCCGGGCAAGTGTCACAGGCTGTCACAAACCCATCAACATCGGTCTTCATAGATGGCCACCAGAACCGTTGCTGAAGGAGGGAAAGGGTGCGGGCTCTCCCCGGGTGACAGGCAATTCGGGAGCTGTGCCCCCATTCCAGCACCTGAGATCGGACAGACGCTGGGACAAAGAGAAGGCCGGGGGGAACGTTGCTTGGACCTGGTTCCCGACTGAGTGCCTTCTTCACCTGCGTTTCGATATCCATGAGAGCGGCTGCCACAAGACAACGAGGGGGCAGGATCGTCTCGGCCGGCACTGGTTCATGGGGTGTGGAGAACTGCCGGGACAGGGCGTCAGGTTTTCCATTTCTGGAGCCCGGGCGATACGAGAGTGTGAAGTTAAAACGGGAGAAAAACAGGCTCCACCTGGCCTGACGGGCATTGAGCCGCTTGGCTGACCTGAGGTACTCCAGGTTCTTATGGTCAGTCCAGACTAAGAACGGAACGGCAGTTCCCTCCAGCCAGTGTCTCCACTCTTCCAGTGCTAGTTTTATAGCCAACAGCTCTCGATCTCCTATGTCATAGTTCCTCTCTGCTGGGGAGAGGCGACGGGAGAAGAAGGAGCAGGGGTGTAACTTACTGTCCTTGGGGGATGTTTGGGACAAGATGGCTCCGACCCCTGACTCGGAGGCATCCACCTCCACCACGAACTGAAGGGTAGGGTCTGGGATAATTAGTATGGGTGCAGAGGTGAACCTGTGCTTCAGGACAGTGAACGCATTATCAGCCTGTTTGCTCCAGGAGAAGGGGATCTTGGTGGAGGTTAGAGCAGTGAGAGGGGCTGCTACGGAACTATAATTTCTGATGAAGCGCCTGTAAAAATTAGCAAACCCCAAGAATCGTTGAAGGTCCCGTCTTGAGGTAGGGGTGGGCCATTCTGTGACGGCAGTTAATTTAGATGGCTCCATTTGTAGACTGGAAGGGGAGATGATGAATCCCAGGAATGACACGGAGTCACTGTGAAATTCACATTTCTCTGCCTTGACATAAAGCTTGTTTTCAAGGAGTCTTTGCAAGACCTGTCGCACATGCACCCTGTGCTCCTTCAGGGAACGAGAAAAGATTAAAATGTCATCTAGATAGACAAAGACAGAGATGTTCAGGAAGTCTCTCAGGACGTCGTTGACCAGGGCTTGAAACACCGCAGGAGCATTGGTCAGCCCGAAAGGGACCACCAGATACTCGTAGTGGCCTGTCAGGGTATTAAAGGCGGTCTTCCACTCATCTCCCTCTTGTATTCTCACTAGATGGTATGCGTTGCGCAAGTCAAGCTTGGTGAAAACACATGCTCCTTGCAAGAGCTCAAAAGCAGTAGACATGAGAGGCAGGGGATACCGGTTCTTGATAGTGATAGCATTTAGGCCCCTGTAATCAATGCAGGGACGAAGGGACTTATCCTTCTTAGCCACGAAAAAGAAACCAGCCCCAGCCGGGGAGGACGAAGGGCGGATGATCCCTGCTGCCAGTGACTCAGTGATGTACTTGTTCATAGCCTCCCTCTCGGGGGCCGAAAGGGAGTATAAGTGCCCCCTCGGGGGGGTAGTGCCTGGGAGGAGATTGATGGAACAGTCGTAGGGTCTGTGGGGTGGCAGAGAGAGGGCACGTGACCTACTGAAAACTAGCCGGAGGTCGCTATACTCGGGCGGGACATTGGACAGATCAGGAACTTCCTCATTAACTACAGAGGGTGGTGAATGAGCTCTGGCAGAGTGAAGGCATGAAGACAGACAGGCAGGGCTCCAATCGAGAATGGTGTTCTTGGCCCAATCAATGTTGGGATTGTGTCTGACCAGCCATGGATTCCCAAGAACGACTGGAGCATGAGAGCTTTTCATGATGAAAAAGGAGATGGTCTCTACGTGGTTACCTGAGGTTCGAAGGGTGACAAGGGGTGTGCAGTGAGTAATGGGAGGTAGGGAGCTTCCATCAAGGGCCTGGACAGACAGGGGCTTGTCTAGGGGCAGACGAGGGATTCCCAGCTCCCTTGCTGTAACGCCACAGATCAGGTTTTGGTCGGATCCAGAGTCAATGAGAGCCTTGAGTGGTTGGGCTTGGTTGTTCCAGACGATCATGATAGGTAGTAAGGAACGTTTACCTGAGAGGTTTTCTTGTGAACGGCCCTCCAAGACTCCCAGTTTCATTGGGGGGCCTACCTTTTTAACGGACACTGAAGACGGAAATGTCCTATTTAGCCGCAGTAGAAGCAGGCCTCCTTATCCCGCCGACGTTGGCGCTCCTCAGGCGAGATTCGGGTCCGGTCGATCTGCATAGGTTCTGCAGGGGGATTTGTGGTTTGTGGGGGGGTGATTGGTCCTGCTCTCACCAGGGGTGGTGTGTGTTCACGACGCCTAGCTCGGAGGCGCGCATCGATGCGGCCAGCTAGATCCATGAGTCCATCTAGGTCCTCAGGGTGCTCCCGAGAGACCAACTCATCCTTGACAGCCTCACTCAGTCCGTGAAAAAACACATCATACATGGCACAATCGTTCCATCCACAAGAAGCCGCCAGGGTGCGGAACTCAATGGCATATTCATATGCTGAACGTGTTCCTTGACGAAGTCTCAACATCTGCCCTGCCGCCTCTCGGCCTGAGAGTGAGCGGTCAAAGACTCTTCTCATCTCCTTTGTGAACGCTTGATAATTGGTGCAACGGGGATCATCGGCGTCCCAAAGCGCCGTTCCCCACTCACGGGCCCTTCCAGAGAGGAGGGTGATGACATATGCTATCTTGGAACGTTCTGTGGGGAATGTTGAGGCTTGGAGCTCGAGAGATAGTGAGCACTGGGAAAGGAAAGATCGGCAGGTGTCGGGTTCTCCGCTGTAGGACTGAGGTGGTGGCAGGCGAGGTTCTCGAATAGGCGGTGGTGGTGATCGAACTGGCGGCAGTGGTGATGTAACCTGAAGCTGTTCGATCCGAGAGGTTAGTGCAGTGAGGGTATCTGCCATAAGCTTAAGGTTTTGGTTGACCTGCTGAATCTCCCCCTGGTGTGTGCCGAGGAGGGTGCCCTGGGCCTCCAAAGCGGTCCTGAGCTGTCCCAAGTCTGCTGGGTCCATCTTGGCCGAATTATTCTGTCACGGCTGGTCCGTGTGAGACAGGCGTGGCGGACCCAGAAGCAGACACAACAGATAGGGTTCAATATAATAGACTTTAATGAAAAAATACAAGAGTTAGACAGAAGAGAAGTTCAATCAAGGATACAGTACTTGGGGATGCTGTCTGAAGTGGGCAGTGTCGTGGCTTGGCAGTGGCTGTGTGGCCCAGAGAAGCAGCAGAGTGAGCACGGCTGTGTGGAGAGATGAGGGCTGCAGCGCGTGTGCACAATCCGGCGCGCAGGTTGAGAGAGAGCAACGGCCGCGTGAGCGCGGCTGTGTGGAAAGATGAAAGCTGCAGCGCGCGTGCACGATCCGGCGCGCAGGTTGAGAGAGAGCAGCGGCCGTGTGAGCGCAGCTGTGTGGAGAGGTGAAGGCTGCGGCGCGCGCGCTGAATCCGGCGTGCAGTTTGAGAGAGAGAGTCGGAGACAAAAGCGAAAGCAGAGGGTCAAAGCCGGGTTATCAGTCAGCGCAGCAAACAATTCCGAGTCGTGAAGCTAAGGACGTAGTCAGAGGAGAAAAGGGTCAACAACGTAGACGGCAAAGGTATATTTAGCAGATACACTAGAAACAAAAGGTAAACTAGACACTGGGCTTGGAGCACGAAAATAATTCGGCACCGGACGGTTGTTCCTGGGTGAATTATATAGCGTGAAAACTAATGAATGAAATGCGGATCAGGTGTGCTCATGCCTGTGAATGAAGCGGCAAAACGGAAGCCGTGGAAAGGAATGTGGGGAGGAGCGCAGGTGATCATGACTTGGCTCGAGCAGAGGGCATGACTTGGCGTAGCGTTACAATCCATATACTGTATATATGCAAGATCCTTTTCTTTTCCCCGCGGAGTCAGTCCATGTCAGTAAGCGACGTACGAAGAACGGACTCCAGCTTGCTGAAGTACCCCCTGTGAACTAAACAGAATAACAACAGTTACATTAACAGGAAGGACAATGACAGATGCAAGACAAGACCAAACTAAAATACTGACTTTAAACAAACTGATGAGAACGGCACAAGGTGCAGGTGAATACAATGTGACAGTGGTGAGGTGCATGCTGGGAACTGAAGTGAGGGACAAGTTTCAGCATAAAGGTCAACACAAAACACAAGAACAGGAACATATATGAGAGGATCATGGCAATGTTATATAAATATCTGTTCATTTATTTTAAGACATTACACAATTACACTTTATCACACAAGCACATTTCAAGAAACGTTGTCAATCAGTCAGGACATGTCAGTCAGCACAGCTTCCAACAGTGCTGAGAAGATTAATACTAAATAAAATTAGAAAACTTCTTTTGATCACCTATTGAATGCAAAGTGTAGCTGGTATATGTGCTGCCTTAAAGGGTTCAACCTAATAAAAACCTAAGATAAAATATGTGCTTTATGTTACTAATCAAATGTAAGATAATTTGAAGAAACAACTCTTCAGGTCACCATGGTGATGGTAGTTTGGTTTTAAAATGCATCCTGTTTATTTAGGGCCCGTGTGATGGCCACGCTTGTTCTTGTTTTTCTAAAGATTATTAGGGCCCAAACACTATGGTATAATTGGTTGGGCCAGAAAAAAAAGGAAAGGTTACTGTTTCTGTTTAGCTTCCACATTTTTTTTTTTTTTTGCCAAGGTTTAGGCAGTTATTTGAGGTTATTTGCCTGTCTAGGCTGCTGTGTATATTGACTGTCCTGGGGCCATTCACTTGTCACATCTTTTGCATGCTTAATTGTGTCATTTAAATGAAAAAGCAATACAAATGTCATCAAAATAATGAATGACACCATCGGTATGCATTTTCCATGAGCACCTATGCTGCCACGAGATTAAACATCCCAACTTTTCAGACAGTTTCACTCTTTCTGTCATTCTGAATGTCGTTTTCTTTGGGTGTAAATGATTGGAAACACCAAAGCCCATGTTATCCACAAATAAGTTTAGTATTATACCTTAATTAAATCTAAAGATTCTTAGTCTTAAAAATTATGCAACTTTCTTGTCATCATGGAGCACTTGAGAAAGAAAGAGAGTGTTTTTCCCTTGCGTTTTATAGATATGACATGAATGGCCCTTTACAGTACGGTGTAACTTTTACTTCAAAATCATTAGAAATAAAAAGTGCAAAAGTACTGTACCATTACTTTTGCACTTGGAATGTATTATTCCAATCTTTCTTCTATTTGAATGTAAGTTGCAATCGAACGGTGGCATTTTTTCCACTATTTTTATTTATTTTTTGTCTCAGTCCTTATACATGAATGTATTGTACATTGCTTGTAAGTTCTAACCAAGCATTTAAAAAAAAGTAATTTGCTTTTCACCAACTATTCTGCACCTTTGGCATTGAATAGAACTCAGTGTCAGACCTTGGAATATTTGGATAAGTTTAATAAGCCCTGTCCTAGATAGTGATGTCAGTCTCATCTATTTTCTTTCTAGGTACAGTATCTCACTGTACAGTACTACTGGCTTTTGCTATAACACATTTATCTACAAATGTTTTGTTTTTTTAACCCATTTCTATAACCATAGATGTATATTGTCTCTGGTTCCAAGAAAAAAAAAAAGTATGCATCGCCATCGAAACAAACAACAACAACAAAAGAACAAAGTATTCAGTTCATTCTTCCTATTTAAAAAATAATAGCTATTTTAAGCATATGAAATATCTTAAACAAAATGAAATACTTTTGAGACTTGAAGGTTTTCTATAACCAAGTGTCTACACAGCAGTCTGTGTGTGAGGATGATGATGATGATGATGATGATGATGATGAAGAGATCACCTGGAGACCATGGGAAGAAGGCTGTGTAGACATGGTATTTCCAGGGTGTGTTACACAAGATGGCTGTTGCAGATTCATCTGTAAATTTCATAAGTGTGTTCTCTACAGATGTCAAACACCTGGGACTATTAAGGCGTATCTGTAAATGACGGAAATAAAGCCAGGTAATAGCTTGGTGTGATTTACGCTCTCATCCAGTCCTCAATTTTGTTCCATTATGTAGCATTCTTGAAGTGGTTATCTGATGCAATTTTATTTCACTCTCAGCCACTGTAACTTCTGTAACAGTGTAACTTCTTCAGAGTGACCATTGGCTTCCCTCTTCAGGCTTCATTTTGTGCTGAGTTCAGAAGGGGTAGTTCATAGAAAAATGAAAAATGTTTTTAGAAAAAAAAGTATTAATTATGTGTTATTCAGACAAAATTTTTTAATACATTTGCAGGCAACAATATTGTGGATCTATTTAACCCTCTAAATTTTCCCACTAAAAATGTGCAATAAATTTTATCTATTACTCATGACGTTCAATGCCTTTATTCACACATGGCATTTTTCATGGCCACACAAACTGCATTGAAGTTTCAGAAGCCCACCTCTGTTTAGAGTCTCTGTAGCATTATATATTGTATAGACACCGGATTGTTGAAGTTAATTCAAATTGCAAATTTGTTGACAAACATTACATTCAGAACATTCTAAAAACTTTAAAGTTTTTTTTTTTGTTTGTTTTATTTAAAAGTCCCTTAACAGACACTTTCTCAATTAGGATACTTTATGTGTCAGGGAAATGTGAACAATAAATGAAAGTAATAATAAAAATTAAACAAAGATGTCAACATGTTAACATCACTGAAATGAAGTGCGTGTGTGCATGTGAATGTGTGTGTGTGTGTGTGTGTGTGTGTGTGTATTTGGGGCCTGGCATCTTACAGAGGAAACCACACTGAGTTTCATGTTCCTTTTCACAGCAGTTACGTTATTTGAACAGTTATGAATATTTATAATCATTAACTGGCTATAAAGCATATAAACAGTAGTTTGTATGTGATTGTCATTAAGTTTAAATAGGTCCAGGAGAAAGAGAGATAATGAGGTGACTCATAAATGCCATCATCTACAGACACAGACGAAGAATGTCAACATTATCAGAAGATGCACAACCAGACAGAGCTTCAATATTCTGTAAAGATAAATATCATGTATTATTCTCAAACAGTGACACATGCGAGTCCAAAACTCCACTGAAAATATACATAGACACTAAAGTGAGCAGGTACAGATGTGGGTGTCTAAAAAGCTCTTATGTGGCTTTGAGCTCATCTTCCTGTCCTGAGGTCAGGGCACAGATGTATACAGCTCACACACACCATCACCATGAGAGTTGCAGCAGAACAGACCTGAGCAATACACAGACTGAATGCTCATCAGAGAAATCAGAAATAAAGATGAAGGGAAATGTTTATGCAAACTCAATCATTTTAACAGACAACAGATCAACTGCCTCAGAGGACAAATACGAAGACATTTATGTGAATGAAGATGTTCCTGAGACTCGGGTGACCAGAAGCCATAAGGGAACTATGACTGCAGGTACATAACCCGCCACACTCACAAACACATTCACATATGCTCTCTCTCTCTCTCTCTCTCTCTCTCTCTCTCTCTCTCTCTCTCACATTTAGAAATTATTAGTGTTGACCAGTATATCTTGTCAAGATTTGTGAAATCAGACATGAGCAACCGAGAAAATATTGTTTATTTGTGTGACTTTGTGACAGTCACCCCCAAACACCTTAACCAAAGGGTTAGTCACATGAATATTGTTTGGTGGGGGACGACGACTAAGCTTTCTCAGCCAGACAAGTGTTTATTTCAGAGATACCTAAATCCAGCCTCTTGATTGAGAAAGTAGGCATGTTGAATGCTATTACTGAGGGATGTTCAAGCGTTAGTGACCTAGATAAGGATCTAGGACCACATCATACATACCTTTTAGTAGCACACATTGGAGCTGAATTGTTGTAGCCTCAATGTCCATGTTGTCTAGTGGGAAAACTGTTTCTTTACCATTTCTCTTCGGCCCATACCGCCAGACATTCTTTCTTCAATGTAGAGTAGCAGAGCTCTGGCCCCCAAAGAATATGAGCACCATATACAACTACATCCAAAGTGGTCTGCTAAGCCAAGAAGCCCCCATGTCTAGATTCAAGATTCAAAGAACTTTATTAATCCCCAAGAGGAAATTGCTTATTCCCGGTTACAGTTGCTCACCCTTGCTATCAAGTAAAGTCAAGTAAAAAAACAGCATATCGATAAAATATAAAGTGTCCTCAAACAGTAAGTACCATATTGCACACTACGTTAATACATCACTGGCATCTGTCGAAAGTTTGAAAGGAATTGATGCATCTAGCTGGGATAGCACTGGTGGACTCTTTAAAGCTGATTTCAGCTGGTTTAAATTTCAATCATTCTTTTGGTCACTTCAATTAAATTCCTTTTCACATTATGTTGTAGACTGGGCATGCCAGATCAGTGAAACATGGTATAAATTGATGATACAATCCTACGAGGCCCAAATATCTTTACAGGGCTTTCACGTCTTTGGGAATGGCATACTCAGTCACTGCTCAAGTTTTTTTAGCATCAATTTCTGTTCCTTTTCAAGAGACAATGTGCCCCAGGAACCGCAGTTCATTTTTTTAAGAGTGGTGATTGGTTTGCAGTATGTAGCTTGGAGAAAACGCATGGAGGTCAATGCAATGTTGATCTAAGCTGTGTGAATAGACAATTATGTCTATGGAAAGAAAGCAATTTTGTCCTTGCAGTTCTCCAAGGACAGCCTTCAAGACACTGGAGTGTTGCTCCAGCATTTTTAATCTAAATGGCATGGCTTTGAAGTGGTAATGGGTAATGGGTGTTATGAAGGCGATCTTTGTTTTGCTCTCTGGACTCATTGCCACTTGCCAGTATCTTGACTGTAGAGCTAGAGAACCAACAATTATAATCTTAAGTTTTAATCCTGTAATTTTTAATATGCTGTTGATTGATGTTCTTCCAAGCTTAGATGATCATACAGATGTCCCTACTCAAAGTAGCCATTGTACCTATGCGTCATGAGTTCTTAATAGGTCTTTTTGAGTTTGAAGCACCTGAACAACTCCAGTGATGACAAATAAAGATGTTGAAATTCAGAAGATTTTTTTTTTTTTTTTTGCTTGTTTTTGTTTTCAATGGGGCTTATGTCAAGTCATTGGCAGGGAAAAGAAAGGGAAAGAAAGCTCACCAGACCATACACCCACTCCCCTAGATTAAGTTGGATCTGTGTTTTGATAAAAAAAAAATTCCAAGCTTAAAACAATAGGAAAGGCAAGACTGTGGTCTGCCATGACTTGGCTTGTATCAGCACCCTGGATCTCCCCATCTGCTCTATGGATCTTTCTATTGGCTACCTAAGCAGTCCTTGCGTCAATAATTAACTCCTCGGTATACCACAGTTTTCTAGAGGTTAATGTGAGGTCACCTGTAAAACAGCTAAAGTTTGGGTGAAATTGGGTCAATGACCCCAGGGGGTACTTTGTATTGCCCACATGCAAAATTTTTGCTTTTGACTTTTTGCTTTATGTTAAATAAATAATGGCATGATTGTCTGGGCATAATACTTTATGTTTATACTTATTGCTTCTGCTCAGTCTTTCAGGAAATGATTTCACTGAAATGTAATTTTGTTGCATGTGTCTTTGGCCATTCTTAAACAATTCTCGCTCAAGCTCAAGTAGGCTTTTATTGTCATTCAATCATATACAGTTCTGTACACACTGAAATGAAACAACGCTCCTCCAGGACCAAGGTGCTACATACAACATAAATTAACAACATCGTTGGACAAAAACTAACTAGCTAACTAAGAAACCTAATTAGCTAACTAACTGAGACAACACAGATTGACAAGACAACATAAATTCAAAAACTAAAAAAAAAAACGAACTAGCTAACTTAGAAACCTAATTAGCTGGCTAGCTGAGACAAGACAGATTGGGAATTTTTTATTCTCAATATCTCTATACTGTATACTCATTATTAATATAGACATACAGGCAATATAATGTAAAATGCAATAAAATATAATGCAGATTAAAGAACCCTGCAGAAAAAACGCAGTAATTCAGATAGCTCTGTAACTGTGTTCTTGAATATAACAAACCGAACAACCAATAAATGCAATCTAATATGAACTAATTTTATCAACAGTCGGACCTTGCTATTTTGAAAAATAGCATGCATACTCAGTTGAATAAAATAAATAGCTGTACTGTATATAATACTGTAATATATATTATAAACAGTATACTATATTTCCCCAAAATGTGTAACATACACCATGTAATGTAATCATTTACTAGTTTATCTGCCAGATTGGCTCATGAACAATTAAACTACAAAATTATAAATGATTGCCTGATTTCTTTCTCGTTGCAGGTTTCCACCCTGAGAGAAATAAACTTTACAGAGTGACTGCAGTGTGTCTGGCTCTTCTGTGTGCTCTCCTACTGACTGCCATTACGGTTCTGTGGCTTAATTTCAACAATATAAATAAAGAAAATAACCAGTTACAGGACAGTTACAACAACCTTACTTTAGAGAGAGTCCAGTTGCTGACCATATACAACACCCTGACTGTAGAGAGAGACCAGTTACTGACCATATACAATACCTTAACTATAGAGAGAGACCAGTTACAGGCCAGTTACAACAACCTGATTATAGAGAGAAACCAGTTACAGAAGCTAAAAGATGACCTTCAGACACAGGTAACTAATTTAGGTAAGTGTATACTGTATTTAAATTCATGATTTTTTTCTTGATATGTTTAACTGTTAGAGTTTGTATAAAGTAGACATTATACAGTTTGCTATTAAAAAAACTGTGATCAGCCATGGTAGGAGTTGATACCATCCCCTAATCTAATGCTATGCAGGTGGTTGGTTTGGAACACTTTGTGTAGACCACTTTTCATTAGGAGACACATGTCACAGATAGATCAGTCAGTTTTTCACACAGGTCAGTTTTTTATATAGTTTTTGACATAGGTAGTATTGTGCATAGTGATATATAGATCCATTAAGAGCACGAATAATCTGTTTAGTAATCTTGAAAATTTTGTATGTCAACCGAGCTCCTCTAATTGAATGCTGCTTACAATAACCAGCAAAATAAACTGATCGTGCAGAGCAAACCATGGGATTAATTTCCAAACCATTGGGCCCTGGAGCATAAATCATTTCCTGCGAAGTGGTATTCAGCCATGTTAAATGCGATTTCAAACAGCAGGGAGCCAAACTGCTCAGTTCAAAGAGATTTGTGAATGGTGTACAGTAGGAACACGTGAACATTGGGTCAACACTTCAGCACAAGTAGAGGTGCTTAATTTTTCAGCAGTCATTGTGCCTTGCTAGTGGCAATTGCTATATAGCTTGAAAATATATTTTTATATCTATTATCATTATTATTGAGGATGAAACATTAGTAGGACATAATAATTTGTAATTAATATATTTAAATTAAATGTAAAAAATATATTTTCAATAAATCTTTCATACATTTTGTAAATTAATCTAATTATTTATTGCATAGTTATTTGCAATCCAATACTATATTTTTGTAATGGTATCAGCTTTTGTTTAAATAACTATTCATTAGTTAATTTCAGTAGGTTGAAATTTCCACAGTAGCAGCAACAGGTAACCAAGATTGTTACGCTACCAGGGCAACACACAAAGGATTTGATGTCTGCACTGGTGATGTCGCAGGATGGTAGAATTATGTAGAGGGAAGTTCCCTTAACTGACATTCTCTGCACATAGAATAGAATATAATCAGCAAAATTTAAAGATAATTGTGGAATGGAACGCAATGACATGAATGAGAGACCTTAAACTAGTACACCTGTAAACAATGAGCATGAAGAATGAGACAGAGAGAGACACAATTTTTTTTAAGGCTATGTTGTCATTGTTGTGGAGGTTGTTAATTTTTAGTTAACCAGTAGCTGGTTAGTTTACAGAAGCATTGTGTCCTGGTGTTTAGCATTATCACCTTTCAGGGACCTGCAAGATATCACCGTGCATGCAAGAGACTGAGAGAATGTCAGCTGATCTTAGACCAGAGGATTGGTCCAGTGAAACTATATATCCCATGTCTTGGAGGGTGGTAATGGGAACTCCCTCTATCATAACTTTAATTGTAGTTGCTTGTGAGGAGACTGGGAAGTGGACATTTTCCTAGTTGTAGATGAGTGTAATTCTGGCTTGGTAGATATGGGATCAGCATAGGGTGTGTTGGACTACTCCTCTCTCACTCCCTCTCTGTCTGTCATTTCATTCTCATTTCCTACTGTTGGGCCAGGGGGTTTTGTACATGTTCAGGGCTCACTCCAGGGGATCAATCATTTCCTTCCTCATGGTGGGGCCTGCATGGTGCCACCAATATATTCTTTGGCCAGGAGAGATTCTTTCACCCAGAACAACCCTTTTCTGTAGTCAAAAGCTGTATGCTATTCTTTTGAAGGTATATCAAGTGATATGTATGTTGTACCTAATTATTACAGCCTAATACAGATTAAAGAGAACAAAGAAGTTTATGATTTACTTTTTTATTACTTTTTATATATAGTCCACTACACAATATACAGTGTACATTAGAAAAACCTCTGTAGTCCAACTAGAGACAGTGAAGGCCAATAGTGATAACTATTATATGTTGATCACCATTGTATTTATTCCCATATTATGAACGTGGTAGGGTCTCCAGTCAACATTCACATGTGCATTCACACACTATGAGCAATTCGGGATTGGCAATTAGCCTAATCTGCATGTATATGGACTGTGTGTGGGAGCCGAGGTACCTAGATATAACATGCAAGCTCCATGCACACAGACCCTGAGGCAGGAATCAAACCTGGACTCTGGAGGTGCAAGGCAATAGTGATAACCACTAAGCTACTGTGCTGCTCCAGTTTCCCACTTTTAGTGTGTTTATGGCACAGGTAACTAAATAGGGTCTGTGTGGAGCAAGCAGGAGACTTGCTTTCCTCTGGACTTAGCTTGTTCTAAACACAGTTTTCACATACATATTTTTTCCACCATGAAAATGGCAGCGCAGCAGTAGCACACGGTAGCTGCTCAGGAGCCAAAATGGGGCTACTGTGTTTACTTTGTGTCGTAGCAAAGCAATATAGCTTCCTGATGTGTCTACCCTGCAAATTATGTGTCTTTGAAACTAAAAGCTGTGCATGCATTTTCTGATCTGAATGTGTCGTCACAGTCATAAATGAGGGTTGGATTTTGTACAACTCCAGTATGTACTACATCTCCACTGAGAAGAAGACCTGGACTGAGAGCAGAAAGGACTGCAGAGAGAGAGGAGCAGACCTGGTGATAATAAGCAGCAGAGAGGAACAGGTGAATAAGAAAAGAAATGGAATTAAATCATGAACTATTTCTTTTTTTTAAAAATATTTTTGTGTAGTAACAGTCATAAATGAGGGTTGGATTTCGGCCATCCGCACAAAGGGCACATCGGCACATGACTAGGCAGATTTATAGACAGGCAGAGCAGCCGACGGCCATGGTTGCTAGGCAACCCTGCCTTGTTGCCAATCAGAGGAGACGCGCTACACCTGTCCGGCAGGTTATTTAAACCCCCATAAACCAGCACACAGTGTGCGAACATTAGATAGCACCAGTTATTAGAGCGTTGCTATCTCAGTGAAAAAAGTGAAAAGGGAAAAACTGAAAAGAGAGTTAATAAGAGCGGTGTATAAGTGCATGGTGCTTACGCTGCATGGTGCTCATGCGAGCCAATCGTCCCTGGCCAAAATAAACACTCCACGTCCCAACGCATTATCCTGCGTTGGGGCTCCCACACTAAACAACATACTTGGTGGCGCCATACATAAGCGCCACCTAATGATTATGTTCGCAGAAGCTCAGAAGCCAGCGGACTTGGAGCGGGTACGTGAGATAATGACTATTCAGGCAGGGATTATCGGCAAACATGAACAAGCTCTGATCAAACTATTTTCTGAAATTAATTGCATTTCGCAGTGCTTGGATCATATCCATGGCCGCTTTGAGGCTTAGGTCACTTCTGATTCACAGGTGAACCCTGAATCACTTCCGGGGCCGACTCCTGCCACCATCTCAGTAGCACAAGCACCCAGCCTGGTAGCCGAGACGAGACTACCCACTCCTCAGCCATATGCGGGAAGCCTGAGATATGCATTGCCTTCCTACTCCAGTGCTCTTTAATATTTGAGATGCAACCATCTCAATTTCCAACTGAGAGAGCGAAGATTGCATTCATGATATCACTATTGACAGGCAGGGCACTGGAGTGGGCCACCGCAGTGTGGGAAACCTCCCATCGGCACACACTATGGCGAATGACTTCATACAGGCACTCAAGGCCACCTTTCATCATCCACATGCTGCTAGTGGTGTAGTCTCCCTTCTCCTTCACATTCGGCAAGGAGGCCGATCAGTGGCGGATTATACCATCGAATTCCGCACACGAGCTGCCAGTTCAGGCTGGAACATTCAAGGGTTATCGGAAAGGCTAAAAGATGAGCTGGCAGTGCGCGAACCTCCCGAAGACTTAGAAGCCCTGTACAGTATGGCCGTCAAAATAGATAACCACCTCCGTGAGCACAGGGCCCAGCGGTCAGAAAGCTACAGGGAAAGGGTGGTCTCTCCACAGAGGGAGTTAGAACTGGAGGTTGATTAGGTGGAACCCATGCAGTTAGGTGCAGCTGCAATCTCGGGGGCCCCCCAAATTTCAGTGCTTTCATTGCAGCAGGTCCGGCCACCACCAGGGGCGCTGTCCGCAGAAAAAGCCAAAAGAGGAGGGTCACTCTCGGGAGGGTGACCGCCAGTGACCCAAAGGTCAGACCTTCAGCGCACAGGGCTCTTCCTTTCCGCCACTATCACCTGGGAGGGGGCAACCACAACCTGTCTGAAGGTGTTTGTAGACTCTGGAGCGGTGGGTAACATAATAGATGTAGGCCTTGTGCGGAGATTGGGTGTGCCATTCCACCCACTCTCTGCCCCCATTTCAGTGGCAGCCCTGGATGGTCAGTTATTCGAATCCAGACCAATCGTACATGAGACTGACCCACTAATACTGCATGTCGGGCAGCATGCAGAGCATATTACTTTTCCTGACTACCCGAACTCCAAGTGGTATTGGGGTGTCCTTAGCTACAAGAACACAACCCCCGTATCGATTATCTCGGTTTGGGGCACCCGCTGTGCACAAAGCTGTTAAAGGGGATTCGAAACCTATGTGCAGAGGCATCCCATGAGGTTGACATCTCGGCAGTGCCCAAAGACTATTGGGACCTGGCGGAGGTATTTTCCAAGCAGGGGGACACAAAAGCTTCCTTCCCACCGACCATTCAACTATGCGATCAACCTGCTTCCAGGTTCGACCCCGCCAAGGGGGGAAGCTTTATTCCTTGTCCTCTCTCGAGCAGTCGGCAATGGAGGAATACATCCAAGAGGCACTGTCCCTGTCGCCCATCCACATCTCCTGTGGGGGCTGGTTTGTTTGTAAAGAAGAAGGGTAGGGGCCTCCGTCCCTGCATAGATTATCGGGGGTTAAATGCAATCATCCTGAAGGACCGCTATCCCCTACCTCTAATGAATTCGGCATTCGAGTGTCTGCAGAAGGTGAAATTTTTCACAAAGGTAGACCTACGCAGTGCTTACAACTTGATCCGCATCAGGGCAGGGGACAAGTGGAAGACGGCGTTCATTATGAATACCAGGTGATGCCATACGGTCTCACTAATGCTCCAGCAGTGTTTCAAAGGTTCATTAACAAGGTGCTCAGGGAGACGCTTAATCTCTACACCTTTGTCTACCTGGATGACATATTAATTTTCAGTGCCTAGCTGCCGGAGCACATCACCCATGTGCATCGGGTGCTGCAACTACTCCAGCTGAACCATGTATATGTTAAGCTGGAGAAGTCACAGTTCCACACAACTTCCACCTCCTTATTGGGTTTTGTGGTATCCAGGGCCAAACTTCAGATGGACACAGCTAAGATAAGGGCTGTAGTCAGTTGGCCCCGCCCCACAAGCCAGGTGGTCCCTCTTCTTCTCCCGGTTTGATTATGTGCTCTCATTCTGTCCAGGGTCAAAGGACCTTAAGCCGAATGCTCTCTCACGCCAATGGGACCCCCCCATTAGGGGATCCGGTAACTGAGAGCGTCATCCTAGGCCCTGTATGCTGGGCCATTGAGCAACAAATCAGACAGGCACAGCATCAGGAAACAGATCCGGGAGGAGGGCCCCCCAGGAAATTATACATCCCTGCCACCATCCGCCCCCAAGCCATAGCATGGGGCTATACGTCCACATTCACGGCACACCCACAGGCTGCTAGAACCCTTGAATTCCTCCGCCGACATCTTTGGTGGCCTGGCATGGAGAGAGATGTTCGGGTTTATGTGGCAGCCTGCCCAACCTGCGCACAGAACAAGGAAACCCGCACACATCCCATAGCACTACTGCGTCCATTACCTATACTGTCGCGCCCATGGTCCCATCTCTCCTTGGACACACAATTAGCGAGTCGGTTTTGGGGGGCGTTCTGTAAGCTCATTGGGGCCACGGCCAGCTTGATATCTGGGTTTCACCCTGAGTCCAAAGGGGAAAAAGAGAGGGTAAATCAAGATTTAGAGCGCACCCTCAGGTGTGTAGCCTCCTCCAACCTGTCATCCTGGTCCGACCACCTAATGTGGGTAGAGTATGCCCACAATACCCTGTGGCACTCCTCTCTTGGCATGTTGCCCTTTGAGTGCCAATTTGGGTAGCCCCCTCCCTTGTTCCCACAGGTGGAACCTGATATTGGGGTCCCTGCTGCACAAAGTTTAGTACAGCGGTGATGTCGGACCTGGAGAAAAGCCCAAGCTGCCCTACAAGCAGCCACTCGTAGGGCAACCCTTATGGCTAATCAAAAGGGGAAAAGATAAAGAAATGCGAAAAGATAAAGAAAAGTGAAAAGAGAAAAGATAAAGAAAAGCAAAAAGAGAAAAGAAAAGTGAAAAGAGAAAAGCTTGTGCGGTGCTCACACGAGCCAATCTTCCTTGGCCAAAATAAACAGCCCACGTCCCAACGCTCTCCTCTAAGTCCTGCGTTGGGGCTCCCACACTTAACAACATACTTGGTGGTGCCATACATAAGTGCCCCCTAGTAACAATTTTAATGACAAG
This sequence comes from Clarias fuscus, assembly GCA_030347435.1. NCBI lineage: Eukaryota > Metazoa > Chordata > Actinopteri > Siluriformes > Clariidae > Clarias > Clarias fuscus. The sequence goes on along the minus strand of CM059225.1, from coordinate 10,117,175 downwards.
TACTTTCAATAACAGGAATTTATACGTAAACACAGCGGACAAGCTTGGATTGGTCTGAATGACATACTTGTGGAGGGTGACTGGAAATGGGTCGACAATACACCAGTAACACCTGGGTAAGAGATCAGTGAACTAAACTCTGCTTATAATGCATTTAACTGCCTCTTCAGTGCAAATTTAGATTGTCTGCTTTTTTATTTTATTTTATTGAATTTAATTAATTAATTTATTAATTGTTTGCTTCCTTTGTCCTTCAGGTTCTGGTGGCGTGGGGAACCCAACAGTAATGGAGATGAGGACTGTACTATACGGGGATATGGGAGTGATCCTGTCTCAAACTGGGCCGATTATCCCTGTAACAGTGAGTTTGTCTGGATCTGTGAGAAGATGATATCACCCTAAATATTAAATAATGTAAATATACTATTAAGGCAATATACACCATGTGAATACATTTCATAGTTGAATACTTTGTTTAAAATAACAATAGATATTGCAATTAATCTTTGCCAGTTGATGGCTAATATTCTCACAGTTCTTATATTAGACTTCATGTTTCTTAACTGGTGTGTAAATGTATGCATGTGCAGCCTTTTCTTATTGAACATTTTAGCATAATTTATAAAACCAATAATCTAGCCCTTGTATGACATAAATTACAATTTTCTTTTCATTTGATGTCAGTGGGTAGATCTTCTCCTTCTTCTTCTTCTTCTTCTTATTTTACTCTTCTGCAAGTTGAGTGTAATGCCACTTTTCTATCAACAGGAATATAATTCTGAAATTTTACATTCTGTAGATTATATGCCTTAATTGGTCCTGCAATTATATCCATTATGGGAATATTACTGTTTTAATTTCAATTTTGTTTTGATTGTGTGTGTGTGTGTGTGTGTGTGTGTGTGTGTGTGTGTGTGTGTGTGTGATTGTGTGTGTGTTTACGAAACGTAGTTTCATGTATCGTAGAGTAGATCGATAAATTCTTGTTTCTTTATAAAGAAGAGCTGCCTTGGTCATGTATTTTAAAGTCTAAACATTTGCCCAGATCTTACATTACCTTGCTCATAAATATAAAACCCAGATTTTGTATTATAATCGTTGGCCACGGGATAAACAGAATTGGTAAGATACACTGAATCGTGCTATATGGTGGATGGATAGAAGCAAAAATGTATGCAAAAATGGGGGTGGCGTAACACACTCGGGGGACAGCGCTATCCGCTCCTTCAGTTGCGCGAGCTCACAGACGCCCCTGATTGGCTGTAGAGCCGTGGTTAATGTGGGAGCACTAAGTACCTCTCATCACTCACCTCTGAAAGAGTTCGGCCAATCAGCTCTCTCTAGACCTCCGGCTGCGAGAGGTTACAGCACCACCCGGGATTCGAACTGGTGATCTCCAGGTGATAGGGCGAGCACTTTACCACTGCGCCACCATAAGACGCCATTTTGTGTGACAGGTGCCTTGCAAGTTTCAAACCATTAGCTGTCAAGTCCAGCTAACTGGAAGCGCTGTTTTATAACTTTCAACAAGAAATGTAGGAGTTGACATGAGACTTGTAGGGTATGGATGATGGAGTTCAGCAAAAATGCAAATAGAAATGCAAAGTAACTTTAGCATATAAATTAACGTTAGCCCCCAGAGCATTTTAGCTAAGCTAAAGCTAACCTGGCTAGCTTGTGGTAACTGAGGTACAGTAAGTAAGCTTGTTCCAACCAGCTTCTTCTTCTTCTTCAAAAAAAAAAAAACATATGGGTGATGTAACAAAGGGTTTGTCCAGTTCTTATACAGTCTATGGGAATACTGGGCATGAGATAGCATTACGCCACAGATGGTTATTGCAGGGCACAATGTATACAATTTCACATTTCTATTGTATGATGTTTATCCTGGATAATAATATTTAAATGTCTACAGTAACATACATGGGGTATATTTATTCACATATTGGAAGGTCAATAAACTCCAAGGTGCCACACAAGAATATACAAATAACACATTTCAAAAGCATGCATGCCAAACTTGGATAACAGTGAATTTTGCAGTCTGTGGGGACAATAGACTGTGTCAAGGACAAGTTGAAAATAGTGGTGAACACCTAGGGTGAAGCTTTTAGAACCCTTCCGGAGATATTGTCTGGGTCTTTCCTGCTGTTCACTCGCCTTAGAATCATCTTCATTACATGTTATGAGACAGTACATTGATTTTAGAAAGCCAAAGGGTTAGGAAATTTAAGTTTTTTTTTTTAAGTTAAGAAATTGATGTTATTTACATGCATCCTAGTTACAGTAATTAGTTTGTTACAAATAGCATTAATGCATTAATATCTTAATTAGTTTAGTAAAATATTTTTAAACCATATTGTTAAATATATAGAGAGTCATAAGGTCACATTGCCATGACAATTAGTGTGGGCTGTTGCTATGGGCTACGGAGCTGAAAATCACTCACTCACTCATCATCTATACCACTTAATCCTGTATTCAGGGTCACGGGGGGCCTGGAGCCTATCCCGACATGGGGCACATGGCAGGGTACACCCTGGACAGGGTGCCAATCCATCGCAGGGCACATACACTCACTCATTCACACACTATGGGCAATTTTTTTGGGAACGCCAATTAGCCTAATCTACATGTCTTTGGACTGTGGGAGGAAACCGGAGTACCCGGAGGAAACCCACCAAGCACAGGGAGAACATGCAAACTCCATGCACACATCGGGAATCGAGCCTGGCCAGGGATCGAACCCGGACCCTGGCGGTGCAAGGCGACAGTGCTAACCACTACACCACCGTGCCGCCTGAGCTGAAAATCATTAGAAATAACCAGTTGCAAAGAAAACTTGAACTCCATTTCCTGCTTCAAAAAGGGGTTAAGTTTAGTAAGGTTTTGTTAATGCCTTTCACGGCAAAATATAAATAAACAAAAATGTAAATAAAGCAGAAGTGGTAAAAGTTGTGTAACAGTTGTGTTAAAAGATGAACCGTGTTAAATGGCAAAACTCTGACCTCTAGTGGGACAATTGCACCTGCATTTAGTCGTACTGTAATACCTATGACTTGGTATTAACTCTTGTGTTTGTAAGTTAAAAACTTTACCCTGCTAATTTTTCTAAAGAGACATCTGATCCTACTCTGTTTAAGAGGGACTTTTAAATATATATTCTAGTCATGAAACGAACATAAGTTCTGTTTAATTAATTAATTAATTAATTAATTAATAATAATAATAATAATACTTGGAGGGGCGTGATTGGGAGGAACGGCCTCCCTGGTCTAAACCCGAGCAGTGTTTTGTTATTGGATTTCTGTGCTAGTCATGGATTGTCAATAACAAATACAATGTTTGAGCATAGGGATGCTCATAAGGGTACTTGGTACCAGAGCACCTTAGGCCGAAGGTCATTGATCGATTTTGTGATCGTATCATCTGACCTGAGGCCATATGTCTTGGACACTCGGGTAAAGAGAGGGGCAGAGCTGTCAACTGATCACCATCTGTTGGTGAGTTGGGTCAGGTGGCAGGGGAGGCCACTGGACAGACCTGGTAAGCCCAAACATGTAGTGTGGGTGAATTGGGAACGTCTAGGGGAGGCCCCTGTCCAAGAGGCCTTCAACTCCCACCTCCAGCAGAGCATCCCTGTAGGAGCTGGGGATATTGAATAGGAGTGGTCAATGTTCAAAGCTTCTATTGCTGAAGCTGCAGCTGTAAGTTGTGGTCTTAAGGTTCTGGGTGCCTCAAGGGGCGGTAACCCTCGAACAGAATGGTGGACACCTGGGGTTAGGGAAGCTGTCCGACTGAAAAAGGAGTCATTCAGGGATATGTTATCCCAGGGGACTCTAGAGACAGTTGCAAGGTACCGGCAGTCTCGAAGGACAGCAGCTGCAGCGGTAGCAGAGGCAAAGCAGCGGGTGTGGGAAGAGCTTGGAGAATCCATGGAGAAGGACTTTCGGGCGGCACCAAGGTGCTTCTGGAAGACCATCCGGCACCTCAGGAGGGGGAAACGGGGAACCACCCAAGCTGTGTACAGCAAGGATGGGACGCTGCTGACCTCGACTGAGGAGGTAATCGGGCGGTGGAAAGAGCACTTTGAGGAACTCCTGAATCCGACTATGCCACCCACCGGAAATGCTGAAGGCTCTGGGTGTTGAGGGGCTGTCTTGGTTGACACACCTCTTCAACATTGCGTGGAAGTCAGGGACAGTCCCTAAGGAGTGGTAGACGGGGGTGGTGGTTCCCCTTTTTAAAAAGGGAGACCAGAGGGTGTGTGCCAACTACAGGGGCATTACACTACTCAGCCTCCCTGGGAAAGTCTACTCAAAGGTGCTGGAAAGGAGGGTTCGGCCGATTGTCGAACCACAGATTGAAGAGGAACAATGTGGTTTTCGTCCTGGTCGTGGAACAGTGAACCAGCTTTTTACTCTTGCAGGAATCCTGGAGGGGGCGTGGGAATATGCCCATCCAGTCTACATGTGTTTTGTGGATTTGGAGAAGGCATATGATCGCGTCCCTCGGAATTTCCTGTGGGAGGTACTGCGGGAGTATGGGGTGAGGGGGTCACTTCTCAGGGCCATCCAATCCCTTTACACCCAAAGTGAAAGCTGTGTTCGGATTCTCGGCAGTAAGTCAGACTTGTTTCCAGTGGGTGTTGGCCTCCGCCAGGTCTGTGCTCTGTCACCAGTCCTGTTTGTGATTTTCATGGACAGGATATCAAGGCGCAGCCGTGGAGGAGAGGGTATCCAGTTTGGTGAGCTAAGGATTGCATCGCTGCTTTTTGCAGATGATGTGGTCCTGATGTCATCATCAGTCTGTGACCTGCAGCTCTTGCTGGATTGGATTGCAGCTGAGTGTGAAACGGTGGGGATGAGGATCAGTACCTCGAAATCTGTGGCCATGGTTCTCAGCAGGAAACCGGTGGATTGTCTACTCCAGGTAAGGAGCGAGTCATTACCCCAAGTGAAGGAGTTCAAGTATCTTGGGGTCTTGTTTACGAGTGATGGCATATTGGAGCGTGAGATTGGCCGGAGAATCGGAGCAGCGGGGGCGGTATTGCAATTGTTTTACTGCACCGTTGTGATGAAAAGAGAGTTGAGCCAAAAGGCAAAGCTCTCAATTTACCGGTCGATCTTCGTTCCAACCCTCACCTATGGTTATGAGCGTTGGGTCATGACCGTAAGGACAAGATCGCGAATACAAGCGGCTGAAATGGGGTTTCTCAGAAGGGTAGCTGGCTTTTCTCTTAGAGATTGGATGAGAAGCTCAGTTATCCGTGAGAAGCTCGGAGTAGAGCCGCTACTCCTTTGCGTGGAAAGGAGTCAGTTGAGGTGGTTCGGGCATCTAGTAAGGATGTCACCAGGACGCCTTCCTAGGGAGGTGTTCTTGGCACGTCCAGCTGGGAGGAGACCACGGGGCAGACCAAGGACTAGATGGAGAGATTATATCTCCACACTGGCCTGGGAACGCCTCGGGATTCCCCAGTCAGAGTTAGCAGATGTGGCTGGGGAAAGGGAAGTTTGGGGTTCCCTGCTGGAACTACTACCCCCGCGACCCGATTTTGGATAAGCAGTTGAAGATGGATGGATGGATGGAATAATAATAATAATAATAATAATAATAAAGCTCATACAGTATTACATACAAAGGGACGTTATTTAAATAAAAGTTGTTTTTTGGGGAGGAGTAAGTCAGTAAATATAATATATTATATAATAATGCATCCCATACTGTTTATTAATTAAATTATTTTAAAATGGCTTAACCAATTCATACATATATTTCTTGGTGCATGTTATTATATAGATGACACAGAGGGTGCCACTGGTCACAGGAGCCTTAATCAGTGATCAAAGAGTGTTACATTAGTCCAGCACATGTGGTTAAACAATTAAAGCATAAAATACACTTGCATATGCTTCATTTAAAATTATTTATATGACAAAGAGGGACACTTATAAAATCATGTATATTTAAGTATATAAAATATATGTAAAAATATTTTTCTCACTCAATCACTCATCGTCTATACCGCTTTATCCTGTGTTCAGGGTCACAGAGGCCTGGAGCCAATCCCAGTAGACTTACGGCATGAGAAATATTAGAATATTTTATAAGTTGAAGATAAGTTATAAAATTTTATATATAATCAATACATGTATATACTATTACTGTATATATAATAGTTGTTCTGTACAAATGCAGGCACAAATGCACATATCATAATTCAGAGTCTCTCTACACTGTTTGAAGTGAATTAAATTTGCTTCTGCAATTAAAAGAAATCAGTGAAAGTTACACACCAGAGCTGTTCGTGGTCAAAGTGTGAAGACATTTTAGCTGCGGTTCTACAGTAGATGACCTTGTTAAAGTCCAGCAGTTATACTGTATATTGTATTTTATTATAATAATACATTGCATTCATTCAAATTCAAATTCTAAAACTATTACACGTGTTGCTTTTAGGATTGATTGATATTTTAGCAGGATACTGTACATTCTGCCAGATGAATTAGCTGACATGTTCCTGCAGTAGATCTGGAATAATTTGTAGATTTGCAGTGGTACCTCGGCATACGAATGCCTCTCCTAACGAATTTTCACCTAAAGAAATTAAATATTGCAAGAAATTTGCCTTGGCATAAGAATTAGAAGAATAAGAATAATTTTTGGCATAAGAGCAAATGACCTGTTTTGAAAGTTGAGTGTTTTTTTTTATTTTCATTTTCTGAAAGATTTAGTTAAGACACACACACCATGAGTCCCAAGAATGTTAGCAAGTACGTCAGCAAGAAGAAAAGAGAACCACTTTCAGTTTTTTAAAGCAGCCGATGAAATCATAAATTAAAGTTAAGTAAGGTTTAATGTCTATTTATTTATGTCTTTTAAATTTAAATGTTTTGATTGTTTTTATATGAAAACAAATATTATAATGTTGGAAATTACTAATATTGGTTATATATTTGGAATGGATTATCTGAATTTACATGATTTCTTATGGGAAAATGTATTTTGCAGTATGAAGCTTTGCTTTAAAAACTTGACTCTGGAACAGATTAAATTCATATGCCGAGGTTCATATACAGAGTTCCTGGGAGGCCAACATTTCAGATGCGAAAGCAAGCAGGCCGATCTTGGCTCAGGTATACTGTACTTTCCACCTTGATGAGATCCAAGCTCCAGAGGTGAAAAGAGTAAAAAAAAATGTACTCAAGTACAAGTACTGTTACTTCAGTGAAATTTTACTGAAGCACAAGTAAAGTTACCATTATAAAAATCTACTCAAGTAAATGTAAAAAGTAGCTCATTAAAAATGTACTCATTAGCTCATTAAAAATTACCGAGTTACTTTTTTAACAGCGGGGGTGGGATGGGGGATTCTAGTGTAGTTCAAAAAAGACAAGCTGTAAAGGTATAAATCTCAAACTAGTTATCTTTAATTGAAAGAACACATTTGAATAACAAAGCTGTTTCTTGTGCTTGAAATCAAAGTGGTCGATCAAATATGGTTTGCCGGATAGCTGAGGGAAAAAAGAGCTCAGGGCCAAGAATAACGTTCAGCAAAAAAACCTTTATCGACCTCTTTCAACATCACAACATTACGCAAAATAATTACAATACAAAACATAAAAAGTAAAGACACCTGAGCTCCTACTCCATTCTCTACTTCTCACACACACACCTCCGCAGCGCACACACTGGGGGAAGGGCAACACACATACATAATGTGATATACAATATAGTAGTGGTCGTTACAATGGCCAGGGGTTTGCTTCATAAGAATTTCATTTCGCTTTCAGCTGAGTCTGCATCCCTGGCATCTGTTTTGTCCATCTCCATCATTCTTGCGAATTTAACGTGTTTGTTCTCCCCGTCCATCAATCAGTGCAGTGGTATATGGGGTGCATTTTTTTTCTCCCCTGTCGCATTATTTTTATTATTTTTCATTAATTTATTTTTTACTCCATAGCGAATATGATTTCAAATGTAGCGAAGGACAGTACTTCAAACAAAACATGCATAAGTAAAATTACAGATTTTAAAAACTACTTTAAAAAAATGGAAGTACAAAAAAAAAAAAAACTAGTCAATTACAGTAACGCAAGTAAATGTAATTCGTTACTTTCTACCTCTGCAAAACACTAGTGAAATGCTGGGATAAGTGCATTAGTGTATAAGGGGATTGTATAGAGAAATACAGAAAGCACAATCAATAGCCCTGGTTTGACTTGAACACTTCTCATGTTTTTGTGTCATATGCACATTTTCCTGTAGTAAAGTGTGTGAATAAAAGAACCATTCCACAGACCAAAAATGAGAAAAGAGGCATAATTGTATCTCCTATAAAACAAGGTACACTTTCTGAAATCATACACCACAAAATTCCCAGCATTGAATTAACACCAAGAGCATTGAATTAACACCACTATACGTTTGTCTCAATTTGTATGCAAGCACTTATCAGTATAAAAGAACAAGCTTCACTGTGAAAGACGTTTCTCACAGATCCACTGATTTCTATAAGAGCATGTGATGTCATTCCAGCCATTCCCTTTATAAAAACTATACATCTCAACACAGTCCTCATTGTCTGCAATATCATTGGGTTCCTTGGCATCCCAGAACCTGAAACCCAGAGAATCAAAATCAGACTTAGATCAGTGTTCAGTTTAATCCAATTCCACAAAATTTATTGAATCCTCTCAGGCTCTGTTCACTGTAATGCATATTGGAATGCTTTTTAAAGGCCGTCCTCATAAATGGAGAGTAGGGCTCAGTTTGAATGGTTCCAATGACCAGCTTTGCAGGTATTCCGATGTCAGTCCACCCTTTCACTGTCTACCGTATGCCACTCTCACATATCATTCTTTAAATCAGTGGATCCCCCTTGCCCTTGCTTTGTGGCAACATGGCATTGGAAGGGCTTGAAAAACCAACTTTCTGATTACCAACATAACCCTCAGAGCCACCACGTACAGTAAGTATAAATATAATAAGTAGTAATCTTGTCAGTTTTCTAAGCAGTACAGCAGCTTTAATATGTTAGTATTGCACCTAAAAAAAAACAATCTCAGTTTCTTACGCAGTGATCAGTGGTATACCATCCACCCATTTCCACTCTCCCTTTGTATCTCTGTCACTCAGACCAATCCAAAAATCAGAGTTTCCCAGCTTTTTACCAATGAACTCCTGTAAATATAGAACACAAGGAAAAAAGCTTTAGTCTCTCTATCTGTTTGCATGCAAGTAAGTATATCATGTAGACCATGTGACAACGACTGCCATCTTGCCATCTTGCCATCTTGCCATTTCCCACAATGTCTGTACAGTGAAGAATCCATACACAGTTTCATAACCCTTGTGTGGTGTTCAGGTCTGTGGGACGCATTTTCATGTTTTATCAAAAGAAAAATTGTACAATAATTTTTTTTTTTTAACTCAGACTCATTGGCCTTGGCTCAGTTTCTGCAAAGAGCATATACAATATCAGAAAACAATTTCAATTACTACACCCTGTACACATCTATATTACATAGAGGATGTTCCGGTACACTGGACCCAGGGCTAATAAAAGTGTGAAAATTGTAGGTCCTGTGTACCTTCATACTCTCCTCCTTCTGTCTGGGAGGCTGTAAGTGTGTGTGTGTGTGTGTGTGTGTGTGGGGGGGGGGGGGGTGTGTGTGTGTGGGGGTGTGTTGGTGGGGGTGTGTTGGTGGGGGTGTGTTGGTGTGTTTGTGTTAGAGAGTGTGAGTTTTGTGTTTTGGCCCTGTCGTCCTGTACAAAGTTGCAAACATTGTCATACAACATTGTTGCAAAATTCAAGCACCGACACCTTTCTGCTCTCAAATTCCTTCACACTTTACCCTCTGTCTTGTGAGAACCAATCTTTATTTGCCCCTACTGTATTCTATAGCATTTTTCATATCCCAAATTGGGGGCGGGATGCAATAAATATAGCCAAGAAGCACAACTTATCAAGATGGCCAAAAGATTCTCTGTCCAGAAGACATTACAATTGAATTTGAAAGAGAGTGATTCTTTTGGTGATGATGTAGAGAAAGAGAATCACATTTCTTCAAATTCTGAATATTTTGAGTCTGACAGTGACTCTGAAGAAAAGGTTGAGATTGAGAATCAGCTACTGTAGATCCAAAATGAAGATGAGACACAAAACCAGCCCATCAGCAGCCAGCTCCAGAAACAGAAGCTCATCAGAAGTTAGCAAGTGAAAAAATTATGGATGTCACAAAATGTTGAAATTGAATGGTCTTCTTGCCCAAGAAATCTGCCACCTGAATTGCTGCCAATGTGATAGGATTGCAACCAGGGCCAACAGGGATTGCAGTTACTCATTAGCAGGGCATCAAGTCTTCTTTTGAGCGTTTTGTCCCAGATTTAATCCAGAAAATGATTCTGGATCACAGTAATTTAGAAGGAAGGCGTGTTTTCTGGAACAAGAGGAAAGGTGATGGACCAAACCTATTCACATGCCCACTTTGAGGTTGTTATCTTATCTGTAGTTTTGAGGTCCAAGCGGAATCCACAGAATCCCGGTAGGATGCAGAAACTGGCAGAGAACATTTCCATGCAACAATGTCCCTGGAAAACTTCCACATAATTTCCAGGATTATCCACTTTGATAGATTTTTTGCTAGACAAGGTAGCTGCCATCAGGATATATATACTGCATATGTGGGTCAAAATTGACCCACAACACCATAGATGTAACTATAGATAATAATAATAATAAAAGTTAAATCAAACTAATTCATTTAAGATATGTGTTCTAATACCCCTCAGTAATAGTCAGGTAACATAACAAGCGTATAATTCTTTATATATTTCTTTTGAGGTTAATTTAATAATGTTTTTTTTAAATTTTTTTATTGAAAACTAGGGGTATGCTGTCAAAAGAAAGGCCCAGGATGCCGCACCAAAAATATTAAAACCAATCGTTGATAAATAAAGATAAATAAATGTTTTGAAGATATTTTAGGGCTGATTTAATACCAACCTGCCAACATAAGAGATAGTAACGGAAAGCTAACATGAGAGAAAGGTTAAAGGAAGATTAACTGGAAGGAAAAAATGTTGTAGAAAAAGGTGTGAGGATATTGTCACGTCACGTCAGATTCACCTGCTCACTTCCGCTCCAGATTCCCCTCCATTCCTTTGATCTCACAGAGTGATCTCTGCTCTCCACACACCTGTCTCATTTCAATCATGGATCTGCTCTATTTAACTTGCTCACAAACAACCTCCTGTTGCCAGATTATTGAGTGCCTTACCAGCCCAATATTCCCGCGTCTTGTCTCGTCACAGTCTGCCAAGTTACCGGCCACGCTTCGTTCATTGACTACGCCTTTGCCTCACGTTTTTGGAATTACCCTTGTTTGGATTTCTGATCATTGACCGCTTACCCGTTTCCTCGACTACGGATTTGGATCACGGATTTTCCCCCAGCTCTCCGGCTTCGACCCTCGCTTGTTCTACAACCACGAGTCAGTCCTCACACCCTACCAAGTTCACGCTACTTTTGCCAAGTGGCTCGAGCTTCTCCAGCGAGCACACTACGGCTCCCACCGCAATGCGGAGCACCATCCTCACCAAGACCAGCCTCGTCACGTTACAGCCACCACTCTCCAGTTACAGTCAGTGACACCACTACTTAACCTGAGTTCTTCCCTCTCCACGATCTGCATTTGGATCCACCAAGCCCACCACGGAGCCTGACAGATATATACTGAGGAGCAGATTGTACATTGTTTCATTTAGTTTGCTTAGTTCTAGCAAGTTATTACAAAATATCTGGGGCCTTTTTCTTTAGATATTTGTTTTTTCATATTTATTTATATATTTAATTTGTTTATTATTTTTTTTATCCAATCCTGACTACAGTAAAATAAAGGACTGTAAAAGTAAAAAAACAAAAATCTCCCCCCCCCCCCACCTGTCTCACCTGTTCCATTCTGCTGTTTATGATCACCAGGTCTGCTCCTTTGGCAATGCAGTCCTGCCTGCTCTCAGTCCAGCTCTTGTACTCATTAGATATGAAATAAAGACTGGAGCTGAAGTTGAAACACCTCATTTTGTCTGTGAAGATAAATTGAGAGAGTTTACAGAGAGCAAAACATTTTCTGATCTGTTGCGTGTCTATAGACAATATATACAGTATTTCACAATATAGACTATACTGTATAATATAAGAAAAACATTTTAATATTAATATTTACACACACTCACCTTACATGGGCTATAGTGAGCTAATGTGATCATTGTGTATTATCTATAGTACATAAATAATTGGGCTTTGATTATTTACAGTTTGTCCACAGTTAATTAAACAAAAGTTGGAAGAAATATAATCATAAACAAGGTAAAGTTCCACGAAGCACCAAGTACAGCATCAAATAAATAACTAGTTTAAACGTTTTGTGTTCGGTATACAACATTTATTTTCTCCTTTTGGTTCTCAAAATATGAAGAGCATATGGCATTTTGGAGAACTACAGATTGTACTTTTGTATAACTTGATAACACACACACACACACACACACACACACACACACACACACACACACACACACACACAAACTAAAGAAAACTCTATGTGTGGACAAAAAGCATTTATATAGACCTTTACATTTTAGACACTGGGTGGAAACGGCCGCGGTGCGTATCTGCATGAGGAGGGTAAGGTTTAGTGATTGGAAGTTAATGCTGAGGTGATTAGTAATTAATCAGGTGTTATTACAATACAGGCAAAGTTAGCTATTAGTTATCTACGAGAAATGTAAGTCTGCTTAAGACTCAGTTTTTACTGCACAGTTAATAGTCAACTAATGCATGCATGTTTACTAATTAGTTAATGTTAATGGAGAACCATTCTTTCTTCTTAGTCCGTACACAGTTACCTATGAGTTATGGATTATGATTGTAAAGTTTCATGAGATGCTTTTATTCTATTGTAAGACCTTGTTGACATTCTATACTGTAAATGACCATGTAAGAGGATGTAAGTTAAGTCTTGATGCCCCAGTTTTTAGACAGCTCATTGTCTAAAAACTGAGGACACCTAACTGTTGGGCATAAAATGTAATGCTAAATCTATCTATTTACACAAACTCAGGCATCCATCTCTCTCCCTCTGAAACTGGTCTCTCTCTATAGTCAGGTTCATGCAACTGGTCTGTAACTGGACTCTCTCCATAGTCAGGTTGTTGTATCTGTTCTGGAGCTGGTTGTATTCTACAGTCAGGTTGTTGTATTTGAGCCACAGCAGTGTGACAGCAGTCAGCAGGAGAACACACAGCAGCACCACACACACTGCAGTCAGTCTGTAACACCTGCTCCATGCAGTTTCTCCTCCTAGAAATAAATAGACAGAATGACACATACATGCATATACAATTTACTCTTAACAGACTCATTAATATCAAAACTTTTCAGAAGTGAGCTGGAAAACATCTCAGTATCTTAATAGTATCTATCTAGCAATCACTGGGAAACTTCTGCCTTTGCACTAAATGCATGGGGAAGAGCGGGTCTTTCAGCTTGTTTAAAATAAATTGACTTCCATATCTGAATGTCACCTGTTCTCTCTTTGCACTTGACCGTGACTGTCGAATTAGCATTTCCTGGCAGCATTCATCCCATTCTATTTGTTGCAGAGATCCAACAATTGTACATGGCCTACACAGTTTCAATAGGATTAATACTCCAGAAGCTTTAAGTTAGACTATTTCCATTCCACAGTTAGCCCCAGTGTGTGTTTGATGCCATTGTCCCAATGGAATATTGTTTTGTTTTGTTCAAGATTGAGGTTCAAGTTTCTAGCTGATGGTTTAAGGATCTGCTAAATAATTTTGAGATAATTTTCATTCATGATTTCATCCACTTTGTGCAATGCCACAGTTCTACTTAGATAGAACGTCTTAGAACTTAAATCTTAGAGTGTGTGACTTTTTTTTTTTTTTTTTTTCCAGGCAGGGGGCTGTGCCCTTTTTGTTGTTTCTTAATTACATAATTCCACATGTGGTATTTCTACATCTTCTGGGATGTAGAAAATAAATCACTAAACAAATGCCATTGAATTAGAGGTTGTATTGACTGCTACTGTAAGTAACTTGTTGTATAGAGAGCAAGCTCCAAAGATCATTATCATTCTTCAGTTCCTTACAGTCTTGCTATGTTTATTATTCTTATTACACTACCTTTATTGTTCTTACCTTCCTCATTTCATGCTTCTTCCTCATTTGCAATACTTGCTTTTTTAGTTTACTTTATTTTGCAGTGTGCATCTACTTTTTTGCTTCTTTATTAAAGAGTATGTAGTTAAATTACTTAATTTTTTGAGTATTTTTTGTTGCAGTTTGGAGTTATGACAGCATGTTTTGGTAAACTGCAGTACGCTGTTATCCCAATAAGGGTGAATTCTCATGACTTGCTCCAAAGTGTTACAGGCATGTTAATTAAATTAATGAATATTAATGTGGAATGTCTTCATAACATGAAATACCTGACATGTGAGCATACGTCAGACTGCAGGTTCATTTAGAGTTATGTCTGTAAAATGTGTGTGTCTTGTGTGTGTGTGTGTGTGTGTTGCACCTGAGTTTGTAGAATCCTGATTGTTTCTGTTCCAGCGAGTCTCCAAGTTCAGCTCGTTGTCATAGATGACTTCTTCTAAGCGAAATGTGTTGTGTGCAGTCACTCCTGTGTTTACGTAAACTTCCCGACTCATCTCCATTCTCCACTCTCCCAGTTGTCACTGCTGTCTAGCTATGTGTACTTGTTCTCCTCAAGTACTTGTGCATCTGCATGCATGTGTGTCTGTGTGTGTGAGAATGTGTATGTGTGTGTGTAATGGACTCTTATAGAGGAAGTTACACTGATAATTTTATTCATGGCCACTTTATTCATTTTTAGCTACACTTTCTATTTGTGTGAATCTTTGTATTTTCAGATCTTTGTCTGAGTCGTAAACTATTATTATTAATGTATTACTGAAATTAAAAGCAAAAGGTATGGAATAAAAAACTCAGGAAATAATTTTAAAAAATCAATCAATTGTATTTGTTTCAATTAGTCAAGGAAAGACCAATCATACTACTTACTGTATATGTTTAGATGTTGTTGAAAAATACAAAATGCAAAATCGTCTGCCCTGAGGTCAGAAAATGTAACAATTTCATTCTAGCAAAAAAAAAAAAAAAAAAACTTTACTCATCCAATGTTTTCTTTTTAGTATTTTTATATATTTGTAGATGTCATTTGTTAATTATACATATTATGGTAAGTCTGATTATTAGTGAACTTAGATTATATTTAATATCCACTGTTCAAGTCACTGTAAAGTCGCTGATCAGAGGGTCAGGGCTTGAGCCCCACAAGTACCCGATTGGCACAGTTGGTCCTTTGGGCAAGGCCCTTAACCTTCTGCCCATATAAAATACCCGGACTCTGGAGAGGCAGGACATCCTCAGTGCCTGTCGCAAGGCGGGAAGAAAGGGTGGGTGTCCTAGAAGTCCTAAAACGTTATATATATATTATAACCTTTTATTTAAATTATTTACTGTACACTACCAGTCAAAGGTTTAGACACAAGTGTGGATTTATTTTCTGAATTCTAAAACAATACTGGATTTCAAAACTGCGAATGTGATTTTGTATTTAGCTTTTCTGGAGACAATTAAAAATATGATTTTAAATCAATCTGCACTACCTGTAAAAAGTTAGGATGTTTTGTAAAATGTAAATACAAACAGAAAACAAAAGACCTGCAAAACCTTGTTGACCCGTATTGGATTGAAAACACCACAAAGACAAGATATGCAATGTTCAAACTGATAAACTTTTTTTTTCTATTGCAAATAGTCAATGGTGATGGCAACAGTGGCAAGGAAAAACTCCCTGAGATGGCAGTAGGAAGAAACCTTGAGAGGAACCAGACTCAACAGGGAACCCATCCTCATTCGGGTGATAACAGATAACAAAAATTGTATAACATCGTGTGTGTTATGCAGCTGAAAGTTCGATATAACAGAAGTTATTTAAATGAACACAAAGTCCAGTTCAGCTCAGGGATGAGTCAGCAGCTGCAGAGGGCAGATCGGGGTCTGGATCACTGGGAGCTCAGGAGCAGCATGTGTAGCTCCAAACCAACATGAAGAAGAATCCAGCTGGAGCAGGTCCTTCTCTGGATGCCTCAGGAACCTCGCAGGGTCGGCCTCTGTCTACTGAAGCTGGCACAATCTCCAGATGCCTCGGGATGGGTGGAAAAATAAAGAGCAGGTGAAAAGAATTAGCGTGGTTGCCATTCAGGATAGATGTACTGGAATTCAGGATAGATGTACACACACACACACACACACACACACACACACACACACACACGCACACACACACACACACACACACACTGGTGTGTAGGTGTGAATGATATTATAATATTCAACTTTATGAACAATTCTATATGAATGCTTAGGCACTGCCGAGCACAAATCTGAAATGATTTATAGATTTACTTTTTCATGAAGCTTTATGCAGATACAAGTTCAGTGGAACTTGCCAGATACAAGTTTCACTGATCTAAGATCCTGGGCACAAGGTGGGGTAAATCCTGGACAGGGTCCCAATCCATTGCAGGGCACACACATACGCACACACATGCTCATTCCTTCACACACTACTGGCAATTTAGGAATGCCCATTAGCCTAAACTGCACGTCTTTGGAATGTAGGAGGAAACGGAGGTATAACTTCAACCACTGTATAACCTGTGCCATGTTGTTGTGCTTATTGGATGGTCTGCCGTGGCGACCCCTTGACCCCTTGAAAAAAAATTATCGCAACAATTTGCATTCATCTTTTTAAGTTGTGCCAACTCAGGCATAACTGAGTAAATCCAACATGTAATTTTAAATAAGATTAATGTAGTAGTTTAACATGATTTGATTTTACCTCAACAAACATAATTAAGTTAATCCAACTCAATATTAATTCAAATGTTTAGAAAATATTAAATTGGTCACATTTTTTCCATTTAAGTTACTCCAATTTCTTTATAAATATGCATGCAAATTGTTACAAAAAAAAGGTTTTGTTCCAACCATGAATCCCTATAAACTTTAAACTTATCCAAGTCTTCAATTTCAATGTTCTAAATCTTATTGTTTATTTCAAAGATGTATGTGTCTGTATATGTCTATTTATTACTGAACAGAAATATTTTACATGAATACACTTGTATTCCTTTTAATAAATATAACAAAACAAAAACTGGCAACTTTAACAGGCATACCTGTACCACGTTACTAGGACTGAGAGAATGGCTGGTGTATTATACAGTCATTTGGGGTAAAAAGGACAGTGAGCTGCTTTAAAAACAAAAACCCCACCAAAAAAAAAGATAAACATGGAACAGCACTACATGCCACCTGAACTGAAACACTTTAGCACAACACACTTTTTTTCTTTTATGAAAGCAGTTTACATTTTAGATGGCTTCCAGTCCATCTAGTTCCAGAAATATCTTTTGGAATACTTCTAAAGTGTTCTTCAGTTCTTTGGAACAGCTGAGGTTGAGTAGCCCCATTAGCAAGGCACAGCCTCTTGGTACATCTAGGTCTTTCAAGATATCTGTTCCTTCAATAACAATCTTTGCACTGGCTGGGTGAGACATGACTGCACTTCTGATGACGATGATCTTCATCATATCTCCAGTAAACTGCTCTTCACCATCCTGGCAGATGAGTGATAAGTCAACATATCAGTACTGTATGTTGTATCAACATACAATATAAAGTACTGATATGTTGACTTATTTACAGTAGCACAATCATGTCAGATTTACCTACCAAGTATTCTCTGAAGAGATCCTCTTCTTTTTCTTTCAGATACACTAACCGGGAACGGATAACTACCTCTCTCCTTCTTTCAACTGAATCCTGTGAAAAATGGATCAGGGAAAACAAATCACTTTACATCTTTAATCTCTTTAGGGTTACAGTACATTTGTAGGAGAAAAGACAAATTCATCAGAAATTGTGCTTTCAGATATGCAAATATCAGTATGCATATTACAAAACTAAACATACTATTGAACCAGGTTAAATGATTTAATTACATTCCATTAAGTAATTAATTTCTCTACTTGTCAGTTTGTTTTGTTTTAATCTTTGATCCTGATCCTGTCTTTGCCCAAAGCTTTGAACTAGAATTTACAATGTTTGTGGTCAAGTACTGTAATAGCTCTTGGCCTTGTGCATGCATAAACCCTTAAAAGCTCCTATCGTTCATCGTTAATGTTTGTCACTTCCTTATTTGCACTGTGAGATTTCAGTTACCTTGTAGCAAAGCTGACATCCCAAGTAATATTTCCAAGATACCTGGAACACACTAAGGTATTACCTAACTTAGTTATTTATAATCACAGTACTTACCTCAATTTATTCTCCTCAACTCACTCGTGATGCGCTCAATACTTACCTCAATTTACTTTGCTCAAACTTGTTGTAATGGTTACTTACTTACTTGGAATTATACTCCTTAGCTACCAATAATGTGCTCAATACTTACCTTAATATATTTTTATCTTACCTATGATGTCTAAGTATTTACTCAGAATTACACTCCGACAATACCAATAATGTATCCAATTGTAACGGGTTCGACCCAAAGTTGCACGGGCGGCACCATGAAACACAGACACGAGGCGAGATCTTAGAGGAAAAGGGTAATTTATTTATGATAAATAGGGGAAGGAAAGGGTAAAAGGAGGGAGGACGGAGAGAAAGGGAAGGAATGAAGTGTGCACGTGCAGTGGTCCGAGGCAGTGCCCAGCTGGCATGCGGGCACGCGGCTGGCGGCGGTGGGCGGAGTGGCCGAACGGAGCACGCGAGGCAGCGCTCCTGCACGCTCCCTCTCGGTTCCTCCCCGCTGTCGATGGCCGGCCTGGCCCCTCCCAGCTCTCTGTGGGCGCGGCCTCAGGCGGGAGTTTCGCTCGGACGTCCTTCGGCCGGGCGGCTTTCCCGGCTGGGCTCGGCGGCCTTAACGCTGTCCTCCTCGCGGCCTTTTCCTCTTCGGCGGCGGGGACGCGAAGGCGGGCTCGACGCGGGAACGAAGGATGCCGTGGGAGCTCGTGCAGCTCTTTCCCGCGCTGTCCTCAGCGCGGAGATCAAAGGGGCGGAAATCCAATGTCCTTTCAAATCTCTGGGGCACCTTCCATTGCCCCACTCCCATGCCACTCTCGAGCTCCACCGCATTACGCTCTTCTCGGACCCCGGACTAAACTCCGCGCCTTGCTTTTATAATGCGGAGCAAGCCCGAGATCCTATTAACGTTAATCACTGCCAGCCGGCCCGCATAGGCGGCCCCGTCCCTTTGCACACCTGCAGAAGGGGTGCCGCCTACTTAGGGAGCCTACGAAGTGAGCGAGTGGCGATAATAGATTTGGGCACACGCCCATCACAGGCGCACGCCGTGACACCAATACTACCCTCAATTTACACTCCTATGACGCTAAAGTATTTAATCAACACTCCAAAGTTACACATAATGTGCTTAGTACTTATGACTTTTACACTTATGAATGTTCCGTTTGAGAAAAGTATCAAACATCAGAGAACATACTAAAACATACACAACTGAAATTTTATTTCTGTCCAACTAAATTTAGATTCATTATTCATTCTCAAGTCAAGACAAACAATGCTCATGAGATAAGGAATTAATCCCAATTAGCTAATCTAACAACTATAACGGCCTGTTATTGAAAAAAAAAATGTTTATTCCTACTTCTTGCACCATGTTCCTGATTCACTGGATCTTAATTTTTGTAGCTCCTCCTCTTGAAGAGGCTAATGCCATTATCTTTGGGGAGTACAGGTCCAGTTTTTCCATGAATGTCGTTTCCAGGTTAACAGTGGTGATCCTTTTAAATTCATCATTTAGCTGTATAAAATGATGCACAGTTAAACAGCACACTTATAAAGTATAAGTAAATATAAAACAAAAAATCTTAAATAATTTATAATATGTTATCCTGTAAATTAATACATAAAATTACCTGTGCTGCATCAAAAAGAGCAGGCTATCTGTTTTTGAAGTCACTCACAAGTGGTGCCAGATTCACAGCTTCCTGTCTGCGTATGGAAAAGTTACTTGTCATTTTTTCACTGATGATCAGGTAGTTGTTCCTCTTCTTCATTTCGTCAAAAAGTTGTAATCTTTCCTGTTCCAAGCTTTCTTCTGTATCTCCTTGTGGGTGAGGGGGTAAATAGTTTACCTCTGCCTTTCTTGGCTTTTTGATATTCTTTGCCGGTGTCCTCTCGTGTTCTTGCTTTTGTTTTAGAGAGTTCACATCAAGCTCGGGACACCAAAGCCCCCAGAGTTTACTTCTATAATTGCCCATTTTATATTTCAATCATTGTTGCCATCCATAACATCCATTATAGGATCCTGGCTCTCTGAGGCAAGGATGCTTCTGATCTAACGCTTCAGCAACATCAGATAACTGTGCACTCGTTGGGTAAGCATCATACTGAAATATGGATTCAGCCAGTTTCTCAAGAATGTTTGAAGGAACTGCCCTAAAGTTCAGTTGAATTCCATTCTCCTTTAAAGGTTCGTTTCCTGAAGCAAGTACAAGCTCTGTGTCATATGCAAAATGAGGAACCGGAAAATCAGTGGGCCAACATTGCGAACGCTGATTCATGTGTTCAGGTGATGAATTAATTAGTGTGTCTTGAGATCCAGATGCCACAGGGACGACTGGGTGTCTCTGAAAGTGTTGCCAGAGGTCTCTGCTGTGCGTTCAAAGGAACTGTCCACATCACTAAATATCAGAGTGACTATGGGGGGTTCAGCAATGTAAACTACCTTGATTATGTCTTTGTGCTTATTGTCATTTGTTGAGGTAAGAGAAAAATAATCCTCACCAAAATCAGAATCCTTATAATGTAAAGGATGCTGATTTTGAGAAAGATACTCAAGGTGAAAAGTATCTTTCTGAATAAATTTAAGTTCATCCACTGGTAAAGGGATTCCATTTGGTAGGTCCTGTTTTTGTAGGTCAAGTTTAGCTGAACTAGACATTGGAGTGTCTGTAAAAAATGTAAATAATAATAATAAAAAAACAATAATACTTGCGTTTGACTTACAGCAGAATTTCATTTCACACCCACCATCTGTTTTATCAGTCCATCTGTATGGGAATGTTTTAATTAATTTATTCAGTTCATCCAGAGTGAAATATTTTCTCTTGATTAAGCTACTTAGGCAAAGTGCTAACTCCAAACATACAATACCTTCAAAGAGGTTGTGTATTAAATCAGGTGGGTAGCCAGATAAGGCATCAAAATGTTTTAATTTTTCAGTTATTGGGCATAGTTCTTTTACTCCATAACAGTGAGACATACTTTTGTCTCCTTGTGCAGTCTGAGCATGCACCCTATGTTCTTCCTTTGTCCTTGAACAAAATTTTCCACTTCTAACTTCTAACACATCTGAGATCGTTCTCCAAGACAGAACCTGCAGGTATGTGAACTAGAGAAACTCTCCACAAATCCTCCGAGAGTGTGTGCACCAAGGTTGTCTGCAACAACACAACATACAGTGCCTTTGACTCGCATGTCTAATGAAGAAATGTAAAGTCTTTCTTCTTCTAAATTGGCCAGATCTTTTAGCAGTGGTTCAAAAACAGCTCTATAACCAAATTGTTTTATATCAGCAGCTTTGCAGAGAATGGCTAGGTAGATTGATGTCAAAGATGACCTAAGCAATGGTGGTACATTAGCTAAAAACCAATACACTGCTGTAATTTTGAGCTTTTTTCTTGAAGTGCCAAGTGGATTACACACTTCAAAGTCATCAACATACAAAATAAGAGAAATGGCTGGATTGTTATCTGAAAGCAATTTATTGCTTTTAAAATTTGTGCCATCACAAAATGACTTGTACTGAGTTTCAGAGCTGCAATCTGTTTCAGAATTATGTGTGAGCAAATTTAGGATCTCCTCTTTTTTCAATATCTCATACAAGGACTTTAAAATAGGTATATACTGGAAGCTTCTCTGTTCCCTTGCACTGAGCAAATACATGGTGGGTTCCACTAAACAAAAATTGTCTTTGAAATACTGTCGTCTTTTGTAAGAGGTGGAAAGAGGACCATTGGTCCCAAGAGCCAGTGTAATTGGGTTAATGCTTTAAGAGCACAGTCTTTCTTACTGTTTCAAATTTGCACAATTTACAAGTCCAATTCATTTTAAAATGTATCGTAACTTAGTGGTTATAAATGTGGCACAGTGCTGAGGAATTGGAAAATATGTAAATTATTTTGAAACCGATTACGCCACCCCGAGGTTAACCGGGGAAATAACCCAATTAAGACACACGGGTTTGTAGGCCAAGTAACCCAGAGAGACATGTGGACAATGTACAAATCTTTATTTTAGTTCACAATAAAATAATTAAAAGACTCATTAGCATGCAATGCTACATTTCAAATCGCCATCCCGCACAATATAGGTCAACAGGGCACACAAAACACACACACACAAAAAAACAACAACACTCGCACAAAACACAAGAAATAAAACAGAAATTACAGGCACAGACTTCACAATGGCAGGGACAGGCTAGATGAAGTACAGGTCCTATGGGTGCACACACACACACACACACACACACACACACACACACACACACACACACACACACACAAGATGAAACAGGAATCCAGGCAACACTGCACTCCACACTGTTATAATAACACCAGTATTCAGTAGCAGGGCAGCTCCAAACCACTAATACAGTCAGCAATCAGTGATCACACGCCACCGGCACGGTGTAACCGATAACCCGGAGCAGTTCCGCGAAGAAAAAAAGGAAAACGAAACACAACAAAACCGGAAGAGAAAAACAGCAGCGCCGTCCTCCGTCAATGCAGAAGACAAATACTTCCGCCTTTAAATGGTTCACCAGCACCGCATCAGACACCCCTATCTCACTAAGAAAAAAAAAATAACTATTAGTAAAATAAATCTTTTCTATAAACCAGAGAAAAAGAAACTCACTTACCAGGATGAATTGTTTTATCACGCGAGTTGCACTGCTGAATCGAGTGACTCCTCAATGCGTGGGAGGGGGAAAGCATCCTTCCTCGTCTTCGCATTTAATTGATGGTAGTCGGACACACATGCGCAGGCTACCGTCCTTTTTCTGGGCGAGCACTATGGGCGACGCATATGGGCTACAACTTTCTAGGATGATGTTGGCTTCTAGAAGCTGGTTAATATGCGATTTAACTACTTCATATTCTGACGGGGGGATCCGCCTGTACCTCTGGCGAACAGGTACTGAACAGGATCTCATGCGAAGTCAAGTCCGTGCATCCCAGGTCACCCTCGTGAGCTGAAAACATGGACTGATATCGCCTCAACAGCGCTCTGACCTCACCCTGCTCTTCCGGGGGCAAAGCGGACAAATCCACCGCCTCAATCTGCTCTTGGATTGGAGCAACCTAGGAATGCATGAAAACCAGCACTGACGCTTCCTCAGTTATCCCAGCCATCAAACTTACCACCTGAACGCTATTAAGTATTCCTAGCATTGTACCAGCATACAGCATTACATCCGTGGTCCCTACATTGACCACAGGCAAGTAAATGGTACCCTGGACGACTCTAACGAGCGCAGGTGAAGCCAGCAGCCCAGCTGGCAACCCGGACCCTGGAGGCTCAAACAAGACAGTCTCCCCCGCATACTGGTCAGAACACGTGGCGGGTTCAAGCCTTAACGTACCCCCCCAAAATACGACACGACGTACGACCTCGCAATTTAACCTTACTAATACGTACTACTGAGGACTGGTCCTCTGCTAAATGGCAATGTTGTAATGCCTGTAAAACAAATTGTGGGGCTTCCACTGAAGAGGGACAATCAAACAAGCCAGGGCCATACTGACCAAAAAGCTCCTGGTAGCATCGACTAAGGACATTCATTCCCAGCACCCCAGGAATTCCAGCACAGATGCCCCAAGGAGGATCCCTAACCACCAAAATCCCACACTTGGGAATCAAACGATTACACATCTCAACATCCAACACCATGTAGCCGATGTAAGGAATGGACAACCCATTGGCTGCACGAAGCTGGAGCCAGTGGCATGACTTTCACCGTTCTACACCCCACGATTGAAAATGCGTTTGAAAGCAGCTTTCAGTAATGGTCGACACCATAGACCCAGTGTCAACCAAACAAGCCACTTGAACACAACCTATTTTTGAAGTCCTTACAGTTCAGTCTTTAGCAGCATGATTACCAAGAGATTTACTGCACCTGAAGCTCTGGAATTATATTTGACAGTAACGGTGATCAGGAGGAGAGAAGCAAGGTTGACAGTAAGGAGGGTTTAGAGGAGCAAGAGTCAGAGGTTGAGTATAACACAGAGGAGAAAGACCCTGAAACTGATGAGGAAGTCCAGGAGAAAGATTCTGGGATCACCGCTTCAGGTCGTCTTCTTTGTTCTTCATCAAGATCTCATTCTGATAGCATGGATCAGGTTTTAAAATCGAATAGAAATAAACGTTTCTCTGCCATACCTAATGTAAGTAATGGTAAAGAAACTTATATTTAAAATAAAACTTAAAGGCTTAAAGTTACAGATAGTTAAAAAACAAAAAGAAAGAAAGAAAGGTCAGTGCAGTCAACACAGGATCCAATCTCAACGGTGCCATCTTGGAGGCAGAAGGTAGATGGCAGTAGTAGGTCATTTTATCAATTGAAAATTGAATTGAAAACCTGCAAGACCACAAATTGCAAAATCCTGTCCATGGGGAATAAGAATCCTTTGACAACACGTTTTCAGAGGCTGTTTACCACTAACCATGATTGCTCCAGAGTATTGTTCCCTCCTCACTCCCCCACTCAACAGCTTTTGCCTGAGTAATTTTGACCACAGTAGACTTGCGCATCCACACACTCCAGTACAGTAGGTGGCAGTATGCACCTTGTTTGGTTTAGGACTGTCAGTAAACACAAAGAAGTGGTGTAGTACAGTGTGGATCTTTGTACTATGCCTAATATTATTAATATTTCAGAGACAGTGTCAACAATAACCCTCTTTTCTACCTTACTTTAGTTAAGTAATGAATTAATTAATTACGTCAAAAAGTTAACTTCAATACAAGACCACCTTTCCAAGTGAATCTGGGCATTGTAACATTGTGTTAAATGCTGCATATAGAATACTCTGTTCTCACACAGGAAGTTGAGGTAAGAGCCACACAAACTGCATTGAAGTTTCAGAAGCCCATCTCTGTTTAGAGTCTCTGTATCATTAGATATTGTATAGACACCATTTTGTTTAATTTAATTCAAATTGCAAATTTGTTGACAAACATTACATTCAAAGCATTCTAAAAACTTTCAAGTTTTTTATTATTATTATAATTTTTTTTAAGCCCCTTAGCCAACACTTCCTCAACTATTTTATGTGTCCGGGAAATATGAACAATAACTGACAGTAATAATAAAAATGAAACAAAGATGTTCAACATGTTGACATCACTGAAATGAAGTGTGTGTGTGTGTGTGTGTGTGTGTGTGTGTGTGTGTGTGTGTGTGTGTGTGTGTGTGTGTGTGTGTGTGTGCGTGTGCGTTTGGGGCATAGCATATTACAGAGGAAACCACACTGAGTTTCATGTTCCTTTTCACAGCAGTTAAGTTATTTGAACAGGAATGAATATTTATGATCATAAACTGACTGTAAAACATATCAAATAAAAAGTAGTTTAAATGTGATTGTTATTGAGTCCAGGAGAAAGAGAGATAATGAGGTGACTGATAAATGCCATCATCTACAGGCACCGACAAAGATTAACATTATCAGAGCATGTATGTCCAGACAGTATCCTGTAACGAGAAATACATGTATAATTCTCAGAAAGTGACACATGCGAGTCCAAAACCCCAGTGAAAATATACAAAGACACTAAAGTGAGCAGGTACAAACGTGGGCGTCTAAAACGCTCATGTGGCTTTGAGCTCAACTTCCTGTCCTGAGATAAGAGCACAGACGTATACAGCTCATACACACAATCAGAGTTGCAGCAGAACAGACCTGAGCAATACACAGACTGAATGCTCACCAGAGAAATCAGAAACAAAGATGAAGGGAAATGTTTATGCAAACTCAATAATTTTAACAGACAACAGATCAACTGCCTCAGAGGGCTCATACGAAGACATTTATGTGAATGAAGATGTTCCTGAGACTCGGGTGACCAGAAGCCATAAGGGAACTATGACTGCAGGTACATAACCCGCCACACTCACAAACACATTCACATATGCACTCTCTCTCTCTCTCTCTCTCTCTCTCTCTCACTCAGAAATTATTAGTGTTGACCATTATATCTTGTCAAGATTTGTAAAGTCAGACATGAGCAACCGAGAAAATATTGATTATTTATGTGACTTTGCGACAATCGCCTGAAACACCTTAACCAAAGGGTTAGTCACATCCAGACAAGTGTGTTGTCTAAGTTCAGCGATACCTAAAGCCAGCCTCTTGGTTGAGAAAGTAGACATGTTGAATGCTATTACTGCGGGATGTTCATGCGTTAGTGACCTAGATAATGGTCTAGGACCACATCATACATACCTTTTAGTACACTGTAAAAAAGCCAACTTATGAAAAGTTATCTAAATAAAGTATAAAAAGTAAACTGAACTAAGATATTTTAATTTGAAATGTTCAGAAATAATACTTAGTTTATTCAACAAATATGCTGCTTCAATGTTAAAAACTGTATAATACTAAAAATGTTTTGTAGAACTTACATTAAAATGTTAGTTTTGCGTTAAAGCGTGCGTTTCTTGTTGGCATATGCGCATATGGAGCACATATGGAGCATGATAATTTGTAACTAGACCTGGGCGATTTAATCATTATTTTTAATTAATTCGAATTTATGGTTTATGTCGATTTTTGAAAAATGAAAATCGATTTTACAGTTTCACTTTGGTGTGGCACAGCGAGCTTCTGTAGTTCTGCAACGCCCCTCTGTGACTCACACGTGAGAAATACAAGATATAACAGGGCAACAAGCTCTGATGAAACCAAAGAGCTTGTTTCCAACAGAGTCGCGGTTTCTTCAGTCGTATAGAAATTAAAGTTCGCAACTTTACACATTGAACAAGCCAAAGCCCTGTATAAAATTTGTCTGAAGTTTGTGGCAACTAAAGGAAGCTACTTGAGCACGACTAATTTCCTCGCGCACCTCAAACAGAGCCACACTGTTGAATCGGCGTCGTGTTTGCCGCTGCGAGATAAACAAGACAAGCAGCAGCGCGAAAACACCGGCTAAAAGCCAGGAGAACACAGTGAGCACATTTCCCCACTGTATCCCATATGATAAGAGGGGCCTCGATGGAAAGATATTACTGATGTTATGTCGTGTTATAGCGCTAAAGACATTATGCCCATATACACAGTTAAAAAAAAAAAAAAAAATATATATATATATATATACACACACACTTTTAATCCAAATAAGAATTTCATGTTTGATTATATCGTTTTGATTAAATAAATAATAATAATAAACCCTATACTGTTCATTTTTATTTAAAATTTGATTTGGTCGAATTTGGTCTGAATTTGGTCTGAAAAAAAATTGAGATAGACTGTATTGTAATGTGTACGGACAAACTATTTAAAAAAAAGAGACATTTGTTTGGGGGCAGTGGTGGCTCAGTGTGGTAAAAAAAAAAAAGAAGTATTTTGTTAAAATCCTTAGGTCTCACAACATAAATATATTTGTTTAACTAACAAATAACAGACCAAAGTATTTTTTTGTTTGCTGAAAGCCATCACGACTGATTGATCCATTATGTATTCATGATTATTTTCATAATTAAAATTTAATAAACCACAAAACAAATTTCTCTCTCTCTTTTTTTTTTTATAGTTTATCCGAACACATTACAATACAGTCGACCATATGCCTTCGCGTCTTCTGCAGTAGGCATGTTTGTAGAAAAATAGTGCAGAAATCATTGCTGCTTTAAAGAATACTGAATCTTTGAGTAATCAAAAATCAAATTTAAAATCATTGGAAAATTATAAAAACTACCACTTTTTTCAACATAAATTGAAAGATGAGCTCCAAAAACAAAAGTAATATTTTGCCCCAAAACCCAAAAGATACAAAAGTAAAAGCATCTGAGCAAAACCTTGAACCACAGTGTACAGTATAAAGCATTCTTATTCAGCAGAACAGCATAAAGAATTTTGAATTATTTCGGCAAATCGACATTGAGAATACATTAACATCACATCTGAATAAACCTTAAACCTTAATAAAGAACAGTATGATTCAAATATACCATGAACTATTTTACTGCATGTAACAGTGTATCAGAAAAAAAAATGTTAGCTTGTACCACTACAGTTAGAACTCAAAGATTCAGTATTCTTTAAAGCTGCAAAGATTGAACCAAATTATACATTGTAATAAATCTGTATGTACTACTAAATTTTGATTGCAACAATCATTGTCCCACTTGCTATAGTTTCATTAACATCCACAATTGCACAATGATTTCACAGTGGGTAACAATTTATAAAAAATAGTTTATAATTATTATATAACTATTCCTAAAATTCGCCAGTTCAATTGGATTCCCGCACAACACAGACGAAAGATACGAAACATGCTTTAATTACCCTATTCAGGAAGGTACTTTCAGTATTTTAAATATTGGTTTCTTGCATCTGTCGGTGAATGAGTGTCAAGTCCAGGTTTCTTTTCTTCATTTCATCAATCGTAGCACCTCTTTTCCCTTCAAGTGAATCTTCTGTCTGGCCTTCAGGGTGGTTAGGCAAAAAATTTACCTCTGCTTTTTTAGGTTTTCTCATGTAGGCCCATTCTGCCATACCCTCACATGATTTCCTTTTAGGGTTAACACTAACTTCAGAACAATCAAATTCTCTTAGTTTGGCCCAATAATTACCAAGCTTAAACTTTATACTCATCACCCATTCACCCCAACCTGTGTGTTTGCCAGGTTCTGTAAGGCAAGAGTGTTTTTCTACCAGAGCAGAGGCAACCGACTGAATCTCATAGGCATCAGGGTAGGCTTTGAGTTCCAAAATGGCCTGTGCAATTTTGTCCAGAATCTGAGACTTCATATCTCTTGGGGCATTCAGTGGCTTCTTTGTCTCCTGGTAAATCTCACTGGCTTTATGCAGCCTGAGTTCGACATCGAGAGAAAAAGTAGGTACTGATGATAGATAACTTTGCAGGCATGATGGATAGTGTCCATAAGAGGTCTAACCCTGAACAGACGATCATGTTCGGATGTGCCCCTCTTCCTGTCATTCTCCTTGTCTGCATCTGGGTGACTCATGTGCACATTCCAAGAAATTGTCCGGTATCTGTCCCTTGACTTGACGGTAGCTGGAAAAGGTACTGTCAAAATACTGCTCTGTCTCCAGTAGTCTGTGATAGAGGACAACTTCACCATGGCCATGTAAAATAGGAGTCTATAATGTAGTGGTACATCGCAGTGATGCTGACGTCTGTCCATTTATATTTGCGTCCCTTCGTAGTTGCCTTGGCAGCCTGAGCATTGGTGTTGTGGCAAAGAGTTAACACAGCGTTCTCTGAAAAAAACAGTTTGAAGAGACTGATGGGAGAATAGGAGTTAGCAGACGGCAGGTGAGGTCCAGGTTCCCGTGCGGGCAGGAATCGCAGAATCTGTGGAACCGTGTCGTCATCAGTCTGTGTTTTCCATGATTTTGTCTGCATCTTGCCTGCTTGTTTGCCTCTGCTTTTTTGGGGGACAGGTGGCTGATCATTTTCACTGTCACGACTATTTTGAAAAAAAAAAAAAAAAACATGAGCATGCTGGTAACACAATAAAAGAAACTAATGTACATCATCTTCATATACACACATACATATACACACACTACATATGTGCACTTACTCAGTATGATTCTCGATTGCCTTCAAAACTGAACGTCGCTTATGTGTCCCGGTGCGAGGCAAGGGTGATGCAGACACATTCCTAAAAAAAAGGAAGCCTGTATTGTTCCAAGTAAACGAACAAAATTATACAGAAAGGCCCCAAAAATGCATCCTGATATCTTTGGAGGAAACATAACACTACTCTGCTGACATAATTCAATCAAGTTTTAAAAAGAGCATAGATAACAACTGTCAGTGTGTATACACTTTTGTGCCCCTCTGTATGTGTTGATGGGCAATAGGCTGGACAAATATCTGTTGATGGGCCACAGACCATGTAGTGCATCTCAAACATTTACACCCGAGACATTAGCATGATGCCATGCACCAGGCATGTTTTTCATACACATTTAACACATTCTAAACATTTACACCTGAGCAGATATTGTATATCTGCTAAACTAAAGCTATTGTGAAGATTTACACCACAGAAAATATTCATAAACATCTCTTAGCTGCATAAGGCATTATTTTAGCCGGCTGTAGCTAACATGCTTGTGCTAAATAACATTACAGATAGCAGTGTCATAAGCTAACTAAAACTGAGCCAAATATATATTAGCAACAATAATCTAAAGCTATCCAAAACGAGGTGAAATACATTGGAACATTTACAAACATCTGTAAACTCCATAAGGCATTAGCTTAGCCACCTGAACTAACATGTTTGTGCTAAGCTATATAAAGCAGCATGTTAGCATGATTACTATGCTGACCTAAACCATGTAAGTGACATTGAAAGACAAAGTTTCACATAAGCTAAGCGAAGTGAGGAAAAATATAATATTAGCTTTATATTATCAGAAAAAGAGTGATATAAGACTTAATAACTTACCCATTGTCATAACAGCTTGTTTGAAAATCCTCTGCTGGATCTATTCTCTCTTCAAAATGCTCCCGTTCGTCGTCGGAGTTGTAATCTTCTTCTGAGGAAAAGGTAAATTCTTCCTCACTGTCCAAAATCATCTGAAGAGCTTCGTCGGCTGTGTAGCGTGCCATCTTCCAAACGCGCAGAAAACTCACTGAATCTGTGTGGAAACTGTGTGTGTGTTCAAGCCTACTCGTCATTATTTCCTTCCCAGCCTTTCTGCGCATGCGCAGTAAAAATACGTCACGCTTAAATTCATTCATGTGCGAATTTACTGAGGTATTTCCTAGTTTTGTGCTTTTAATTGAAATTTTATTTCATTCACATGCGTACAGATAACAGTTGACCTGTGAATTGAAGGGTTGGAGTGATGCTTTTTTTATCGTTTGTACCCATTTGAAAACTATGGGAATTACGTTCTGATGAAGTACTGTCATGTGTCAGAATCTGCTGCCCATGTTAAAACTGAGTATTTGCAGTCTTATGTCCATTTGGATAATGTAGGACAGACCGGTATAACTATCTGTTTTTTCTACCGGTAGGAAATTCTGACAAGTAGGAAAAACTGATAGAACACCGGGCTGTGCTTTTTCAAGCCGGTGTCCGGGGGGGCGTGGCCTCGCCTGTAGATTACCCGGAGTGTTTTCCCGTGTGAACAGCGTGTGGGCGTGTCCTGTCTCAGGTCATTATCGGATAATGAAGTGCGAGAGAAATTCTGTGTCTCTCCTTGGTTTCACACGGATTACATAAAATGAGAATGTTTGTTGAGAATGTAACTTGCATCATTTAAAAGTAGACCCTTTAAGCTTTCTATAGATATATTTCTCATGTCTGTGTGTGCAGTATTCGCGGAATTTCAGTTCATTTTAACGACGTGTTAATTATTTTTTTCGCGGAGACTGAGACGGCTGAAAGCGCACCCTGTTTATTTTCTTTATTTTACAAAAGCACAAAGTTTTGTGGATATTGTGAGTGTTCATCAATAAAAGTAGACCCTTTAAAGATTCAAATGATGTAATACACTTATGTGTAGGATAAAAAATGACAGAGCATTTTAAATTCTTTTCACGGTTACCAGAAAGAAATGCAAGTGGATCCGCCGGCGGGTCCGCCGACTCCTAAGGGTTAAAAGTGGATGGCCACTGTTCAACAATTCTTAGGTTTCTTAGGACAGACAATTCAGGGCTTTGACCACTACTTTGAGAGCTTGACATGCTTGCTGTATCAAGAGAAGACACTGAATGAGAATCTTCAGAGTGACATGGAGGAGATACCTCTTCCCACAGAAGCCTTAAGGTTGCCTTCTCTGCTGGTAGCTCTGTGATATTATTCAAGTTACATGGTTCATTGTTAAAGTCTGGGTCTTCAAACTGTTGTGAGAAATTTTCATTTTTTATCTGGAAAAAAGACAGACTTCAATTGGTCCACTGACTGAGGCCTCTGAAGAAGCTCACCCCTCCTGATGCTGGTAGGGGAAATGTGAACCCGCAACAACATGCTCTTCAGAACACACAACCTAGAATCAAAATGAAATCATCATTAATGCATAAGAATACATGCATTATCATATAATCTGCGGATGGACCCTAGAAAAGATAATCTATTGAGAGAAATAACATATCTGACCAAGAATACAGAATTGTTCACTGTTATCGACCCCTAATGAGTTAAAAACACTTTTGGAGTCACAAGCACTTTCAGACAAACGTTGTATGCGGTCAAAGGATGAAAGTCATTCAGCATGTCATGATCAAGAACATGAATATCACTAAAACGGCTTTCCTTTATCTCCAATGATATGAAATGCTCAAGATACCAGGTTGGCAGTTTTGTGCAAAGGAATGATGCATCTCGGGAGGTCACTGCACAGTTCAATATTTTGAAAAATTCTGGCAAACCACTACATTGCCCTGCAGAGATACTCATGCCAGCTCTATATCGAACTCCATGCAAATGAATATCAGAGGACAAAGACACTTCCCTTCTGTTTGGATACTTTCTCTCAATCACGGTCCTAATTGATGCTTCCAGGGAGGCAACTGTGAAAACCTTTGCTTTCTCTACATATACTGTTTGTTTAAAAAGGTCCTCACCATCCATATAGTAAGCCATCATTTGTTGATGTTTTGTGGAAAGTGGCAGTAGAACATTCTTGAAGTTTTGAGTGTCATGGACTACTTTTTTAAAGTAGCTGTGCTTTGCCTCGAAGCGCATTTTCCATAATGACACCAATGGTCCAAAACAACGAATCAAATGTGGGTAACAGTTAATAAAATAATGTTTTGGACGTAAAGAAAAGTTTGGAAAAGTTTCAGTGATCTATTATGTTGCTCTCTAGGTAGCACAAAGACTCGTCTGAAAGCTTTGAAGATAGAACCATCTCAGTTATAACCTTCAGGTACATTAGAATCTTCCAAGATGGTTCAGTTTCAGGAATTTTGTGGCCAATTATTAGCATACATAAAAGTGTCCAGTTTTCATGTACGTTTCCACCTACAGTACCCCTTGGAGGAACATGACTTAGTTAATACCTTTAGCTTGTTAATCCTGTCTGAATCTTTGTACGGGAATGAGCTAATATGGTTATTGAGCTCATCAAATGAAATGTTTCCTATTAAAATTAAATCTTTCAGGCACAAAGACAACTCAACAGGTACAACACCTTTCAAAAAATCATGTAACGCATCAGGAAGGGAAACCTGTGATAGGATGGAAAAAAGACAGTGCTTGCTTAGTGCACATTCCCCTTTCACACCACTTGCATGTTTTACACTTACATCTGTCTGCACTTTCTGCATAAAGGAATCGTGTTCTTCTACAGTTCTTAACTTAAAGTGTTTTGATTAAAAAGTCCAAGCCTAAAACAATAGGTAAGGCCAGAGTGTTGTCTGCCATAAAATACTGTAAGTCCCCAGAATCCATACTGCTTTATGGCAGGTATAAGCACCCTGGTTCTTCCCCTCTGCTCTATGGATATTTCGTTTGGCTAGCACAAAAGTAAAAAAAAAATCTCCTGCACTGAGCTTTACTCCTTCACTGTATATTCTTTGTAAATTCCCTGTATATTCATGACTGTGTAGTGCAGTGTAAAAAATGAGAAAAAAAGGTGAAATAAGGAAAAAGGAGGAAAAAACAATTTTAAAAAAGCAATAGAAAATATAATACTTTGTTTTGTTTTTGGCAACAGCGGCTTGTAGAGGTATGGACTGTATA
Source organism: Clarias fuscus (assembly GCA_030347435.1). Classification (NCBI taxonomy): domain Eukaryota; kingdom Metazoa; phylum Chordata; class Actinopteri; order Siluriformes; family Clariidae; genus Clarias; species Clarias fuscus. The sequence continues at coordinate 10,083,061 of CM059225.1, read as the reverse complement.
AAAGTCAATCAAGCATCAGTCTGCATCAGTGAATGTCTTTGGTCCTGTCACGTTCCGGGGTGTTGTGCGAGGCATAAACGCAGGGGATCCAGGTGGTAAAGGAAACGATGTTTATTTAAAGGCAAAACAGGCAGGGAAACTCAACAAAACAAAGATACTTTAAATGAAACGGAAACTAAAACACGAATACATGAAACAAAAGACACTTAAACCAGGCAGACATGACTAATATAAATGAACAGTTGCAAGACAACACAGGAGAACTAAAACAAACCATTTATAATAAAACTAATAACCAACTCGGTTCAGGTGAGCGCCCCCTGGTCACCTGACCGAGTTGCCCCATGGGAACTGAAGTCTAAACAAAGGAACTACAAACGATATTACAGGGCGCTTTGGCGCCCTCTAGGGGTTATCCCTGACATAACCCCCCCTCAAAGGGCGCAACTCCGGGGCGCCACAGGAGGTCCAGGGCATCCCCCCCAGGGTCCAATGTCCGCCCCTCTCACCCATAGGCTGGCACCCATGTCCTGTGGGCCAGGTGGCTTCATGCCCCCGTTGAAGCAGGGCGGCGGAGACGGAGGAAGCTCGCCGTCCTCTTTGACGCTGGGCGGTGAAGGCAGTGGGTGCTCGCCGTCCTCGGTGACGCAGGGCGGCAGAGGATGAGGAGGCTCGCTGTCCTCGGCGGCGCATGACAGCGGCGGCGGAGAAAGAGGATGGAGCTCGTGCTCCTCGGCGGCGAATGAAGGCGGCAGCGGAGGAAAAGGAAGCTCGCTGTCCTCAACGGCGTACGAAGGCGGCGTCGGAGGAAGAGGATGGAGCTCGTGCTCCTCGGCGGCGCATGAAGGCGGCGGCGGAGGAAGAGGATGGAGCTCGTGCTCCTCGGCGGCGCATGAAGGCGGCGGCGGAGGAAGAGGATGGAGCTCGTGCTCCTCGGCGGCGCATGAAGGCGGCGGCGGAGGAAGAGGATGGAGCTCGTGCTCCTCGGCGGCGCATGAAGGCGGCGGCGGAGGAAGAGGATGGAGCTCGTGCTCCTCGGCGGCGCATGAAGGCGGCGGCGGAGGAAAAGGAAGCTCGCGCTCCTCGGCGGCGCATGAAGGCGGCGGCGGAGGAAGAGGAAGCTCGCTGTCCTCAACGGCGTACGAAGGCGGCGGCGGAGGAAGAGGAAGCTCGAAGTCCTCAGCGGCGCATGAAGGCGGCGGCGGAGGAAGAGGAAGCTCGAAGTCCTCAGCGGCGCATGAAGGCGGCGGCGGAGGAAGAGGATGGAGCTCGTGCTCCTCGGCGGCGCATGAAGGCGGCGGCGGAGGAAGAGGATGGAGCTCGTGCTCCTCGGCGGCGCATGAAGGCGGCGGCGGAGGAAGAGGATGGAGCTCGTGCTCCTCGGCGGCGCATGAAGGCGGCGGCGGAGGAAGAGGATGGAGCTCGTGCTCCTCGGCGGCGCATGAAGGCGGCGGCGGAGGAAGAGGATGGAGCTCGTGCTCCTCGGCGGCGCATGAAGGCGGCGGCGGAGGAAGAGGATGGAGCTCGTGCTCCTCGGCGGCGCATGAAGGCGGCGGCGGAGGAAGAGGATGGAGCTCGTGCTCCTCGGCGGCGCATGAAGGCGGCGGCGGAGGAAGAGGATGGAGCTCGTGCTCCTCGGCGGCGCATGAAGGCGGCGGCGGAGGAAGAGGAAGGAGCTCGTGCTCCTCGGCGGCGCATGAAGGCGGCGGCGGAGGAAGAGGAAGCTCGCGATCCTCAGCGGCGCATGAAGGCGGCGGTGGAGGAAGAGGAAGCTCGCGATCCTCATCGGCGCATGAAGGCGGCGGCGGAGGAAGAGGAAGCTCGCGATCCTCAGCGGCGCATGAAGGCGGCGGCGGAGGAAGAGGATGGAGCTCGTGCTCCTCGGCGGCGCATGAAGGCGGCGGCGGAGGAAGAGGATGGAGCTCGTGCTCCTCGGCGGCGCATGAAGGCGGCGGCGGAGGAAGAGGAAGCTCGCTGTACTCAGCGTCGCATGAAGGCGGCGGCGGAGGAAGAGGATGGAGCTCGTGCTCCTCGACGGCGCATGAAGGCGGCGGCGGGGGAAGAGGAAGCTCGTTATCCTCAGCGGCGCTGTGCAGCGACGGAAGCTCGCCATCCTCGGCAGCACTGTGCAGCGACGGAAGCTCGCCGTCCTCGAAGGCACTGTGCAGCGACGGAAGCTCGCCGTCCTCGAAGGCACTGTGCAGCGACGGTAGCTCGCCGTCCTCGAAGGCACAGTGCAGCGACGGTAGCTCGCCGTCCTCGAAGGCACAGTGCAGCGACGGTAGCTCGCCGTCCTCGAAGGCACAGTGCAGCGACGGTAGCTCGCCGTCCTCGAAGGCACAGTGCAGCGACGGTAGCTCGCCGTCCTCGAAGGCACAATGCAGCGACGGTCGCTCGCCCTCCTCTTCGCCGCATTGCAGCGGCAGCAGCTCGCTGTGCTCAGCGGCGCGGTGCAGCTGTGCTAGCAGCCCTTGGAGCCTGGCCACCTGCTCCCACAGGTCACGAATGCGCTCTTCGTTTCTCAGAGCGCATCGCCGAAAGCTGCTCCAATAACTCTGGGAGGCTGCTCCCAGCTGCACGTCCCGCTCACACTCCGCTCTTTTGCCGTTACGCCGTTTGGTTCCCCGGCTACCTTCCACGCCGGCTGCCCAAACTCCAAACATCGTTGCCCCCCCCAAAAAGAATCTCCCCGGGGAAGGGCTCCTCTGCTATGCCTCTTCTTAGGTCTTGCAATCTGTCACGTTACTGGGTGTTGTGCGAGGCATAAACGCAGGGGATCCAGGTGGTAAAGGAAACGATGTTTATTTAAAGGCAAAACAGGCAGGGAAACTCAACAAAACAAAGAATACATGAAACAAAAGACACTTAAACCAGGCAGACATGACTAATATAAATGAACAGTTGCAAGACAACACAGGAGAACTAAAACAAACCATTTATAATAAAACTAATAACCAACTCGGTTCAGGTGAGCGCCCCCTGGTCACCTGACCGAGTTGCCCCATGGGAACTGAAGTCTAAACAAAGGAACTACAAACGATATTACAGGGCGCTTTGGCGCCCTCTAGGGGTTATCCCTGACAGGTCCAATAATGTTTAGAAATCCTGACTAGAGAACAGGCAATAGCAGACATAACTAGGTGCACCAAATACAGCTTTCAGCACACAGGATATTTATCTCTTGTCTCTTGTACAGCAAGTGATTACCCACCTCCTGAGAGTTTAATAATTTATTTTTCCTTTTAAATTGCTCTTGCAAATATTACTTTCATAAATAAAATATTTTCAAAAATTGAGTATGACTCCCAAATGTAGAAAAACACATGGCTCTATTGATAGTTCTAAGCCTATAAAAAAAGGGGATATATGGATTTTTTTTTAAATAAACCAGAGGTTGCTCGCAGCTCTGTCTGCATACATAAGGCATACACGCAGCTTCACACACGTGCAGATCCTACGGTTGTGTGCTACCATTACCCCTGAATGGAGAGTGTGCAGTCATATACCTACCACTCCTCACACTGTTCCAATGGCAGCTGCTATTTCTGCCTGTCGTACGGTATGGCATGTCGCTGTAGATGTGGTCTGATCCAGGGTTCTAGTAGCTTGACTCATCATTTGCACCGTCATATTCAGTCGCTTATTATACACGCCCTCACTGTAGATGCTCTAAGGTTGGGCTGATGTGCCCATTTTTACTGTAATGTCTTGTCTGTGTCTTCATTCACGTGCAGATCCCGACAGCTGCATGCTACCATTACCTGTGTGCTACTCTTCACGCTGCTCATATGTAATCCCTGTGACATGCTCACAGTATAACATAAAATTTGACAACTGGGGCTATGCAACGCACATCAGAGACTACAGAGAGGCGACCTTTTATTGCCACAATGAGGACAGCCGTGAGCTCATTGCCATAGCTTCTGCAGGTCTCTAAGTCTCGAACGGAGCCGGATTTCGTGACACTGCCTACTGTGACTACTGTAACATAAAAGCTGAGCATGCCTACTGATGGTGTGCCAGTGTTTCTGGCAGTTTGTGGCATAAAAAAAAAAAATGATAATCACGTGTGACTAATAAATATGAAATTATATCCTGCCTATGTTTCATGTTTGTGAGTGTGTGCGTGTGTGTATATGATATGAAGAGAAACAAGAGTGAGTGTCATGTGTGTGTGTGTTCTATATGCTTGTTGTAACAGACAGTGGTGGTTAAGGCTGATCTCAGACCAGTAAAACTTGTGCCCAGAGTATGACACAAAAGCTAATAATAGCCAATACATCATGCTGCCCAAACAAAGGAACAAGCAAAGAGAATAGCTGTTATATATAAAGTAAAAGTTACCTACAGCTCTGCAGATCCTGATGTTTGCATGCTAGCATTACAGTACCTGCGAATGGAATGTGCGGTCAATGCCACTCATCATGCTGCTCCAGTGTTTCGGCAGCTGCTACTTCTGCCTGTCATAAAGGATGCACTGGGGATATGACACCAATGTAATGCCTGTGACATGTCCACAGTATGACATGAAAGTGCATTATGCTGGCTACTGTTCTTCTTCTTCTTTTTGTTTTACAGTGGTTGGCATCCAGTACTGCCAAATTCTGTTCTGTGCCTTTCTGTGCCTTTCTGTTCTCTCACTCCTTAGAGAATGTCTTGTTCTTGTTCTTCTGTTACACCATCACCCGTGACCCATCCACAGTATGACATAAAGCTGATAATTGCAAACATGGCCTTCCACTCTTTAACTCTCGAATTGAGCCGCATTTCATGACCCTACCTCCGATGAGGAAAAGGCTACCAGGAGATGCACGTCAAGACCCTTGTTCCCAGCCGGGGGAAAGCCCACCAGCTGCCGGAAGTCAAAGAGGACTGCCGTCTGAAGCCACGCCCAGCAGAGAGCTGGAAGGGGGTGATCTGGCCGTCCCACAAGAGGAGAGTCATCACAAGGGAAATAAGGATCTGCTGCCCATGTGGGCCTACACTGCCACTCTGCCCGCCCCCACTGGTTACCATCGTGTGCCTGGATGCCAGCTGGATACTGCCCACAGACCAGCACGTGCACACATTTCCTTTCCTTTTTTCCCTTACTGCCTCCTTTTATGCCTTTCCTTCCTTTCTTTCCAAATAATACCTTGCCTTGTCCTTATTTGTGCTGCCACCCATGTGCCAAACCATGCCGTAAGAGCAGCCTGCACCATTATTTAAAAAATAAATTACCCTTTTTTGTTATACCTCTCCTTGTCTGTATCTGTGGTGCCAGCCATGTGCCAAACAATGACGGATGAGCAGCATGCGAGCTATGTAACGCACTATGTAACGCACACCAGAGACTTCAAAGAGGTGAGTGGAATGTACCTTTTATTGCCACAATGAGGACAGCCGTGAGCTCATTGCCATAGCTTCTGCAGGTCTCTAAGTCTCGGACGGAGCCGGATTTCGTGACACTGCCACTGAGGAGGAAAAGGCCGCCAGGAGATACACATCAAGGCCCCCGCTCCCAGCCGAACAAACACTCATTTTAACTTGCGAACGGAGCCAGATTTCGTCACCGTGCCACTGAGGAGGCAAAGGCCGCCAGGAGATGCACATCAAGTGCCCCATTTCCAGCTGGGGAAAGACACCCACAAGTGGAGAGACATCTCATGAGGGAGCTGCACAGGAGCTGCTGCCCACGGGGCCCATGCTGCCACTCTGCTCACCACCACCGCTCACCAGCCTGTGTCTACATTGCATCATGTGCACACCTTCCCTTTTATAGATAGATATATATTTATTTTTATTTAGTTTTCTTACATTTTCTTCATTTTTAAAGTCACCATAATGTTGGAAAAGAACACACACAAGACTCCCACTGGGATTTAAAATGTTGTAGGTCTTCCGGCTGCTGCTTACAAGGGATTGCCACAGCAGACCACCCAGTTCGCACATACAACCTTGGCACAGGTTTTATGCCAGATGCTCTTTCTGACACACACAACTCATTTTCTCTGAGCTTGGGACTGGCACTGCATCTAGTGGCTGGAGTTCTATCACTGAGCCATCAGTGCACTTGGGTTTGGGTTTCTATTTGCTATGCCTCTAGCCTGAAATGTTCATTTTGTTTTGTAATAACCACAGTTTTGTAATAAATTAACACATGCATTATTGTATATTACCATGCATAATTTATTTGTTTATTTATGTTACTTTAATGTATCCATTATTTATAGCACTAAATAGTACTAAATTGCATTGTTGCATGTTCTCCCCATGCTTGGTGGGTTTCCTCCAGACACTCTGCCTACAGTACCTTCCACAGTCCAAAGACCTGCAGATTAAGCTTATTGGCATCCCTAAATTGCCCGTAGTATGTGAAGAAGTGTGTAAGTGAGTGTACTGTATGTGTATGTGCCCTGTGATGGATTGTCCAGGGCGTTAAGAGTTAATTGCAAAAAGGTTGTCAACATCTGTTCTAGATGTGAAGGGTGATAGTTTTGCTGTTCATTTATACATAAAATAAGAAAATGTTCTTTATCTTTCTAGAACTCAACACTGCAGGGGGTAAATGTTATAGACTGACTGTAGTGTGTGTGCTGCTGCTGGGTGTTCTCCTGCTGACTGCTGTCCCAGTGCTGTGGATACAATTAATCACAGAGACAAACCTAAACAAGCAGTTACAGCAGGAAAGAGATGAACTTCAGAACCTGAATGAACAGTTCCGTCAGGAGAGAGAGGAACTTCTAAACCAGACCAACCAGTTACAGAAGGAACGTAATGGACTTCTAAACGTGACGAGGCAGTTACAGCAGGAGAGAGATGAACTTCAGAGAAGGTTGGATGCTTTAGGTGAGCAAACTCAAAGAATAAAACCTTTAAAGTAAAACCAAGTAAACACAGGAAGATTCAAAACATTTTGATGATGATTCCATTAGACTTAATAGTTATGATTATATTTACTTATCACTCTAGCCCACTATTAGAATCTGTAACCTCATTGCTATGTTTCTGGGCATGAATAGATAAATAAATTACTAAAATGAAATCAATTATATATTTTTTTTTATTTATTAAATAAATGTCTGTAATTTGTTTACTTAATTATTTATTTAAGTGTTCCTGCACATGTCCTACTGTGTGGTTAGATATGCAGGACAAGCAGAGATGGACAAGCTTCGGATCTCATCTTTATTATTTCTCTGAGTTGAAGAACTGGGATGAGAGCAGACAGGCCTGTAGAGACAGAGGAGCAGACCTGGCGATCATAAACACCAAAGAGAAACAGGTGTGTGTGTGTGTGTGTGTGTGTGTGAGAGAGAGAGAGAGAGAGAAAGTTGGGAAACGTGATAAAGTTCTCAGGTTATTCTGTTATCAAATATACAGGAGTTTATCGTCAAACAGCTACATGAAAGTCGAGCTTGGATTGGGCTGAGTGACAGAGCCAAAGAGGGAGAGTGGAAATGGGTAGACGGTACATTACTGACCTCTGGGTAAGATATTGCATGTGCGTCTCAACAATCCATTTTTTTTCTTGTCTATTTAAGACTGTACCAGATAAATAAACCCAGATTACTTTTTTTTTCTCCTGTAATAGTTTTATTTTAAGGTGATTTATTTTTAAATTATTATTAAAGACTAAATCAGATTGTCTTAGTTTCAGGAACTGGGGTCCAAGTCAACCAGATAATTACAAAGATGAGGACTGTGCTGAGATTGGGTTTCCTGATAGACAGAACTGGAATGACCAACTGTGCTCTTTTAAACAAGGCTGGATCTGTGAGAAGAGAAAATAACAGGTTAAATTTATAAATAAATTAAGCTGAGTGTATGAATCAGTGGGACAAGTTCTAACTGTGCCTTCATTAAATTATTGTTATTATTATTTATTGTAATTGCTGTGCACAACAATATTATTTGGTGCCTATCTGCACTGCTTGTTAAGCTGTGATAATCAGGCTTAGTGTCTGTTACTTCATGACATTGCAGGAGTTCTCCATTCAGTGGAACAGATTGTTCCTGAATCTACAGATTCTTAGTAGTAATAGTATAGTAGAAAGTATAAACCTATCCAAAATAAGTTATGATCATGTGACCCTCTAAGTTGTTCTGTTTACATTTTGCCATTATATGAATTTTCTCTATTTATTTGCTTTTTGGTTTTCTTTGTTTGTTCCAATGTGTATTATTTACCAATTTTAATTGATTATGCTTCAAAAATCTAACTGGCATATTTTTTATAAAGTTAGCCTTTATTTGCCAAATAAACATTACAGTGCAGTGAAATCTTTTTTTTTTTTTCATATCCGAGCATAGTTGGGGTAAGAGCGTAGGGTCAGCCATGATACGATACCCATGGAGTATATCCTGTAGGGTTCCTGGCCCCAACAACAGCAACCTGGTGGAGCTACTGTAGGGCTTGAACCAGTGACCTTCCAATCAGTACAGAACTACCATTTGCAATCAGTTCTTTATCAAATAATTCTATGAATAATTGAGTGATTATTGCATCTTCTGTTTGTTTATAAGCTTTTTTTTTTTTACAATGTATATATTGGTTGTTGTTGGTCTTTCGGCTGATTCCAGCAAGGGGTGGCCACAGTGGACACTCGATCCGCACATACCAGCTTGTTACAGGTTTTACGCAACCCTCCCATTTTATCCAGGCTTGAGACCAGCACTGTATTTAGTGGCTGGGGTTTGGGCACTTGCTGGAAATCAAACCAGGGCCTTTCTCATGGCAGGCAAAACACCTACCACAGAGCCACCAGTGCCCCTACAATTTATATATTGGTAATGTTGTTTATTATGGTACCATAATATCTTTGTGGTTAGCACTGTTGCCTCGCACTTCCAGAATCCGAGTTCAATTCTTGTCTAGGGGGTTTGTGTGGATGGAGTTTGCATGTTTTCCCCATGTACTCTGGTTTCCTCCCACAGCACGAATTGCTTGTAGTGTAAAAATGTGTGTGTGAATGATGACTGAAGGTCCTAACATCTTTTTAAAAATGGAAATAAATTCAATGACCACTGGCCTCCCCGGTCCCTAGGTGGACAACAAAGGGTCCTGGATGGGTTGATAGAATATTGTTTATTTTACATTTATTGAACTGTGCTGTTATATGAAAACAATAAATGGCAGTGTGGTATGAGGCAGTCTGAAGTTATTTTTCTTCATCATCTGACTTCATCATCAACTCTTATACCACAGCAATTTCAACGTTTACTTTTTTGTATTAATTAAATAAATATGTTTTACAGTACACAAGTTCTTGTGACCAAATAGATCCTTATTACTTTATTAAAATAAATAAATAAATAAATAAATAAATAAAATCTTTCTGAATATTTGTGTGTTCAAAACAAAAACAACAGCACCACCAGGAGGGTATTCCAGAAAGCAGGTTATGTAACATACCCGGGTAAGTTTAAGAGTAAGTTTGTGGATAACCTCAACTTTCAGTTCTCGTCTTGGGTTACTTGGCTGTAACCCTGTTCCCTGATAAACCGGGAACGAGATGCTGCGTGAAAACGCTAAGGGAACATCTCTTTGTTGCCCGGTTGTGAAGCCTGTGCATGCCAAAACCGCCGAATACCTTCGGCTTATAACCTCTGCCAGGCATGACGTCACCGAATAAGGTGCACCTGCAGGTTATAAATAGGAGTGAACCGGAAACATCGTTAGGTCAATTTTGTCTGAAGGACGTACAGGCACGCCAGCAGTGCGGCATCGGAACGCAGCATCTCGTTCCCGCTTTATCAGGGAACAGGGTTACAGCCAAGTAACCCGAGACGTTCCTTTTCAAAAGCTACACTCGATGCTGTGTGAAAACGCTATGGGAACGAGAATACCAATGCCGCCGCACTGCAAGTGTCTGGAACCCCCAGGTTGTGTAGCGTGTGCGCACAAGCCGAGGAGGTCTCAGACCTAGCTCTGGGATGCTGACTCAAGGATCCATGAACCCGGAGTAGCATTGACATCCAGACTATAAAATCTAACAAACGTGTGTGGAGAGGACCAGCCCGCCGCATCACACACCTGCTGCAGGGGAACGCCTCTTGCCAAGGCAATCGATGAGACAATCCCCCTGGTTGAGTGAGCCCTGATTCCCAGAGGCGAAGTGTGACCACGCGCCTCATGGGCTAGGGCAATGGCATCTCTCACCCAGTGTGACAGAGTCTGTCTAGTGGCAGCTGCCCCCCGGTTGCGACCCCCATGGCAAATAAAGAACTGCTCTGACTTACGCCACTGGCTAGTGCGGTGGACGTAGATCCGAAGAGCACGTACTGGACACAGTAAGTGAAGTCTTTCCTGCTCCGGAGCTGTGAAGGCGGAGGACAGAAGGCCTCAAGAACAACTGGGTGCATGGTCGAGAATGGAACCTTGGGAAGATAGTTTGGGTGAGGATGCAGAATAGCTTTAGAAGTAATAGCCATAAGAAAACCCATCTTAAGAGATGGAAGCCTGACAGGCGCTGACTTTAGTGGTTCAAAAGGGGTGTCGGCCAGGCCTTCGAGTACGATAGTTAAGTCCCATGAAGGGACCGTCGCTCTAGTGGGTGGCTTCAACCATTTAGCTCCACGAATAAAACGGGCAACTGAATGGTGCTTGCCCACAGAAACCCCATCATTCAGAGCGTGACAAGCCGAAATAGCGGCTACGTACGTTCTGAGCGTACTAGGGCATAAGCCTGAGGACAACTTTTCTTGCAGAAACTCCAGCACTGAAACAATCTGGCAGTGAACTGGGTCTACATGTCTTGCCATGCACCAATTTTCAAATACACTCCATTTGAGGGCATAAGTTCTTCTAGTGGAGGGAGCCCTGGCACTTAAAATGGTTTCAATTACGCTGGCTGAAAGCCCAGCATGTCTTAGTTGGCCCGTTTAGGGGCCAAACGTGAAGGTTCTAGAGCTCAGGCCGGGGATGAAGTATTGTCCCCTGCGCCTGAGACAGACGATCCCTCCTCACTGGAATCACCCAGGGTGAGCCGTCGAGGAGAGATATTAGATCCGAGAACCACACTCTGGTCGGCCAATGGGGCGTTATCAATAAGAGGCGCAAGCCCTGTTGACGGACCCTCGCCAGGACTCCTGGGAGCAGAACCAGGGAACGCATAAAGGCGTAATCTGGGCCACATGTGGGCCCAGGGGAGACCCAGGGGAGCTGGAGGAGTCAGAGAGTAGTAAAGGGGGCATTGTGCTGCCTCTTGTGAGACAAAGAGGTCCACCTCTGCTACGTAAAATCTTTCCCAGATTTGACTTCCTACTTCGGGGTGGAGTTTCCATTCACCATGTTTTACAGCTTGTCTGGATAGCAAGTCTGCTCCTACATTCATATGCCCTGGAATGTAAATTGCCCTGAGGGACAGGAACTTGTCCTGTGCCCAAAGCAGAACCTGGTGCGTTAGCTTGTTCAAGCGGCACGAGCACAGTCCACCCTGGCGATTTATGTACGTGACTACCGCAGTGCTGTCCACCCGCACTAGGACATGGTAGCCTTTCAACTGCTGAAGGAAGTGTTTCAGGGCCAGAAACAGAGCCATCATTTCGAGGCAATTGATGTGCCACGCGAGAAGATGACCTCTCCAGCTCCCTTGTGCTGGACGGCCATCCAAGACTGCACCCCAGCCCGTGAGGGAAGCGTCTGTCGTTAGCATCTTGCGACGACAAGACGGATCTAGAGTGGGACCCAAAGTCAGAAACCGGGGTGTGAACCACATAGAAAGGGTACGAAGCCCCCGGCGCGTAACCCTTATTAGCCTCTGGGGGTTGGCCCTTGAATGAAACCCCCTGGCTCTTAGCCACAGCTGAAACGCTCTCATGTGCAGAAGGCCCAAAGGTATCACCGTGGACGCAGCTGCCATGAGGCCTAAAGATTTCTGAAAGTGATGAACAGTGACCTTCTGGCCTAGCTTGATTTCCTTCAGGGTGTTGAGAATGGATTCGACACGAGCAGGAGACAACTGTGCCCGCATTGTGACCGAATCCCATATGACACCCAAATATGTTGTACTCTGAACAGGAAGGAGAACGCTTTTTGTGGCGTTGAGTCTCAATCCTAAAGAATGAAGATGGGCTAGGACGACATCCCGATGTCGAAGCGCTAGCTCCTGAGACTGGGCCAGAATCAGAGATAGTGGTTCAAGCCGCGAAGATCCAACATCGGACTCAACCCTCCCCCTCTCTTGGGCACCAAAAAGTACCGACTGTAGTAGCCCAACTCTCTGTCTGGGAGGGGAACATGTTCTATGGCCCCTTTGCCCAGCAGTAACTGCTGGGCCAGCTGGGCCAGCAGATGTGCTCGATCCGGTTTCACGGAAGTGGAGACCACAAACGCGGAGGACGATGTGCAAACTGAATCCTGTAGCCTGTGCCTACAGTCCTTTGTACCCAAGGAGATACACCTGGCAGTAGTTTCCACGCTGCCAGCTTCTCCGAAAGGGGCACGAGCTTTGACACTTCGGCTGGATGGGGGGTTAGGTGTTGGGAGATGAAGTGTGGCAGGAGATGCCTGAACACCCAACTTTTCATTGGAGACCGGCGCTCCCCGAAACACCAGTGGTGGCGGGGATTGAACACCGGCCTCCCGGGAGTGCCAGGGAGGAGGCCCTGTTTTGTGATGAAAATCCAGGCGCCCCTCAGGGACGAACCTCAGGGCTTCTACTTTGAAGAGAGGAAGCTCCTCAGATCCGGTCTTTTTGAAGCAGATTTTTGAAAAGAGCGGCAAGCCCCACCCCAGTCTTTACGGGGGGGTGCACGGATGGTCACGCTCTCCTTCTGCACCTCACGCCTGATAGGGGCCAGACCTGGCTGGGGCCGGGTGGCCGACAGTCCCGGTTCTTGAGCACGGCGGGGAAGGAACCTCCCAAAGGCCTGTTCATATAACTTCGCCTCCCGAAACCTAGTGGCGATGGAATTAACAGCGTCGCCAAAAGGCCGGAAGGCGAGATGGGGACATCGAGGAGGACAGCACGATCCTTATCCTTGATGCCCGTGAGGTTCAGCCACAGATGCCTCTCCGTGGATGCCATGGCAGCCATAGAACGGCCCACCACGGACCGTCTGCTTGGTTGCACGGAGAGACAGGTCTGTGGCTCGGCGCAGCTCTGCAAATGCCCTGTCATCAATAACCCCGCTCAGGTCCTTCAGCAGGTCAGCCTGGTAAGTCTGCAAAACCGCCATGGTGTGCAGTGAAGCACCAGCCTGTCCTGCTGCCTGAAAAGCTTTACCCACCAAAGCAGATGTCAATCTGCACAGCTTGGAGGGGAGAGTAGGCTTTTTCAGGGAGGATGATGTCCCAGGAGAGAGATAGCCCGTAAGCGTCTCTTCTATCTGGGGCATCATCATATAACCGCGTGCTTTCGCATCAATGATATTCGAATAAGTCGAAAGCACAAAAACACGCAATGAATATGGCTTGCTCCATGAAAGAGTTAATTCATCATGGAGGTCACCAAAGAAGGGGAGAGAGAGACGTTGAGGCTTCTCCCCCCGGCCACCCGACAGAAACCTGTCGTTCAATCTCGAACGCTTGGGGGAATCTCGCTGCTGCGGCAGTCGATATGCAATCGCTCTACTGCACGCGTTATAACCTCTAATAATTCCTCAAAAGCTCTGTCAGCACTGGAGGAGCGTTGTGAGGAGGCTACTTCCATGGAAGCGGGAGAGGAGGATTCCTCCGCTCCTTCACAAGAGGCGCCGGAGCGCGCTTGCGAAGCGGAAGCTAAAACTTCCTGATTCGGCGAGAGCGAGAGAGAAATTGGAAATTCCATCTCGTGCACATCTGCCAGATCAGCACGCGAGCCCCAGGAATGTGCCGGGCTCGCGGTTTCTCTTTAAAGAAAACGAGCCGCGCACGAAGCACCTTAATAGGGAGAAGATCACAGTACTCACAGTCTCCTTGAAGCCCGAGGCGAGCGTGTTCTTCCCCCAAGCACTCGAGACAAAATTCATGAAGATCGCCCTCCGAAAGGGATCTATCGCACGGAGGCACGCATCTCTTAAGTAACTCCGCCATATCGGTGAGTTAATGCTGTTATTTTCCTTATATTTTCACTTTCGTTACAGCTTGCACATGCACACGCAAACACAAAGCGGTCCTGAAGACAAAAAGATCTGAGGATGTTTCCGGTTCACTCCTATTTATAACCTGCAGGTGCACCTTATTCGGTGACGTCATGCCTGGCAGAGGTTATAAGCCGAAGGTATTCGGCGGTTTTGGCATGCAAAGGCTTCACAACCGGGCAACAAAGAGATGTTCCCTTAGTGTTTTCACGCAGCATCGAGTGTAGCTTTTGAAAGGGAACTCTCTGGTTATGTATGTAACCATAGCAACTTGCTCTCTGAAGATAACCTGCTCGGTAGTGTAATAAGGACGGACTCACACACAAGATGGTAAGTTTAAAGATGAGCAATCGTTTATTTGCAAGGAGTGCGGAAATGGCAGCTTAACGAGATGTAGTGATGGCTATGGCAGTTCTTTATTGAAACGTTACTTTTCCGGAAGCAAAGGAAGTTGATGACTGGCGATTCTTGGATGGAGAGCACACACCACGGAGCAGTAGGGGATGAAGCTGAGGACGCTTGACTTGGATACCTTCTAGGAAACAGAGAATACAGGTAAGTAATGCAGAAGACATATACTTCTTACGAGTGATCTCGGAGATTCAGTCCACTTTGGTTAAACGAGCCCGGACACTGAGTGCAGCGCGGTGTGTGCTTTTATGGGCGTTTGTTGATTAACCTCAGGTGATACTGATTAGTACTTCGGTGATAAAGGGCGCTGTGTTTGGCTGGTGGTGTCGGAGCCTGGCCCGACTGTGACATTACCCCCTCCTCCACGACCCGCTCCTGAGGGTCGACCCCTCCGCCGTCGTGGAGGCCTACCTCGTCATCTAGGGCCCGGACGGTCTGGATGCGAGTTGTGGAATTCCTCTAGTAGATTGGGGTCCAGAACGTCGTCCCGAGGCACCCAGGATCTTTCCTCTGGGCTGTAACCCTCCCAATCTACTAGATACTCCAGGACCTGATAGGTGGTGCCTTCGTCCACGATGATCGGAGGAGGGGGCGCTTCCTCTTCTGGACCAGGCTCTGTGGAGGAAAAAACAGGATCTTGGTATTTCTTCAATAAAGAAACATGAAAAGTGGGATGGATGCGGTACTGTGGTGGAAGTTGGAGTTTATAGGTCAACGGGTTTATCCGTTCTAGAATTTGGAAGGGACCGACATACCTGGGATTGAGCTTTTTACAGGACTGACGCAGACGCATGTCTTGAGTCAAGAGCCATACCTTATCTCCTGGGTGATATGTTGGAGCGGTGGATCGACGTTTGTCGGCATAGTTTTTGTGCCTGCGTACAGCCCTCTGTAGGTCGTGGTGAGCTTCTTCCCAGACTCTCTCGCTCTCGCGGAACCAGCAGTCCACCGCCGGGAGGTCTGATGGTTCTCCGTTCCAAGGAAACAATGGAGGTTGGTATCCTAGAATACACTGGAAGGGAGTGAGACCCGTTGTAGATTGACGCAATGAATTTTGTGCATACTCGGCCCATCCTAGGAACTGGTTCCAAGAGTTCTGGTGGCCATGGCAGAAAGTGCGGAGAAAGCGGCCGATTTCTTGGATTTTGCGCTCCGTCTGCCCATTTGTCTGTGGATGGTATCCTGATGACAGACTGACGGTCACACCTAGGAGTCTGAAGAATCTTCGCCAAACCCGTGAGATGAATTGGGGACCTCGGTCTGATACGATATCCTCTGGGATGCCAAAGTAGCGGAAGACCTTATTAAAAAGGAGTTCTGCAGTCTCCATTGCAGTTGGTAAGCCCCGGAGAGAGATTAGCCGACACTCCTTTGAGAACCGATCTATGATGACCAGTATGCAGGTGCGTCCATCTGATTCGGGAAGGTCAGTCATGAAGTCTACCCCTAGGTGTGACCAGGGGCGTTGAGGAATGGGCAGTGGCATGATTTTTCCTGCTGGCAGGTGCCGCGGGGTCTTCTCCATGGCACATTCTGGACATCCCTGAACATATCGTCTCATGTCCCTCTTCATATTGGGCCACCAGAAGCGATCTTGCATGAGTGAGAGAGTTCGGTCGATCCCTGGGTGTCCGGTGCCCAATGAAGTATGTGCAGAATGGATAAGGGAATTACGATCTTGTTCCAGGACAAATCTGCGATTAGGTGGACAATCTCGGGGAGTCGTTATGGCCGGTTCTGCAATGGCTGTCGGGTGTTCCCACTGGATGGGATTGACGAAGCAGAGTTTCTGGGAGGATGGGCCCTGGTTCCTTAATCGTCTCGTTGGAGGAGTATAATCTGGAGAGAGCATCGGCCTTGGTGTTTCTCGAACCCGGTATATAGGATATCTGAAAGTCAAACCGGGAGAAGAACATGGCCCATCTCGCCTGTCTAGGGTTGAGCCTCTCGGCCTCCCACAAGTACTGCAAGTTCTTATGATCGGTCAGCACCATGAACTGGTGTACTGCTCCCTCTAACCAGTGCCTCCACTCATCGAGAGCCAATTTAATGGCCAATAACTCACGATCTCCGATGTCATAGTTCACTTCAGCTGGGTTGAATTTCCTTGAAAAGAAGGCACATGGGTGAAGTTTCGGTGGGTTCCCCTGTCGTTGAGAGAGAATTGCTCCTACCCCGGTTGTCAAGGCATCAACCTCCACCACAAACGGGAGTTCTGGATTGGGGTGAACGAGGATTGGTGCGCATATGAAGGCTTGTTTGAGTTGCTGGAAAGCTGAGGTGGCTTCTGGTGACCAGTTCAGCGACCTGGGTTTATCACAGGAGTAAGGAGGTCAATGGGCTGGCTGTAATGCTGTAATTTACAATGAACCTCCTATAAAAGTTGGCAAACCCTAGAAAGCACTGCAGCTCCTTGATGGTGGTAGGTTCTGGCCAGGTGGAAATGGTGGAAACTTTCTGCTTGTCCATCCTCACTTCGTTACGGTCAATGATGTATCCCAGAAACTTGACGGACGTTTGGTGGAAAGAGCATTTTTCAGCTTTGAGAAAGAGTTGAAACTAGCGTAGACGTTGAAGCACCCTCGTGACGTGTTGACGGTGTTTCGCACTCGGACTTGGAATAGATAAGAATATCGTCAATATAAACGATGACGAATTGATGAAGGAAATCCCAGAGGGTCTCATGCATGAAGTTCTGGAAGATGGCTGGGGCGTTGACGAGGCCGTAGGGCATAAACAGGTATTCGTAGTGCCCTGTATGCGGATTAGGTTGTAGGCGCTCCAGAGGTCCAGTTTGGTGAAGAACATGGCCTCCCGGAGACACTCTAAGGCTGCTGGTACTAGGGGTAATGGATACCTAAACTTCACAGTGGCTTTGTTGAGGGTGCGAAAATCGATGCAGGGCCGAAGACCGCCTTCCCTCTTGGCCACAAAGAAAAAATTGGATGCTGCTGGGGAAGTGGATGGTTGGATGTAACCTTGTCGGAGAGCCTCAGTGATGTACTCCTCCATGGCCCTTCTTTCGGGGAGTGAGAGTGGGTATATGCGTCCATGAGGTAGTGGTTCTCCGGGGAGAAGGTCAATTGCACAGTCCCATCGCCGATGTGGTGGCAACTGTGTGGCTCTTTTTGGACAGAAGACATCTGCGAATGTGGAATATTGGTGGGGAATTTCCACAGACTGTTTATCCACTGAACTCTCGATCGATGTGGATTGTAGGTTGAGAATGTTTGGTTTTAGTGGTAGCTGGAGAAAACAATTTTCAAAGCAGGTCCTTCCCCACTTAAGAATTTCTCCTGTGGCCCACGAGAGGATAGGATCATGCTTCATCAGCCATGGGCGCCCCAAGACTACGTCCGAGGTGGATTCCTCCAATACCAAAAATGTGATCTCCTCTCTATGACATAGTCCAATTTGTAATGTAACAGGGCCCGCATAAAGATGGACTGACTTCCTGGACAGGGGTTTTCCAGTTATGGATTGTACCTGGAAGAGTTTTTCTTAAAAAGAGTTTGCTCATTCCACCCACTGGTCGCTGCTAAGGTACGGAAACGCAATGCATAATCTTGAATTGAAAGATTACCTTGTGTAAGGTGATATAGCTGTTCTCCTGCCGATCCTTCATTGTCTGTACGCTCAAACACCTCCCTGAAATGTGAAACGAAGAGTTCATAAGAGTCCGTTAGTGGTCCAGCCTGTGATCAGATCGACTCCGCCCACTGCAAAGCCTGTCCTGATAAAAGTGAAATTATATAGGCGATCTTTGCTTTGTCATTGGGATAACATGCAGGTTGCATAGCGAAGGTGAGTGAGCACTGCAGTAAAAAACACTTGCAATTCCCTGCCGAGCCAGAGAAGGGCGCTGGTCGCGCCATCGGACTGGGAACCGGGGCCATCGAGGAAGTGCCGGAAGCGCCGGTGGATACGCTCGGTAATGTCTGCGGTGTTGTTACGAAAATCCGGCGTAACTCCTCCACCAGTGCTTGGATCGGTTCGGGATAGCTCATCCTAATCGGTGGTATGGTCCGGGCTTCTGTAATAAGGACGGACTCACACACAAGATGGTAAGTTTAAAGATGAGCAATCGTTTATTTGCAAGGAGTGCGGAAATGGCAGCTTAACGAGATGTAGTGATGGCTATGGCAGTTCTTTATTGAAACGTTACTTTTCCGGAAGCAAAGGAAGTTGATGACTGGCGATTCTTGGACGGAGAGCACACACCACGGAGCAGTGGGGATGAAGCTGAGGACGCTTGACTTGGATACCTTCTAGGAAACAGAGAATACAGGTAAGTAATGCAGAAGACATATACTTCTTACGAGTGATCTCGGAGATTCGGTCCACTTTGGTTAAACGAGCCCGGACACTGAGTGCAGCGCGGTGTGTGCTTTTATGGGCGTGTGTTGATTAACCTCAGGTGATACTGATTAGTACTCCGGTGATAAAGGGGGCTGTGTTTGGCTGGTGGTGTCGGAGCCTGGCCCGACTGTGACAGGTAGCAGGTTATGTTCCCGGGTAAGTTTGTTTAAGAGGTTTATTGAGCATGACGTGCGCTTTTGATGATGATCCTGTGGATGTGGAGGCACAAATTATACAAGCTTTTTTTGCCGGGAGAGAGTTATAAGATGCGTATTGATGTCTTTTAATTTCCTAATGATTATTTGAAAGAGTGTTATCGGTTTTCAAGGAAATCGTTAATTTATTTAACACATCTCTTGAAACCGCATATTGCTAATGCTCAAAGTAATTAAACACCCTGAGTACTGTTAACTTAAATAATTGCAATTGGGTCAAATTAATAGACCTTTTTGAGTATTCAGAACTTTTTGATATTTTAAGTAATCGTGAGTATGTAAGTAACAGTAACCGTCACCTTAAATTTCCACCAAGTAAAACTCTATAGAGCGCTGGTGGCTCAGTCGTAAGTGTTTTGCCTGCCATGTGAACGGCCCGGGTTCGATCCCCGGGCCGGCTTGTCTGATGTGGTGACAGCACCAACAATTTATTTGATTTGCAACAAGTTCAACAAACTCCAAAATTTATAGTTCTGTTTACTTAAAATTGGAAACATCATCACTTAAAAAATTAATGTAACTTATTAGTGTACGTAGCCCTTCGTTTTTTTTTTTTGCGTCATGGCATTTTTTGTACAATGTGGGTGATGCAGAGCATGTGGAAAAGGCAACTGCGTGTAGAGCCGTTCACATAGTATGTCTGGCACTTAAACACTTTTTACACACACCGTAAACCCGATTAAGTTGGCATTACTCAAAAAAATACATCAATTTTTAAAGTAATGATGTTTCCAATTTTAAGTAAACTATACATTTTTAAGTTTGTTGAACTTGTTTCAAATCAAATAAATTGTCGCTGCAGTTGTTGGGAATCGAACCCGGGCCGTTCACACGGTAGGCGAAACACTTACCACTGAGCCACCAGTGCTCTATAGACTTTAAGAAGGTGGAATTTTAAGGTGACGGTTATTGTTACTTACGTACTTACCAATACTCAAAAAGGTCTATTAATTTTACCTAATTGCAATTATTTAAGTTAACAGTACTCAATGTGTTTAATTACTTTGAGCATTAGGGTTTACAGTGTATAATAAAAGGGAAGCCGATGTCAAATTTGCTATTTAATACTCTCATGCATTTACTCTGCCTGTTATTTTTTCCAAGCCAACTCTCTTTCTTTAGTCGAAGCAGTCGTATTGCTTTTTTTCATTATTATTGGCTTGACTTCTTCATACGCTGCATTAAAACCCCCAACTCCGCCTCTGTGAAGTATGCTGCTGTCTTTTTTTCACTTTGATTTTCCATTTTGACTCGTGAAATCGGCGATCCATTGAAAATGTCTTCATGTATGCACCGTGCACGCGCATTAACTCTGGGTAACCAGTAGGAGGTTGATTAAACTTACTCTTCTCAGGGGTTTTGGAACCGAGATAATTATGGTATGTGGGTTTGGGGTAAATCAACCCTCAGGTTAAGTTTTACCAAATGGTAAGTTAACCAAGCTTTCTGGAATACTCCCCAGTCATAATGAAGGCTTCTGAACTAAAATCAGGGTGACAGCTGAATTTATTTATTAATAGAAACTCATTTATACCGTCCTTATTACAAAATAATAATTACACATATTACAAAAAACACCTGAAATCAACAAACATCACCATGTGAAATATGTGAAGAGTTAGTGACCCTGAAAAGATAAATGAATTATTATTTTTATTAATTTAAATATTTGAAAATGCATTACATGTGGTAGTCCAAATGTTCTGTGCCCTTTTATTACCAGCACCAGAAAGTAGTTTAATCAACTGTGCTATAATTAGATTAGATTAGATTAAATTAAATAGTCAATATGTAATAAACATGTATTGGCCAAAGAAATGCAGTTAGCATCTATCCAAAAGTGCATAAGTGGCATATTTACAGTAAATACCAGTGTGGACATACTGTAAGGCTACAGGGTCATGCACTATGTACAGGAGTATGGGTGTATTAGATACAGGAGGTGCAGCAGGCATTCTAAATAAATTTGTACAAACATTGGGTAGGTTGTGAAGACATTACAATAACCTACAGAATATATGCATGTACTGTATGTACCACATGCATGTCTATATAGTACAGTATATAAAGTATGTAATACAGTTATGGAAGGTTAGCATGGCAACAAAATAAAAGTTAGTTATAGTGCATCAGCAAGGTCTCTTATAGGCAACAATTTTAAAGCAGAATGGGGTTTCAAGATATGCTATTCAAGCTATTTTAAAAGAAACGGGCAATGCTGAGGAAACCATAGGGACCATAGACACAGGGGTTGGTCAAAAAGACTTAATGCAGCAGATGAAATACACATCATGGTTACTTCCATTTGACACAAGGGATATCCAGTTGTGTCAACAGCAAAGAACGATTACTTTCTACTGACTGGTGAAGTCTGGCCAGAAGTGGCCCTCAATAAGCCAAAGGCAACAGTGAAACATGGTCCAAGATGTTTAAAACAACCGACTTGCCTTTTGAAGTTCCTTCAAAAACCGTGTGCAATTGTAACAAGATGAATGATGTTTATTCTAGTTTTGCAGGCAAAGGGTGGTCACACCAAATATTGATTTGATTCAGATTTTTCATCTGTTACTTTCCAGTAAGTTAAGTGATATAAATAAACAATTCACATTTGACTATTAATTTTTTATAAACTGCGCAATGATCCACTGGTAGAAAGCATGTAAATTGTTGGTGCCAATCACCTCTCTCTGTCTTCAGGCGATGCTCGACCATACCCTTACTGCAACAATTATATTTCCTCATTAATGCACATACAAACTGTTAAACAATCAAATCAATCAGTGTTTTGCCCTGTTTCAGTGATTTACAGATGGATAAAGGCATGCTTTTGGGATTTAACTGACCACGATTTAATATACAATTACCTACAGTTTTTCTGTAAGTGTATTAAAGTCTCTTCTTGCAATCCGCTGCTTGTGCACAGAGATGCAGGGCAGATGGATGCATTCAGGAGCTTAACCTTCCTCTTATGTTAGCTTTCTGTTACTATCTCTTATGTTAACAGGTCGGTTTTGACCCATATCTTTAATCAGTCATATTACCCTCAAAACAATTACTGTATTTATCATCCAATTTTTTCCCCTTACCTCTTGGTTACCTTGTTACGCTTCCTTGTCCATTAAAAGAATGTTTTAAATATTTTTGCTGTGACCTCATGAGGTTTTTTCATTTAACAGCATACCTCTCGTTTTCAATAAAAAAAAAATGATTAAATGAACCTCAAGATAATTATTTAAATAAATAAAAGGTTATGTTACCTGACTATTACTGAGGGGTATTAGAACACATCTCTTAAATACATTTGTTATACATTTTTTTTTTTTATATAATATTAATTACGATAGTAACATCTATGGTGTTACGGGTCAAATTTGATCCATATATATTTATTTCAGAAAAAGGCACAAAAGCATTTTTAAAAATAATTTTAATATACACAGAAAGCTAAACAAGTAAATCTCAAAATGTGGATTTGCAAAAGATCAAACAACCAACGAACAATCAAGCAAATCAAACCAATAGAAATGAGGCACTAGTTCCAAAAAACGTCATTGTGTGCAAGAACATGCATGTGCATTTAGATGCATGTGTGGCAAAAAGTGACACTTTTAGTGTGTTCTTTGCAAATATATGTTTTTGCAGTAGAAGCAGAGTATGTTTGTCTTTCTGTCTTTAGTGCTAGGGCAGACCTGACGCCTCTTTCTTTTAGAATCAGGTGGCCTCAGTGGGGTTGTGGCTGTGGCTGTGTAGGTTGATGTTGAGGCAGTGCTGGCCAAAGAGGATGCTGGCACTGATGCTCTTTGTGTTGCTGATGGAGTGGAAGGAGTGCTACGTGACCTCTGCAGCTGTCTGACCAATGCTGCAGCGGCTAGGTTCCGGTGCACCCGTTCCCTTCGCTCAATGTGTGCTTTGACAAGGGAACTTCCTAACTCCTCAAGAAACACTCTCCGCTTGTTTTTTTCTGGTTGAGATCCCTTGTGGACCCACATTCACCCTAGGTGAATGTGGGTCCACAACACAAATGCATTGTATGCAGACACATCTAGAATGTTATAAAACACAACCATTGGCCATCTCCTGGTCATTCTCTGGTAAGTGTAGGTAGCAGTCAGCTTGACCTGGTTGTTCACTCCACCTTTGTTTTTATTATAGTCCAAGATAATGATTGACACAGCTGCGTCTTTGTGAAAAGTGGACATAAGTATGACACTTCGGTGTTTTTTTGGACAATATGAAACAACTGTGGTGGTGTCTGTAAAAGCAAATTTTGAAGAAAGTGGAGCCCTGTCATTCACCTGCAAAATTTCGGCAGGCAGCTCAGGTTTATTATTTTTTTTACTGTGCCCACCTTGGTAAGTTTCCACCTGAGAAGTTCTTGTCCAAGGTCATAGCTGGTAAAGAAATTGTCACATGTGATATTGTGACCCCGCAGTCCAGTAGTCATATCGAGGACTATACATTTTCCTTTATTTTTCTCAGGAATCCCACTTGCATATTTGCCTGTGTAAATCTGCAGAGTCCATGCATAGTTGGGTTTTGCATCACAGGCTGCCCAAATTTTTATGCTGTATTTCCCTGGCTTACTAGGCATGTACAGTACTCCCGGAAAGGACATTTTTCACAGAAAGGGACAAAACGATGCAATAAACAAAATTAGGTAGTAGTTTTATGCATTTAAAAAGTAAAACGGGTCGGTGCCGTCCCTAACACAAGAGGAAGGTTACAATCAGTATTTTTTTTCCTCCAATGCCAAGAGCAAGTTTCAGGTCCTTTTACACTAATTTTAAAATGAATTCAAATCCTTTTCCCTTCATCATTCTTCAGGCAGTACAACTTAATATCAAAGTAAAAATATGTGTTCATTGATTAATAAATAAAGACTGAAATATCCGGTTACATACCTATTGATGTATATTTAAGATATTTGCATTTGAGGTCTGATGCATTCTGCTCCTATCAACTGTTTTTAAAAAGTTTCCACAACACGACTGGAGTCCACCTGTGCCTAACTAAAGTAATTATATATAATTAGGAAAGACATTCACCTGTCTAAAAAGACATGACACAACACATGACATTTAAGTAAAGTTGCACAGCTGTACAGTTGTATCATCATGCACAAAGACACAGTAATTCAGTCTTTAAGTCTTTTGTAGTTTGGAAAAATTTCAATGTGCTTAAAATACAAATAAAAAATAAAACCCTAATTAATTTCTGATGCATAGTCTAAAATAGTTTTACTGGACTTTATAAACTTGTCACTGCTTTTCATTTGTGCCCCCCCCCCCCCCCAAAAAAAAATCCCTGAGTAAATTATTCTTAGGGAATAGTATCTATATTCTAAATAAAACAGCTGTTAGGTTTTACTGAGCATGCTGGAGAATATGAGTTGTTTTGGTAACTTCGTCACACCCGCTCCTTTCTATTTTCATGCAAAACCCAGGAGTCAACATTACTGATTTTTTTTTCCCATCTGAAAACTGGTCTGTCATGTAATATGTTGCTGTCTTTACAGACATGCACATATTCTTCTGTAACATTATTTATTCATTAATTTTAGTGTATCTTTGTAGGGAATGGTCTTTTACATAATAATGCAGACATAATAAACTTTTTTATTTTGTTTTATTATCTTTATTACCTTTATTATCAATTAATAATGGCAGGAGCTGCTCCATGGAGCAACTAACTCTATAGTTGGTTTCCCCCATTATATACAATATGTACAACCCTCATTACTGTCCACTGTACATTTCTTCAGGCCCACCCACATGTGTGTCCTTTTGGGGGGCGCCTTCAGCTCACATTCCACAATGCATACGTTAGACACATATACATATCTGGAGCATACATATCAGGCCCACTAGCAATCCTGAGCGCACACTTTTGAGATTTTAAAAGCAGACATAGAACTCTACGCTCAACGTGTTTACTCTGCCTGTACGCTTGTTCAACTTTGTCCAGTGTTATAAAACTAGCCACAAAACTGCTGCAAAAACTATTACAGACTTACAAATATATAAGTTGTATATATGTATATATATATAAGTATATAATGGAAGGAGAACTCAAAAGACACAAAAACACACTGAGCACACATGTGGCTTCCTGCCTGTTTAAAATAAATAGAATGGGATACCAGAGTTTCAACAAAACAAAACACACCCAACTGCCTAGGCAGTCATGCTTAGAAGTCATGCTGAGTGTAGGTTCAAATAAATAAATACTGGTACTGTATAAAGGACAGAAACCTACTTCACTGAAAGTTTAATCCTGCAATGTATACATGCATTAAAATTTACTAATAACAAACTCTAAGAAAATTATTTTAAGTATGTTTAAAGTTATATTTAAAACATTTAAAAAACTTGATGATAGTATAATTATATATATATATTAATTTGTTGTTTCATTTTTTAAATAATGTACTATAAAATATTTAAATATATATGTAATACACTAAAGTTTTAATTTATTTATTTATTTTTTACTAAGGTTAGAGCTTTTAAGCTGAAATAATGAAGATGTTTGTTACTGCAAACCAACATAATCAGTAGTATTTCACTATTCCTGAACAATGGATAAGGAATGTTGTCATTTGATATTTCATACTAGTTCATTTGGAGCAGCTGCTGTACATATGCTAACTGAACGTGGCTGATATTTTCTTAGCTCTAGTTTTCAAACACCAGATATTACAGGCCAAGACATTTTTTGTTTGTTTGTTTGCAACAAAGACTGAGCACATGGGAGCTCCTTCATCCATGCAGGTCAGTAAAAACATTTTATTAACTTCAGTCAAAAGACATAAGTAAACTTCTCAGGGTGAAATCTGATAGTCATATTATATTGTTTAGCCTTTTCAGCTAAACAAAACACACACAACTGCTTACAAGTCATGCTTAGATGTCATGCAGAGTGCAAGTTCAGATATATAAATACTAGTACAAATATGAAAGTATAAAATGCCAAAATTAAAAAAATAATAATAATAATAATAATGGTGTGAAATTACATGAGCTGAACAGAAAATGTTGCAATAAAAATGTTAGGTTTTTTTTGCGATGCAATTTGATCTGAATGGAAAATTATTTGTATTTTATTGTATATTTCAAATTAAAATGTAATTCCAAATTATTCTGTTCAACAACAATGGATCACTGTACATTTTGTAATACACGCTTATTTTAATTTTAAAATGTACTGGTCAGTTAAACTATGTCTTTCAATTTGTGATAACTATATAATTACAAAATTCCAATTTGAACAAAGTCGCAAGCCCAGCAAATAATAATAATAATAATAATAATAATAATAATAATAATTATTATTATTATTATTATGAAATATAATAATAATCATTAAGCATGGTACCATATGTTTTATTTCTTAGTTAAACATTATTTTGATTATTTTCCTTTTTTCTCAATAGACATAGACAATATTTCACCAAAGAGACATGGAAATACTGTACAGAGAGGGCGGAGGGAGAGAGAGAGAGAGAGAGAGAGAGAAGAGATTTTATTCCTAGAAGTGGAAGGAAACCAGCAGCTGAGAGAAAACATTAAGACGGTATTCATTGCATGACCACGCTGCTTAACGGTCTGACGGTTTTCCCATTTAATTAAACAACAAGAAAAGTTTAATTTTTTATTTATTGATACATTATACTTTCACTGGAAAAAAAACTTCACTCTTTCAGAAACATTTTGGTTATAGTTCTAGACCAAAGGGAGACTTGCACAAAGGTTTTGAAACTACTGCAACCACTACAGAGTAAATAAAAAACGAAGAAAAAAAAACTGAAATCTGACTCGAACAATGGATGGACCTGTAGAACTCAAGAAAGTGTCTGGGTTAATTAGCCCAGGTCAGCCGAGCACAGAGGAAGCCCTAGAGTATAGCTCTAGTTTTCAAACACCAGATGTTACAGGCCAAGCCATTTGTCAGGACTCTACAACAAAGACTGAGCAGATGGGAGCTTCATGTAAGGACCCAGTAATCCATGCAGGTCAGTAAAAACATTTACAGTCTCGTGGTTTGCTGTTTGTTTAAATTGAGTAAAACAGGAGATTATAACAGGCTTTTAACTAAACAGACCAAATTGCTCATGTAGTCCTCTTTCAGAAGTTATGCTTTAAGTCTAAGTTCAGACAAATAGATCCTGGTACAATGTCTCTGTAATGTCTCTGTAAAAATTTTAAATGTTAACAGTGTTAATTGTGCTTTGATGTAAGTGGCATTTAAAAAAAAAAGGTGTTATAAGTAATATAAATAAGCATAATTTGGGATGACAGTGTCATGTTAAAAGATCGGAAAATGCAATGGTCTAGTGGTTGGATTTTTTTTTTCATGTAGAATGTGATGACATTACCATATTCCCCCTTGTAAAAGTAAATCAATTTACACTTTCAGTCCATTGTTTCAGAAGGGTTTGCAAAAATTTGTTGTTGACTTAACTAAATTTACTGAGTAAGGATTGTACCCTTGCAGAGCAGTGAGTGCCCAGTTCCATGAACACCTTCTCAATCACCTCAAAAGTGTACTTCAGATTTTTTGGTACTGAAAATCCAAGTCAAACAGGTCAAAGGCCAAACTGTTAAGCAACAGCAGATTGCAGATCTGGAGCATCTTGCAAGACAATCCCTTCCAAGAGTACACAAGAGTAAAGTTAATGACACTGGTCAAAGTCGTAGGGGAGTCATCATCTTCAATCACAATAGGAACTCCCACTTTCATCCCTCTGGTCTGTTCGTCATCAGGAGTACTGTCCTAATGTAATAAAGAGTACAAAAAAAAATCACTTTTGACATCCATCTTTTCTATGTTGTTAGATTTCTTTTTGTTCCATGAAAGTTTTGGATCCTACTAGATTAATGTAGACAACATGTACAGAAAGAAACACCTCATAAATCCTTAAAATCAGTTGTCTATGAGCTATATAAGTTTGAGATGATCAGATAAAGTAAAGTGAGAGCCGGGGTTCAAATGAATAAGAATTAAAATATCTTAATAATGTCAACACAAACATTAACAGCCGTATTTTTGTCAAGGTGCCTGCAGAGCAATGCAACATACTCACCAGACATGTTCTGAATAGTGCAGATGATCCATCACAGATAAACACATCGAGATCTTCCAGGACAGTTTTCATTCAGTGAGCCACAATTTTTGAGGTCTGAAAAAAGGGCGCTAATGTTATGCATTGTCACTTTTGATCAACTTTGAGGTATTCATAACATTTAACATTAGGGACACTATAAATATGAAATAAGAATAAGAAATATGTAATACTGTTTGCATAGAAATAAAAGATGTTCAGGTTTGTGCTCAAGTGTCTTAGCATCAGATTTTTCTGTGTCCTGTTCTCTCAGTTCTACATGTGCACAAGATGAAGTCCCAGCTTCAGGTTCACTGTTCAGCTCAGGTTCTGTTTCATTCAAGATTTTTTCTGATTCCTTATGCATTAATCTGAAATCTTTGATGGTGTTATTTTTATGTTTTCTTGTTTTATGGCTGCTAAAGCTTGAATCTATATTTCTGTAAGGGGCAAAATATGATCTCTCTATTTCTTATATGTTTTCCAAGAGAAGAAATGTGCTTCCCAGGAATAGTTGTCCCAGCACATTGAGACTGTGCAATGTTCAGAGAAATACAAAAATAAAGTGCTATTTAGAAGATGCATAATTAGAAGAGTTTTGTTGAAGATTTGTTTGGAGGGGTTGCCAAAAGAAAGACTTTTTTGTAAAAACATGGAAGCATGGATGAGGTTCAAATTACATCTGCATCTGAACAATGCACATGCCTTCTTGGACAATGTCTTATGGACAAATGAGACCAAAATGGAGTTGTTTGACCTATGTAAATACCCAGTGCCATGTTTGGTGCAAACCAAACAGCATTTCACCAGAAACACAGCAGTGGAGTGGGGGGGATTTGAGCTTGATTTGCAGCAACAGGACCTGAGTAGTCTGTGAGTCAACAATCAACTTATCTGTATACCATAGTGTTCTAGAGGCTAATGTGAAGTCACCTGTTAAACAGCTATAGTTTGGGTGAAATTAATGAAAGTTAATGAATCCAGGGGGTACTTTTTATTGCCCACATGCAATGTTTTTTGCTTCATCTTTTGTTAAATAAATAATGGCATGTTGTCAAAGCATAAGACTTTATGTGTATAATGATTTTTGTCTGCTCAGTCTTTCAGGAAATTATTCCACTGAAATGTGATTTTATTGCAGGTGTCTTTGGCCATTCTTAAACAATTCTCACTGAAGTTCAAGTCCAACTATTTAGGAAAATAGTGTGCATGCTCAGTTGAATAAAATAAATAGCTGTACAGTATATAATACTGCGTTATATAATAAACAGCATACTATATTTCCACTAAATGTGTAATATATAACAGATAATGTAATCATTTACTAGTTTATCTACCATATTGGCTCATGAACAATTAAACTACAAAATTATAAATGATTGCCTGATTACTTTCTAGGTACAGGTTTCCACCCTGAGGGGACTAAACATTGCAGAGTTACTGCAGTGTGTCTGGCTCTTCTGTGTGCTCTCCTACTGACTGGCATTATGGTTC
Source organism: Clarias fuscus (assembly GCA_030347435.1). Lineage (NCBI taxonomy): Eukaryota > Metazoa > Chordata > Actinopteri > Siluriformes > Clariidae > Clarias > Clarias fuscus. Next base: position 10,053,439 of record CM059225.1, on the reverse strand, counting down.
TGTGGATTAATTTCAACAGTATAAATAAAGAAAATGACCAGCTACAGGCCAGTTACAACAACCTTACTTTAGAGAAAGACCAGTTACTGACCATATACAACACCCTGACTGTAGAGAGAGACCAGTTACAGACCAGTTATAACAACCTGATTATAGAGAGAGACCAGTTACAGAAGCTAAAAGATGACCTTCAGACACAGGTGACTAATTTTGGTAAGTGCATGAATTTAATTCATTTTTTTCATGGTATGTTTAACTGTTAGAATGTGTATAACGTAGACATTGCACAGTTTGCTACCAAAAAAAAAAAAAAAAAACTGTGATCAGTCATGGTAGGCCTTGTTACCATCATGTAATCTAATGCTATGCAGGTGGATGGTTTGGAACACTTTGTGTAGAACTCAAGTCACAGACAGATCAGTCACACAGGCCAGTTTTTCGCCAAAAATTCTAGGTAGTATTGTGCATAGAGATATACAGTACAGACAATTAAGAGCACAAATAATCAGTGTGGATAATCAGAAATCTGACACACCTGAACTTGTAAATGATTAAGGTAACATGGTTTGTAGTACATGATTCGTGTATTTAGGCATAGTGACCCATGTTATACAGTGCCATGTGTTATATCCTGTGTTGTTGCTGCACATCGATTTGAAAAGGGTTATAAAAACCATTTACAAACTATTTGGAGTTCATCACTCTATAGTGAGAAAGATTATTTACAAGTGGAAAGCATTCGAGACAGCTGACAATTTTCCCAGGAATGGATATCCTTGCATATTCAGACCGTGCAATGCTCAGCGAAATAGAAAAAAAGTGCTATTTAGAAGATACATAATTAGAAGAAGACTGAACAAGTAAGATTTGCTTGGATGGGTTGCCAGAAGAAAGACTCTTTTGTAAGAACATGGATGTGTCACGGATAACTAAAGATGGGTGAACCCAATAGCAGATATCTTGTGCAGAGTCTTTATTGGATACACTGGGACTTGGATGAACAGACACAGTAGGAGCAGAGGAGAGAAGCAGTGAGCGTGTGTGCTTGGTGACTGAGAGAGTGGGGAAACTCTTAGTGACGAAAGAGGGGGCGGAGCTATGAGGCAAAGCTGAGCACGGGGAATCCTTTCGTGCTTTTGCGAGCGACTTTCTGCTGTTGATCCGCGTAGCACGCAGTAGTTGAAGGATGTGATGTAGGAGCTGACTTCCTTTGCGACGACAGAAGATTCCCGGAGATTCGTAACGCGGGAGTGCTCGAACGCGGAAGTGCTTGTGCCGCCGATATGCTCGTGCCGCAAAAAGCCGACTTGCGAGGAAGGAGAAACAATGAGCTGGAAGAATGTCTTTACCATGCAAAGGTCGATCTCTGAAGATCCAGCAGCGGGGCGAACGAATCCAAATCGTGAGTACAAATCCAAAGTTTTGAGAGCATGCGAGGTCATACACGTTAATCAGTCCGATAACAACAGAAGTACCAAGGGGAGTAGACGAGAGAGAAATCCGGGGAACAGGCAGGGTCGAGAACAGGCTAGGATAAACAAACACTCACTTTACAGAAAAACAAAACGCGAGGCACACGAGTGAGATACTGCGGCGCTGAATGGTTTTCTCAGAGTGCTTGTAAAGCTGGGGGAATGATTAGTGATCAGGTTCAGGTGTGCGCTAGTGACAGGTAGGTGTGCAGGGGAAGAGCTGGAGTGGAGTCTTAGGCTCTGGATGTGTTAGGTTGATCTAGCTGGTTCATGACAGGATGAGGTTCAAACGGTGTTTGGTAATCTTGAAAACTTTATATGTCAGTCGAGGGGATCTAACTGAATGCTGCTTAGAATAACCAGCAAAATAAACTGATCTTGCATAGCAAACCATGGTGTTGAGTTTAAAACCATTGGGCGCTGGAGCGTGGGATCTCCAGTCAACATTCACATGTGCATTTGCACATTATGAGCAATTTGAGAATGGCAATTTCCCTAATCTGCATGTATCGGACGGTGGGAGGGAGCTAAGGAAACCCACGAAGCATGGGGAAAACATGCAAACTCCATGCCCACAGACTTAGTTTGTGGAATCAAACCTGGACTCGGGAGGTGCAAGCCAATAGTGATAACAACTAACAACTGTGCTGCTCCAGTTTCCCACTCTTACTGTGCTTATGGCACAGGTAACTAAACAGGGTCTGTGTGGAGCAAGCAGGAGAGTTGCTTTCCGCTGGACTTTACTTAGCTTGTTTTAAACAATGTTTTCACATACAGTGGAACCTCGGATTGCGAGTAACGTGGTTTACGAGTGTTCCGCAAACCGAGCAAAGATTTTAAATAATTTTTTATTCGGAAACCGAGCAAATATTAGTTTACGAGCGCCGAGTATCATGCTTCACACATGCGACTCTTATTTTGACACCAAGCGTCACTCTCTCACCTTACCCCCCCTCCCCCTCCCACCCTCCCCCCACGGCTTCGCAAACACAGAAACTCTGCTCTGTCGCGATTCTTTTCAAAGGTAAGGTGCTGGTTCATTTGTTTTTTTGTTTTTTTACTTTACAGCAGTGATTCCCTTAGTATTCGCTCACGCCTGGTCAGAGAGATTTCTTTTTTTCCCTGTTAAAACGGTGTTTCCGTGTTTGTGTGCTTGTCCGTTTGTTGTGAAACTTAAGTGATTCCTTTAGTATGCGCTCCTGCCAGTCTCGCTTTTTTTTCCGTTAAACCGGTGTTTCCGCTGTGTTTATGCGCTTGTTGTAAAACTTATAAAGTGTGTCTGTTAATATACGCTAATGTCAGTCTTAGAGAGATTTCTTTTTTTCCTGTTAAAACGGTGTTTCCGTTGTGTGTGTGTGTGTGTGTGTGGGTGTGTGTGTGCGTGCGTGTGTTTGTTGTGAAACTGTTGTGAAAAAGTGAGGTGGGGAGAGGGTGGAGGAATGCTGCTGTGTAAAACGAGGCGAGGGAAGGGGCTAATTCCACACACACACACACACACACACACACACACACACACACACACACACACACACACACACACACACATGGCGCGTGCACGCACCAATGGAAACACTTATCTGTCAGGATTTATTTGTACTTTTTTTTAAAGGTAAAGTGCAGATTAATTTGTTTTATTTTCATTTTATAGATTGTATTAATTATTTTTATGTATTTATTTTTGGGGGCTGTGGAACGAATAATTTGAGTTTTCATTATTTCTTATGGGAAATGATGATTTGGTTTAAGAGTGTTTTGGAATACGAGCCCACTTCCGGAATCAATTATGCTCGTAATCCAAGGTTCCACTGTACATATCTCTTCCTGATTCTGAAAAAGGAAATTTTTTCTAAAGGACTACGTTGACTGACATATGTAGGACAGCAGGAGGTGGGGTTAATGCCATGAAGCAGTGATGTGTACCATACCATGAATTAAAAAAATTACTTAGACATAGTGACAAACCAGTTAAAAACTTAAACAACAACAAAGCTTCCTGATGTGTTTACCCTGCAAATTATGTGTCTTTGAAACTTACAGCTGCGCATGCATTTTCTGATCTGAATGTGTAGACAAAGTCATAAATGAGGGTTGGATTTTGTACATCTCCAGTATGTACTACATCTCCACTGAGAAGAAGAACTGGACTGAGAGCAGAAAGGACTGCAGAGAAAGAGGAGCAGACCTGGTGATCATAAACAGCAGAGAGGAACAGGTGAATAAGTGAAGAAATGGGATTAAATCATGAACTATATTTTTTTTCCCCCCAATATTTTAATGACCATTACTTTCAATAACAGGAATTTATCCATAAACGCAGTGGACAAGTTTGGATTGGTCTGAATGACATATCTGTGGAGGGTGACTGGAAATGGGTGGACAATACACCAGTAACATCTGGGTAAGAGATCAGTGACCTAAACTCAGCTCATAATGCATTTAACTGCCTCTTCAGTGCAAATTTAGATTGTCTGTTTATTTTATTTAATTTAATTTAATTAATCAATTAATTTATTGATTGCTTCCTTTGTCCTTCAGGTTCTGGTGGCGTGGGGAACCCAACAGTAACGGAGACGAGGACTGTGCTATAGGGGGATATGGGCATGATCCTGCCTCGAACTGGGCCGATTATCCCTGTAGCAAAAAGTTTGTCTGGATCTGTGAGAAGATGATAAAGTAATATAATGTAAATATATTAACAATTAAGGCAAGACACATCAGTTGTTTAAAATCAGTTGTTTAAAATAACAATAGGTATTGCAGTTAATCTTTGCCACTTGATGGCTAATTCCCACACTTCTTATTTCAGATTTTATTTTTTTTAACTGGTGTGTAAATGTATGCACATGCAGCTTTTTCTTATTAAACATGTATTACTTTAGCATAATTTAAAAAACCAGTAACCTAGTCCTTGTATGACATTTTTTTTTTCATTTGATGTCAGTGGGTAGATTTTATTATTATTATTATTATTATTATTATTATTATTATTATTATTATTTTATTTTTTTTATTTTTATTATTTTTTTTTATTAAAAAAAAAATTATTAACATCCATACACTTCTGCAAGTAGAGTGTAATGCCACTTCTTTTTTTTTCATATTAAAGGGAACATCATTCTGAAATTTCACATTCTGTAGATTTCATTGCTTAATTGGTCCTGATGTCATCGTGGGAATATTACTGTTCACAAATTTGAAGATAATTAGTATCCCTAGAGAAATGTTGCATTGTATTTAATAACACACACTAAAAAATGCTGGGTTATTTTTACTACCCAAACGCTGGGTTGCCTCTGTTGGGTAATTTTTCTGGGCTATTTACAGTAAATTGGGTACTTTTTGTTTAACCCAGCTTGCTTGGTTGGAGTTGGGTTAGCTAGTAACAGCTAACATCACAAGACCGCCCCTCCCCCGAAGTTCACCGGTGTATTCAGTGGCTGTGTCAGCTTTGTGTCTTTTTTTGGGGGCTGCTGATGAGAGTGCTTCCTCCTGACGCATTTAAAAGGAAATGTTAACGTAAATACAAGGTCTGTATACACACTTTCACTCACCTATGACTGAATTTGTTCTCTGTATGTAACATTTATTACTGTTACCATGTTAAAGTTACACTCAAACTTTCAGCCTGAAATGTTTTTCAGGCTGAAAGATTTGTGAGGTAGAATAGCGTGCTAGTTTATCTGACAATGGCTGCTAAATAGCCAAACCAAAGCACCCCACCTGTGTATGAAAGAAACTGCAAAAATGTCTGAGCTTTTTAGCTTTCTTTGTAGAATGCTTGCAGGGTGTATGAAGGTGGTGAAGTGATGAATGAAAGCTAAACTGTTAACTGTAGTGTCAGCATGACGCTAGCATTTAGCTAGGTTGCAAGCTTTAGCAACCACATATAAAAAGCTGAGGTGTTACAAAACACTAATCTTCCTACAAATATGCATACTAGCCAACCCTCGCAATTTTTCCATAAACTTTTACTTTCTTTCTTTTCTTTCTTTCTAAGGTTGGAACCGACAGCGTGGAATATCTCATATTCTCATAAGTGTCAAGGCCGAACACCTACATACTGATGTTGGGAGATAATGACCAGCACTGCTCTCAGGCATTAGTGCTTCTCAGTAATACAGTAGTATCGTAATGTCACTGTTGAACTTGTTTTGTATTATCTGACCTTGTGCTTTTGAAAAATAAATATAAATATTGTTTCTATGATTTGCACAATTAATTGGGTGTTGTTTATTGCATATATGTATGGTTTGCAAAACTATAAATGTAAAACATAAAAATAATAATAACCGATTTGTGAGGTAGAATTAACCCAGCATTCTATTTAAATATGACCTAGCATTTGGATTGAATATTTTACCCATCTTTCTGGGTTAAATAAATAACCCATTTTGCTGGGTTAAATTAACCCAGCATGTAGTTGGTTCAATATTTATCCAGCAGCTGGGTTGTTTTTAACCCAGCATTTTTTAGAGTGCAGAAAATCATTTCGCATTGTACTGTAAGTTTTCATTGTAAAAGCAAAGGCTAGCCATTTAAATAAAACCCAACAAGAGCTACAAACATGCGTAAACAAGAGACAGGTAAAAGCTGCTACAGGATGACAGGTGAATTGACCTGTGTTCCAGTCCGAAGTGCACTTCACACACTCTAAAAACTGCTGGGTTCAAAAACAACCCAACCATAACCCAGCTGCTGGGTCACTATTGGACAGAACACGCGCTGGGTTGTTTTGACCCAAGTGCTGGGTTGTACCATTTAACCCACATTTCTGGGTTGTTCATCTGACCCAACCAGTGGGTTAAATTGACACTCTAGCTGGGTTAAACTCAAATTAATTTCATTTTAACTAATTGTACACATGTGACTAAGCAATTTTATTTAAAGGATCATATCAAGTTCAAGTTCAAGTAGGCTTTGTCACTTCAACCATATAGAGTTAGTATACAGTGAAACGAAACAACGTTCCACCAGGACCAAGGTGCTACTTACAACATAAATTTACAACATAGCTTAACAGAAAGACTAAACTAGTTAACTAAGAGACAACATAAATTAACAAAAAACTAACTAGCCAACTCCGAGAGGAAGACTATCTACGTTTTAAAAAAAAATATATAAATACACATAACAGACCACATAAAGTGCACGTGCAAATGTAAACAAGAGCAACAAGTGACAAATGTAAACAAGAGCAACAAAGTGACAGTGCGACAAACACGACATAACATAACAATACTCAGTGGTCTTGAGGTAGTGAATTGAGGTGGTGGAGAAACAGTAAACATTCCTTAATGTAGCAGCAAGTATGTAAAAAGTTAGTGCAAAAAGTAATTCAGGTTTAATGAACATATCAGAAAACCCAAATGCACAGTTTACAAGTAATGTATACTTTATGTGTGGGAAACACTGCTTTGGTGAAACAAAAACTATATGAGTCATGCACAAGACAAATATGAACTATCTCTGAGATTTAGAGGTAACGAGCCATATTTGAGACAGATTTGAGAAGATGCAGAAAATGGCCAAAATTTCATTTAAGTCTCAAAGATCGCTCATTTCTGCATATGTAAATCGCACATAAGACAAATATGAACTATCTCTGAGATTTAAAGGTAATGAGCCACATTTGAGACACCCTTGAAATGATGAAGAAAACATCTAAATCTCATTCAAGTCTCAAAGACGGCTCATTTCTGTCTAGGAGACAAAGAAGAGATTAACATGAGATCTCATCTTGGAGTTTCTTTGCTATGGGAAGAGGAATTACAGTAACTGGGGGTCTACATCTGTTCACCGCGTAGCGCATTGTATTCAGCAAGAAGACTAAAACAAAAACAAAATCATGTTTGCTTCACCATTGGAGACAATATTGTTTTAGGCCAATTTTTCATTAAAATTATACACTTTTGAATTCTTTGTTTTACTTCGTCTTTTTGCACACGCGTGCATCCTTAAATTCGAACAGAAAGTAATAGTGGGCTGGCAGGCACGTTATTTTTTCATGTAATTAAATGGCTGAATGAAGTTAAATATACACAATAAATTAATAATTGCGTTTGCTTTACATTTGAGCACTCATGTGCAAATAGCTTTTTCATTGTATACACTCCCATATCATATATGTGTGCCTAATACAGTTTTATTCATATTTTACATTACATGCAGTTTGTAATTTACTTGCAATTGTAATTTTAAAATATAACCTACGTATCTACAGTATAAGCAAATTTAACTACTTCAGCAATGAATGAGAAATTTGGTCTGGCTTTTAGATAAAGACTTTATTTGATATAATTGTATTATTTAATTAATTATCTTATTAGAAATACAATTCTTATTCTCTATATTCTTGTCGAATATAGTCCTTCAGAGCAAGCATGGTGTCAGAAGATTCTGCTGAATCTCTTCTCACCTTTCATTCAAGATATGTGTGAATTTATCAAACTGGGTGCGCTGTTGGCAAATAATGTAGGGGGTTTTAGATGAATTAACAGGACAGTGCGGACGTCTCTGCCTAAATTTTATTTCCCCAGCAAATGAAATCAGACTTCATAGTTGGACTTACTTTGAGTGTAATTCACGATTGACCTGTATATCAACTTGATAAGTAGCGAATGCTTTAATAAAGGGCTCTAAAACAGCGGCAATATGAATGACAATGGAAAATTACAGAACGTGCGAGTTGACGCCCATGCACCTTGACGCACATTAAAATGTTCGATTTGAATTAAAATGCCACACATTTCACACACACACACACACACACACACACACACACACACACACACACACACACACACACACACACACACACACACACATATATAAATATATATTGGGCTTTTAAATAAAAATCCAACATTTTAACACATTAAGGATATTCATGTTTAATTAAATTATTAAATCCTATGCAGTAATTTGGTCATGTTCTCCCATGATTCATTATTTATTTTATGCTTACTTACTCAGAGAGATTCAGTTTGAAGCAGATTGGTACATGACCAAATGGTACCTTTACTACCATTTAAAACTATTTATTATATGAAGTGGTGCATACGTGTATAATAAACGGAAAAGATAAACACAAAAAGGATGGACAGCTATTTATTTAATTATCATTTTAAATATTTATCAACAACATCCATCCATCAATGCAGTATGTCTGCATTTTAATCGATAAATCGCATGCGTTTATCACCTTTTGATCAAAATGCTGCCTTTTGTAAAGTGAAACTGTGAGCCACGGGTTTGAAATGAATTGTAGATTAATTTTAAAGCATGATTTAGGGCATCTTATTTCATTATTATAAACATAATTTATGAATTACACTCGAACGGGCAGTAGCGCTCGGATTAGACTACGTACAGTAGGAAATAGGCTCAACATCCCGGAGCCCAAGCCTCATTTTAAAAAAATAAATAAATAACAAACATTGTAAGTAAACAACAGTAGCAGAAGTTTAGAAAAAAATATTTAGACTCTAAATAGATGCTGAATTATTTTTTAAGGGGTGCCAGCTGGCACTATTCTTATATTGCTCTTTGTCAGGGTAAATCGTTAAGTTAAATTAATCTTAAAACTGCTGGGTTAAATGTTAAAGTGCTGGGTTATTTTATCTATTTATTATTATTTAGTAGATTGCCTGTTAGAAATAGCCTGTCATGATTCCACACAAAAGTATCGGACGCAGATGCAGGGTTTCAGTTCAAGCGTGTTTATTTTCTTATATTCACCGTTGGCTAAGCACACTCTCTGTATTTACAAACTGAAAATCAACAAAGAAACAAAACACAACAGTTCAAAGGTTCCGGGCTGGAGCTGCGGGTGAGAGAAACGGCTGTAGACAGTACATTTCAAAGGTCAGCCCCTCTGGCCGACGCAAGAACACAAACTTGAGGATTATGAGTGCCGCTCACTCGAACTTGATTCTGGTACACAAATGCCTCCTCCGGAGACGCGCTTGCCCCAGCTCTACAGCCTCGGTTACTCCTGAGAAGGGAAGAGAGATAACGAAAATCGCCTTTCGTGCCACACCTAACAAGAAGACACCCAGTGAACAGACAGGGAACTGAGGGATCGGCTGGTTTAAATAGAGACACATGAGGGAGACACAGGTGAACTTGATTAAGTGCATAAGTGAAACATATACCCAAGCAGACACACTAGGGGTGAGACAAGGAGGCGGCTCAGTAATCCGGTGTGCCAGATCTTATCTCCCGAGACTGAGGCGGCACAGGTGTTACATAGCCCAAGTGAAATTAATCCGCTGTTATAACTACTGCAGAGATAGTTAATCAGCGGTAATTTTCACTACTACTACTAATGATAATAATACTGAATGGAGAAAGCGCAGTCAAAGAAGAATCATCATTGAGAAGAAAGTGAAGAATAAATACATATCAGTATTTAAAGTTTGAGCTCGACACGTTTATGAGCTCTGTCGCTTGGTATCAATGGGCGCATAGGTTAGGGTTAGAATGAGAACGCATGTTTGGCTTCAGTAGACACACAATACTTCAGATTGAAACACGACTGCCCCCTACAGGTAATGAACGGCATTTTCACAGCTTCCCGCGAGCTGCAGCGGAAGCGCGCGAGATCCCTTTTCAAGAAACGTGCATTCTTAATAGCCAGATCTGTATGGCCAAATGTCCACAGGGAGCTGATTTTTGACATGGCACGAGTGGCAAGGTTATCTGTTTGTGGCACAATACTGAGGAATTGGAAGATCTATTCCAATGGGACATCTGATTTCGCCACGAATGTGGCAACATGGAGGGAGGAAAAACGTAAACTGTTTTGAAACCGATTACGCCACCCCGAGCTTAAACGGGGAAATAACCCAAATAAGGCACACAGGTATGTAGGCTAAGTAACCCAGAAGGACATGTGAACAACGTACAAAACTTTTGTTTAATTCACAATAAACAATAAACAATTAAAAACACTCCAACATTACATGCTGCGTATCAATCATGCACAATATAGGTCAAACAAGGTACTCTGTATACTTGCACAATATAGGTCAAACAGGGCACTCTATACTCACACAAACAAAAGAACACAAGAATGAAGAAATCAAATAACACTATTCACAAAAAAGGAACAAAACAGAAATTACAGGCATAGACTTCACAACGTCAGGGGCAAGCTAAATAAAGTACAGGTCCTCCGGCTGCACTTATGCATCACACACATCCATACACACATTCACACAAGGTGAAACATGAATCCAGGCAACAGTGCACTCCACACTGTTATACTACCACCAGTACTCAAGCTAAGTAGCTAGCCTCCCAGCCCAACAGTGCCTAAGGTAAACAAACAAAACACAAAATTACATCCAATAATACAAAACAAACAAACACATCCAAGTCAACCAAAAGAACACAATATAAAACAAACAGAAAGTAATGAAAAAAGCTCTCCTTATATCAAAACACAAGAAAACAGAAAATAGGAAAAAGACAAAAATAACAATTAAACCTAAAAACGGAAATAGCCAAGAAGATTTCAGTCTAGATGCTCACTGCAGCAGTCATGCCAAATTCAAGTCTCCAGAAGCTACATCACAACACGATATCCGTAACAATTACAGATGCAGATAGCCGCAGTAGCAGGGCAGCTCCAAACCACTAATACAGTCAGCAATTGTTGATCACACTCCACCGGCCCGCTATAACTGATGGCACGGTGTAACCGATAACCCGGAGCAGATCCGTGAAGAAGAAAAGAAAAGAAAACACAACGAAACCGGAAGAGAGAAACAGCAGCACCGTCAATGCAGAAGACAAGTACTTCCACCTTTGAACGGTTCACCGGCACCGCATCAGACACCCATATTGCACTAAGAAAAAGAACTATTAATAAAATGCATCTTTTCTATAAACCAGAGAAAAAGAAACTCACTTAGCAGGATGAATCGTTTTGCCATGTGAGTTGTACCGCAGCTCACAGCTCACAACAAAATGCCATGCACAAGGACGCATGCGCAGAAAAAGTTCCACGGCTAACCAGTAAAGAAACACCGGTTAACATTACCCGATGCCAAAATACACAGCACGTAAGAAGCGTGCACCTACCTGATGAAAAGTTAACAGTCCAACTCGACCAGATATCAGTTGTCCATTCAGTACACTGAGGGGAAAAGAAAATATCTGCGGTTTAGTATACGTGCCCACCTCTCCATTAGCCACATAGCTACAAACACAAACCACACACCTTCTGCCCACACACACACACCGTAAGGGCAGGCCTAGTTGTGATGTATGCCAGGTAAGATAATTCTCGCCTTAAATATATCATCAGCAACCATTACAGGCTATTGTGAGTGAGGAATTACCTACCTATAAACCATCACATTGCCACAATCTACCCACAGCTCTTAAATCATCGCCCCAACGATTAGCCTAAGTTAATCTAAGCCCAAGGCCAAAACAGTGCGGACATGGAATTGGACGAAGCATCAACAGCCTCGACACTTACTACCCTCCCCACTGACCTAGAAAGATGGTTTCGATTTGAATAGAGGCCAGCAGTAGTTCGCCCTGTGTGTCTCACTGCACCCTCACCATAAGATAAACCTAAAAAAACAGGATCGATTGGGTAATTGACTTACAGCACTCTTCCCAGGTCAACTTCTTCCATTGAGTGAGGCTCCTCCGGCAATGGCTCCTCATCAGCTGGTAACGTATCCTTTGGGGGAAGCACTATGGAGTCCCCCCCTACCCTTGCCTTCAACAGCAAGCCATGAACATGCTTTACCTTATTCACATCATTAACTGGTGCAATGGTGTAAACTGAACCTTCTGCTCCAGGTGCCTTCACTACCTGGTACACCACTGAGCTCCAGTGGTCCTGAATCTTATGACGGCCCTTTAGGCCATAATTATGAAGCAAACCTAACTGACCTTCACCCAAGGGTGCATTTCGGACACGAAAGTCGTGCCTCTCCTTATGACGGGCCGCAGCTAAATGCAGCTGTTCCCGGGCCCTTTCAAAAGCCACCTGCAGTCTTGTCTGATGCTCCAACACCCAAATGTTAACACTGCCAGTGCCCCCCTCCTGACCACGGCCCAACAGAAAATCGACAGGCAGTTGTGGTTTCTGTCCAAACATCAGGAAGTAGGAGGACTCCCCAGTCGCTTGATGTGGAGTCGTGTTATAACAGAAGAGTAATTGGGGAAGCACAGAAACCCAATCACCCTTCTGCGAACTGGGCAGAGTGCGCAAAATAGTGTGCAGCATCCGATCGAACACCAAACTTGCAAAACCACTCAGACACAAGTACCTGAGCCACGGTTTCAGCCCGCTGATTCCGAGTAGGGACCGCCTGCGTAAATTTAGTAAACACATCAGTCATTACCAATGCAATCTCTACTCCGGAACTCAAGGGCTCAAGCGAAAGGGCATCCGCATTTCTATTACTCCTACATGACCGATACGTGATGGTAAAATCAAATGCTGCAAGCTGAGCAGCCCAATGTTGTTCAGTAGCAGCAAGTTTAGCTGTTGCCAAATGGCTGAGATGATTATTGTCAGTGTAGACAATGCACTTATGCCCCAACAGATATTCACAAAACTTTTCAGTCATGGCCCACTTGTGCGCCAAAAACTTCAAATTCATGGAGCTATAATTAACCATATTGCGCTCAGTGGGCCTGAGACTTCGGCTGGCGTACACAATGGGTCGCACTCTTCCATCCTGCTCCTGGGAGAAGACTGCCCCCAAGCCCCCATAGCTTGCATCCACCTCTAAAATAAATGGCAAGGAGAAGTCGCCGTAGGGTGTTGTAAGCGTGAACTTTAAGTCCTCAAAGCTCTGTTGGCATATCAGAAAAGCTCTTACCAGCCCATACCCGGGGCTGGCCCGGTGCAGGGGAGCCGCCAACTTTGCAAAGCCCTGCATGAAACAGCGGTAATAGCTGGCAAACCCCAGGAACAAGCGCAATTCAGATGCACTGGTGGAACATCGCCACTGTGAAACTGCCTCGATCTTACCAGGGTCAGTGGATACGCCCTGGGCAGAAATAACATGGCCAAGATACTTCACCTCCTTCTGGAAAAATCATCCAATGTCATCCAAATATAACAGTAGTGACCTACCCTGCTGATCCCAAACATCCATTCCCTCAAAGCCAAGTCCATAGTGGAAAACCACCTGGCCCCCATCAAGAAAATGAGTGACTCCTCAATGCACAGGAGGGGAAAAGCATTCTTTCTCATCTTCGCATTTACAGTAGTTAACATGGAGACTACTGTTCTTCTTCCAAACAAGCACTGTGGGCGACGCATATGGGCTACAGCTTTCTCTAATCATGTTGGCTTCTAGAAGCTGATTGATATGTGAGTTAATCACTTAATATTCTGATGGCGGAATTCACCTATACCTCTGACGAACAGGCACTGAATCCAGCAATGGTATCTCATGCGAAATCACATCCATGCAACCCAGATCACCCTCGTGAGCTGAGAACACGGACTGATATCGCCTCAACAGAGCCCTGACCTCACCCTACTCTTCCAGAGACAAAATGGACAAATCAACAGCCTTAATCTGTTGGATTGGAGCAACTGTTGCCGCGACTTGAGAATGCACAAAAACTGACACTGGCTCTTCCTCAGTTATCCCAGCCGGCAAACTTACCACTTGAACACTATTAAGCATTCCTAATGTTGTACCAGCATACAACATTACATCCGTGGTCCTTACATTGACTATAGGCAAATTAACTGTACCACGGACAACTCTAACAAGTGCAGGTGAGGCCAGCAGCCCGGCTGGCAACCTGGACACTGGAGGCTCAAACAAAACAGTCCCCTCCACATACTGTTCCGAGCATGTGGCAGGTACAAACCTTAACATACCCCCTGGAATACGACACAACTTACGACCCTGCAATTTCACCTTACCAGTATGTACTACTGAGGACTGATCCTCTGCAAAATGGCAGTGTTTTAATGCCTGTAAAACGAATTTTGGGGCCTCCACTAAAGAGAGACAATTAAACAAGCCAGGGCCATACTGACCAAAAAGCTCCTGGTAGCATCGACTAAGAACATTCATTCCCAACACTAAAGGAATTCCCGTACAGATGCCCCCAGGAGGATCCCTGACCACCAAAATATACTGAGGGGAAAAGAAAATATCGACAGTTTAGTATACTTCAATTCAATTAAATTTTATTTGTATAGCGCTTTTAACAATTTTCATCGTCGCAAAGCAGCTTTACACAATGAAACGAATTATTTATGTTTGTTAGAAATGTGAATGTGTATGAATAAAAAAATAGTCAGATAGTCCCTATACGTGCCCACCTCTCCATTAACCACATAGTTAACGTAGGAAAGCGCTACGTAAACAGATTCATGGTTTCTAATTACTCTTCTTTAAATGATTGAGTATTTTAACCAAATCAGAGGATGTGTGAAAATAATTATCATATTATAATGCAAATATGTAAATATTAGATTTTCTCTTTACCTAATCACTTTGTTTTGATTTGAGGTGTGTAGATTTAAGCTCTATCTGGCTGACGTCCCTGATATGCCTGAGCCCAAGAAGATAAGTTTCGTGACACAGCAGCTCACTGGACCGGCGATGGACTGGGCAGCCGCGGTGTGGAGCGCAGGCGGAAGTGTCACGACCAGGTTCATCCAGGCCTTTCGCGCGGTGTTCGATCATCCAGATCATGGCAAGTCCGGCGAACAGCAGCTTCTGAGGCAAGGCAACACCACTGTGGCAAACTATGCCATAAAATTTCGGATCTTAGCCGCGGAGAGCGGCTGGTGCGAGAGAAGTTTACTGGCCAGGTTCCGGGATGGCTTGCAACCGGAGGTTCAGCTAGAGCTGAGACACCGGCATGGGCTGAATGAATGCATCAACCTGGCCATCAAGCTGGATCAGCACCTCTGCGGCCAGCCTCGCCGCGCCCCCTCCCAAGCGTCGGGGGGGGCGATCCGAATTCAGGAACCACAGCAGCCTCAGCCAACCACCGCTTGAACCGCGCGAGGGCACACCTGCAGAACCCATGGACGTGAGCTCATCCCGCCTTTCGGCTCAGGAGAGACAGAGAAGGATGACCGCGGGGTTGTGTCTGTACTGTGGGGGGGAAAAACATCGAGTCGGAAATGGTCCTTTGTTAAAAGTAATATCACACACTCCACCGCGTTCTCATCAACCTTTCTGTGTACCTGCCTCTTTATCCTATAATAATTGCACTATTTCTGTTTTCCCCCTTATAGATTCAGGGTCGGCCTGAAACTTCATCTCTGCTACTATCCTTTCCTCGCTGCGAGCTCCCAGGTCGAAGCTTCCGTACCCGATCGCAGTGAAAGCTCTGGATGGCAAGAAATTAGAACAATCGCCTCTTGAATTTTTCTCCGCGCCCATACGGTTAACTTTCCCCGGTCACACCGAGGAGTTAAAATTCTTTGTACTCCCTCGGATGGATCAGTCCATCGTGCTGGGCCTACCCTGGCTCAGCTCATATAACCCTACTTTTAATTGGGCAGAAGGTCGCATCACATCATGGGCACCGCGATGTGCCAAGTTATGTACATCGTCGGCATTGTCGGTCCAAACTACTTCCATAGAGAGTCCACGCGCCCTAGTTTCGGTCGAAGTGCCATCCGAGTACGGCAATTTCCAGGACGTGTTTAGTGTTAGGGCAGCAGCACGACTTCCCCCTCATCGGCCGTGGGACTGCGCGATAGAGCTCCTGCCGGGGAAAGCACTGCCCTGCTTGCGTGTTTATCTCTTGTCTGTGGTGGAAACTCAGGCCACGGAGGAGTACGTGAGTGAGGCTCTCCGGCAGGGGCTCATCAGCAGATCCACGTCATCAGCGTCGGCAGGTTTCTTTTTTATTGAAAAAAAAACCGGGGGTTTACGTCCATGCATAGATTACCGTGGTCTTAACGCGGTGACAGTAAAATATAAGCACCCACTGCCGCTGGTGCCGGCCGCTGTCGACCAACTCCGAGGCGCCTCCATCTTTACAAAACTCGACCTCCACAGCGCGTATAACCTCGTTCGTGTTCGTAAGGGCGATGAGTGGAAGATTGCGTTTAGCACGACTTCAGGTCATTACCAATACAATGTGATGGCTTATGGACTGGTAAACGCACCTGCGGTGTTTCAGGGGTTCATGAATGTCATGTTTCGGGATATGTTGAACCGTTATGTTATAGTATACTTGGATGATATACTGGTGTACTCGCGGTCATATTCCGAGCACGTCTCTCATGTGGCCGCCGTCCTTCATCGTCTGCGCGAGCACGGGCTCTATGCGAAGGCTGAGAAATGTGAATTCCACAAGAGGGAGATTGCATTTCTCGGCTATCACATAGGACCACAGGGGGTTGAGATGGAGGGGGCCAAGGTCGCGGCGGTACAACAATGGCCGGAACCCAGGTCAGTCAAGGCGCTACAGAGTTTTCTTGGGTTCGCCAATTTCTATAGGCGTTTTATCTGGGGCTTCAGCACAGTGGCAGCACCGCTCACTAACTTGCTAAAGGGTAAACCAAAACATCTGCGCGCGTTCTCACCGGAAGCGCGCGCGGCGTTCCAGCGTCTCAAAAATGCATTTACCACTGCGCCTATTTTAAGAATACCGGATTCAGAGAAGCCATTCATAGTGGAGGTCGATGCGTCAGAGGTTAGCATAGGGGCCGTGTTGTCACAACGCCAGGGCCACCCAGAAAAACTCTACCCCTGTGCTTTCTTTTCACGTAAACTGACACCTGCTGAACGTAATTATGATATCGGCAACCGCGAACTGCTAGCAATAAAAGCGGCGTTAGAGGAGTGGCAGCACTGGTTAGAGGGGGCTAAACACCAGTTTACGGTGTTCAGTGATCATCGTAATCTGGAATACATCCAACAAGCAAAAAGATTAAACCCTCGTCAAGCCCGATGGGCGCTGTTCTTCACGCGGTTCTCTTTTAATATCACATACGCCCGGCTCAAAAAATAAGAAAGCCGATGCCCTTTCAAGCTGTTTTCCGACGCCGGATCTAAACTTAAGTCTCGAACCCATCCTTCCCTCGTCCCTCGTAGTGGCTCCGATTGTATGGGACCTCGACTCGGGAGCTCAGGCTGCACGAGCTCAGGCTGCATGGTATAACCCCGTGCCGAGAAACTGTCCTCCGGGTCGCACGTACGTTTCGGAGGCACTACGGGAACGAGTGACAATAGAGGCACATTCCAGTTTGGCATCGGGACACCCCGGTGTATCTCGCACGTTTCACATCCTGGAACCAAAGTTCTGGTGGCCCAATATGCGCGAAACCGGGAGAACAGTCGTTTTATCTTGTGCTGTATGCCCGACAACGAAGAGTCCTCATTGTCTACCTGTTGGTAAACTAATGCCCCTGCCAACACCAAACAGACCGTGGTCACACATTGCGGTGGACTTTGTAACGGATCTGCCAGTGTCGAAAGGGTACACGACAATCCTTGTAGTGGTAGATCGCTTCTCCAAGGGGTGTCGTTTCATTCCGTTTAGCTCTCTCCCATCAGCCCTCCAGGTGGCAGAAAACCTATTCGAAACAGTGTTTCGTTGTTATGGCATCCCGGAGGACATAGTTTCAGATCGTGGTCCCCAATTTATCGCTAGAGTCTGGAAAGCTTTCTTTCAGAAGTTGGGGACCACCGTTAGCCTAACATCGGGCTATCACCCTGAGTCTAATGGGCAGGCAGAGCGGACTGTCCAAGAGCTTGGGAGGTACCTCCGCGCATACTGTAGCAGTCGACAACATGAATGGGCAGACCGTCTCATCTGGGCGGAATATGCGCAAAATTCTTTACGTCACTCCGCGACCGGCCTAACGCCGTTTCAGTGTGTGCTTGGGCACCAGCCCCTGCTCTGCCCTTGGGATGCCACCCCCACCGACGTTCCTATGGTGGATCAGTGGTTTAATAGAGCGGAAACAGTATGGGAGAATGCACACACTAAAATCTCCCAAGCAGTTTGTCGATTTAAAAAATTTGCCGATAGACGACGAAGGGAAAGTCCTCCGCTCCAGGTAGGAGATCGAGTATGGCTCTCAACACGGGACCTTCACCTCAACCTTCCCTGTCGCAAACTCACCCCCCGTTACATTGGTCCCTTCCCTATTCTAGCACAAATAAATCCAGTTTCATTTAAATTACAACTTCCTCGTCACCTTCGTATTAACCCTGTATTTCATGTTTCCCTCCTCAGGCCAGTAATCCGGGGTCCGCTGGACGGAGGCTTGGCAGAGCCTACACTCTCCGGGGCTGTGGAGATCGAGGGCGCCCCCGCGTTCAGAGTCCGAGAACTGCTGGACTCCCGGAGGAGAAGGGGGTCCCTCCAATATCTCGTGGATTGGGAGGGTTACGGCCCGGAGGAACGGAGCTGGGTCCCGGCCCGGGACATACTCAATCGTGAGCTCATCTCCGAGTTTCATCTAGCTCGGCCGGATCGCCCAGCGCCGCGACTGCCGGGCCGACCCGCCCACTGGCAATCCCATCAGTCCGGTGGGTCCCGACTCCCTCCGGTAACGCGGAGTGAGCAGCCTCACCTCCCTCGGGAAGCCGGTTCTGGAGGGGGGGGGGTACTGTCACATCTGTGCCACCTCAGCCTTGGAGAATAACATCTGGTTCATCGGATTACTGAGCCGGCTCCTTGTCCCCCCCTACTGTGTCTACGTGTGTATTTGTCTTTTTTGTTAAAGTTCACCTGTGTCTGCCCTGTGTGTCTCTATTTATTCCGGCCGAACCCGTAGCTTCTCGTCTGTTCACCGTTGTGCACGCTTCTTTGTTTAGATGTTCATGAACTGTGTGTGGTCTCATTTCTCCCACCAGGACTGAGAGATTTATGCCCCGAGCGACGGGAAAAAAACGGTAACTAAGTTCAAGTTCAAAGCTGACGGACTCTCGGCTTCCGGTTATTTGTCGGCGACGATTGTCGTCTTTCCTTTTATGTTTTCTTTTGTTTTCATCAGACCAGTCCAGGGGGAGTTATCCACAGGGAAATTGTGGTTTGTTTTTTGAATCATCTTTTTGTTCTAGTTCTCGCAAAGACTCAATAAAGTACGTGAACCCTGCATCTGTGTCCGCCCTCGTTCCTGAAGACATGACAGTGTGTCTCAGAATTTACTTCTGGAGAAATGGACTATTCACATTAGCAAAATGGCACAGAGACAACACTTCCAGGACACTTTGCAAATTTAGCATGATGCACTCAGTGGAATTGCAAACATTAGAATTGGAATTCCAGCAACTACATAGTGGCTGTAACATTTTGCTTTTTGAGGTTTGGCATTTGAAGTTAAGAGGAGGCCTAGCAGGTCGTGGAGGCCATCAAGGCAGAGAATTAGAAGGGAAAAGGCAAAGGTAAGCCAATAGTTTTAATGCAACTTTGGTGACCCATATA
Organism: Clarias fuscus; assembly: GCA_030347435.1. Lineage (NCBI taxonomy): Eukaryota > Metazoa > Chordata > Actinopteri > Siluriformes > Clariidae > Clarias > Clarias fuscus. The sequence goes on along the minus strand of CM059225.1, from coordinate 10,033,565 downwards.
AGTAATTGTGGGCTAGTGGACTAAAATGGGTACTGAGTCCAGCTGAGTTTGAGTTGCTTCCCAGTAGCCTTAGTTTTCCAGGTCTTGAGATAAGAGAATAAGTAAGTAACCACTTGAGAGTGTAAATTTTGAAACAATGATAAATTATTATTTATCATAATACAGTATATATCACAATATTTATCACACCACCACACACTAAAAAATGCTGGTTTGTTTTTATTACCCAATGCTGGGTTACCTCTGTTGGGTCATTTTTCTGGGTTATTTACAGGGAATTGGGTACCTTTTGTTTAATCCAGCTTGCTGGGTTGGAGTTTTTTTCTTTTTTGGAGTTTTTTTTTTTTTTTTGGAGCTGCTGAAAAAAATGTTAAATACAAGGTCTGTATACACACTTTCACTCACCTATGACTGAATTTGTTCTCTGTATGTAACATTTATTACTGTTACCGTGTTACACTTAAACTTTCAGCCTGGTGTGTGCTATAGCATGCTAGTTTATCTGACAATGGCTGCTAACTAGCCAAACCAAAGAACCCCACCTGTGTATGAAAGAAACTGCAAAAATGTCTGAGCTTTTTAGCTTTCTTTGTAGAATGATTGCAGGGTGTATGAAGATGGTGAAGTGATGAATGAAAGTTAAATTGTTAACTGTAGTGCCAGCATGACGCTAGCATTTAGCTAGGTTGCTAGTATTAGCAACCACATTAACATTAGCACATTATTAATCTCAGTGCTTGAGACAATAAAAAGCTGGGGTGTTACAAAACACTAATCTTCTTACAAATATGCATAGTAGCCAACCCTCTTAATTTTTCCATAAACTTTAAATTTCTTTCTTTCTAAGGTTGGAACTGACACTGTGGAATATCTCCAGCAGGCTGAAGTGTCAAGTCCGTACCCCTACATCCTGATGTTGGGAGATAATGACCAGCACTGCTCTCAGGCATTAGTGCTTCTGAGTAATAGTATCATAATGATGTCGCTCTTGAACTTGTTTTGTATTATTTTATCTTGTATTTTAGAAAAATAAATATTTTTTCTATGATTTGTACATCTAATTGGGTGTTGTTTATTGCATATATATATGGTTTGCAAAACATTTTTTTTTATTATTTTTTTTGTAATAGACCAGTATATCAAAATAATTTTAACTGTTTGAACTGTTTTACCCCAACATTCCAGTTAATAGAATGGGTAGAGTAGAATAGTTCTGGGTAGAACATTTGACCAATTTATGTGGTAGAATTAACCCAGCATTATAGTTAAATATGATGTAGAATTTGGATTGAATATTTTACCCATCTTGCCGGGTTAAACAAATTACCCATGTTACTGGGTTAAATTAACCCAGTTGGTCCAATATTTACCTAGCAGCTGGGTTAAAAACAACCCAAACTGGGTTATTTTTAACCCAGTGTTTTATAAGGTGCATATTGAACGGTGTGTCAAAATGTGTCAAGATAATTTCAATGGGGTTTGAGAAAAGTGTGCCATCAACCATTAAAGAATAACAACCAATTTAACACACACATACAGTACACATACACATTTTGAAGGACTCATAAATAATTTAACAGATTGCTGACAGGCAGTCACATGGTCAGATATGGCATGTTTCCTCATTTCTCTAATACTAATCAATCAGATAAAGGCCCTGGAAGTGGTTCTGAGTGTTACATTTACATTTGGTAGCTGTATTACAGTTGGCAGCCATGATTACCATCACGACTGTTATCTAGTGGATAGGTGGGTTTATTGTTCACCTATCCACTAGATGCCAGTAGTGATGGAGATGATAATGATTGGTATGTTCAAAAAGAGGGGAGAACATGCAGCTGAATGCGGGAAGCAGAAAGCATGTGTGTCATTATTTTTCGCCACAATCACTGCAAAAGAATCTTAGCAGCAAACATACAAACACAAAAAAAAATATGCTTTAGAGAAAAAACACTGGCTCAGTTCTGATCACATTACTCTTAGCATCAATTGTCTCCTGTGAGCACGGAATAGCTTTCCTCTTGATCCAAACCAAATACACAATATTCAATACAACATCCATTACTTTATTTATGTTTAAGCACTTGATGCACATGATGATCATTTCATACGAGCTATTATGACTTATTAAAATGAAGGACCAAGAGAAAAGGCAGGAGCATGTAACATTGACTAATTTGTGTAGTTTAAATCGTAGATCACATTAAGGTACACAGTCAGTGAATAAGATTTTAAATTAAAGTGATGAGATTCCGGAGATCGCTAGTTCGAATCCTGGGTGGTGCTGTAACCTCTCGCAGCCGGAGGTCTAGAGAGAGCTGATTGGCCGAGCTCTCTCAGAGGGGAGGGATGAGAGGTACTTAGTGCTCCCACATTAATCACGGCTCTACAGCCAGTCAGGGGCGTCTGTGAGCTCGCGCAACGGAGGGAGCGGATAGCGCTGTCCTTCGAGTGTGTTACGCCGCCCCCAACGGTGCGCGAGCGAGCAGTTCGAAAAGATGCGGTCGGCTGGCGTCACGTGGTTCGGAGGAAACACGTGATAGTCTTCGGCCCTCCTGGCTGAGTGGTAGTAGTAGCCTTAATGTGGGAGCCCCCTAGTGACGGGGAGGAATTGGACACGACTAAATTAGGGAGAAAATCGGGGAAAAATCCAAAAAAAAAAAAAAAAAAAAAAAAAAAGTGATGAGATTACATCACATTTACCCTCATGCTCACACATCACTGCACATCACATCAAATATACTGTTGTAGCATTTTCTAAACAAACCTGAATAAAGAAATAGGTTCTGTAAAAAAAAAAAAAAACAGGTGACACCATGATGATTACAGAGTTATTTACAGTAATGAGGATTTTTTAGACACAACACACTCATCTGCACAGATACATACAGTATACACATTCATTTTACTGTTTTTTTATTTAGATACAGCAGTTCAGTTTAAGATCGTCTTCTCACAGATCCAAATAAATGTATCATTACAGGGAAAGTCAGCCCAGTTCCTCACAGAATCAGACAAATGACCAGTTACAACACAGTCCTCATCTCCTGCTCTGCTGTTGGGTTCGTCATCTCTCCAAAACCTGAAGGACAGTATAAGAGCATCTGTTGTGTTTCCCAGACTAATGAAGAGTCAAGTAATTTTGTCATAAGCAATATATTACTTAAGTTATTTCTCACTCAGTGCTCAGTGGTGTATCGTCCACCCACTTCCACTCGTTCTCTCTGTCTCTATCATTCAGACCAATCCAAGCACTTCTGCCGTGTTTATGTAAAAATTTCTGGTGTTGAAAGTTATTGTCATTAAAAATATTTAAAAAATCAAGTTCATGATTTAATCCCATTTCTTCCCTTATTCACCTGTTCCCCTATGCTGTTTATGATCACCAGGTCTGCTCCTCTCTCTCTGCAGTTCTGTCTGCTCTCAGTCCAGTTCTTCTGCTCAGTGGAGATGTAACATATACTGGAGATGTAAAACATCCATCCCTCCTTAATGGCTCTGTCTACACATTGAGATCAGGAAATGCATTTTCATGTTGTGACTTACTCATCTACCATAAGCTCTGTGGATTTTTTTTTTTTTTTTTTACATCTTTTGTTGCTACTGTGGATTTCACACTACTGAAATTAACTAATGATTATTTGTTTAAACAAAAACATATACTATTGAAATGTGTATAACTCATAAATAAATTAATTGATTAATTTACCAGATGTATGGAGAAATTATTATTGTACTTTTTTTTATTATTGTGCATTTATTTCCTGCATTTAGATAACCTGCATCATGCATAAGGCCTCTATCATAGTAAGGATTTATTGAATAAATTAAATAGGTAATAAAATGTAAATATATTAATTATAAATTCTTTTTGTGTCAAATTTATATTGTGTCATCTTTGATAATGATAATAAAATGTACAAATCTCTTTTCGAGCTCCATTTTTTCTGGACTCAGTTTTTCAAGGCACAATGACTGCTGGGAAACTTTGCACATCTAGGGTTATTTGTGTACATACTGTACAAGCACCCCATATGATTGAGCAGGAGTACAACATCCAGCCTGGGTGAAACAGGCCTTTTCACTGTGGTGTCTGTGATGTGTGTTCCAAACCAACCACCCGCATGACACTAGAGGACGGTATGAATTCCCACCATGGCTGAGCACACTTTTACCTTTTAGCAAACTGTCTAATGCCTACTATTTTACACACTCTAACAGTTAAACAAATCAATCAAAAAATAAAACATTTAAATCGTGTACTCACCTAAATCTGGCAAGTTCATTTTTTAGCTTCAGTAACTGGTCTCTGTCTATAGTCAGGGTGTTGTAACTGGACTGTAACTGGTCCTTTTCTGTGTGCAGTTTGTTTAAACTGGTACACAGCACTGTGATGACAGCCAGTAGGAGAAAAAACAGCAGAGCCAAGCACAATGCAGCTACCTTGTAATGTTTATACCCTGCAGGGTTGATACCTGCAACTAGAGAGAAATTATGTAATCATTTATAATTTTGTAGTTTTGCGGATATACCAGTAAATGCAAACCAATAACATGGAGTAAGTGGAATATACACTGCACATTATATATTTACTTATATTACAAAATTTTTAAACGTATTAAAAAGTATTACAATTTTTTAATAATTATAAACATTTATTCAACTGAATATGCATGATACGTTCTGAAACATCAATTTCATTTCCAAATCATGACATTTTTATTAAGGCTACCTCATATTAGACAATCATATTAGACTACATTTATTAGGTTTTGCGATTTTTATATTTGTCACATCCGTGCCACCTCAGCCCTGGGGAGAAAGATCTGGCTCACCGGATTACTGAGCCGACGCTTTGTCCCCCCCCAGTGTGTCTACGTGTGTACTTGTTTTCACTGTTTAACCAAATTAAGTTCACCTGTGTCTTCCACGTGTGTCTCTCTATTTATTCCGGTCGAACCCGTACACACTTGTCTGTTCACCGTTGTGCACCTTCATGTCACATGTTTGTTTGTCTAGAAACATGTTCGTTTCATCTCTCCCCCAGGACTGAGGAGTCTCTGCACGGTGCGGCTGGAAAGGGTCAAGGTCAAGGCTGAAGGAAGCTCAGTCTGTTTTCTGTTCTCGTTTGCTGCTTTATGTTGATTTTCGTTTTGGTTGTGACATAACGCTACCAGCCCACCTCCAGACCCAGCCTGGGGAGTTTATCTGTGTTTTGTTTGTTTTCTTGATTTTGTTTTTCTTGGACATTGCCTGACTAAAAAAATTAACGAAAAGGTGCCTGAGTTAACCCTGCGTCTGCGTCCGCTTCTCGTTACACTAGACATGACAATATTCAAGAAAAATCTGAAAAAGTTACCTAGACATCAGAATCGCTACCACAATCCACTTTAATGCTTTGATGCACTGCTGCTGCAAGTCAAACTGGAGTTCTTTAATCTGAATTTCATTATAATAACTGATATTCTGGGTGAGTTAATAATTATTAATAAAGATTGAGAGTTGTTTAAGAATGATTAAAGATGTGTGCAAAAATATATATTTTAATGAAACCATTTCCTAAGAGACTGACCAAAAACAACCAGTGAGTCCAGTTTCTGGGCTGAACACGCTTTATGTGAAATTTCATGACTCAAGTCACTAGAAGCCCCTTTTAAATCTCAGAAGGTAAATGTTCCAAACAAAGGTTAAAATAATTGTAATTATATATACTATAAACATGATATACAGGATATATATATATATATATATATATATATACACAAACACACACATACATACACACACATATATACACACACACATACACAGTGGACCCTCGGATTGAGATTAACGCGGTTTGCGAGCGTTCCGCAAGACAAGCAAAGATTTGTAATAAATTTTGACTTGTCTTGGTTTATCATGTTTGGTGTATCACACATGCGCTTTATCTTTTGACGCTGAGCGACCATGTCTATGTGCGTAAAACATCTTTTATTTTGTGTTTGTATGCGTTTGTGTACAGTTTAGTATAGCACGTATGTGTGCGCACGTGTAAAGCAAAACAAAGTCTCATTAGAGAGAGGTTAAAGATAAATTTTCTCTCTTTCTTTGTATCAGCCTGCATGTTGGGTGCGCGTGTCATCTGACATTGTGCACTTTCACACACAATCCCCCTGCCAGGGTTTACTGTGTAAGACGAGAAGAGGGGCTAATTCCACACACACACACACACACACACACACACACACACACACACACACACACACACACACACACAGCTCCACAAAACAATTATCTGTCAGGATTTATTGTTACTTCTTTTTTTTAAAGATACAGTGCAGGTAAAAAAATTTTTTATTCATCTTTTATACTAATTATTTGATCAAAAAGCGCGCATGCACAAATCACTTTTTAAAAAGGCAGTGTTTATTGTTTAGTGTATATTTAAAGTGCATATACACAATAAAACAATATTGTTTTAGGCTACCATACACTTTTATATTCTTTCTTGTACTTCGTCTTTTTGCACATACACGCGGGTGCGTTATTATTATAATAATCACAAAAAATTCACAGCACTACTACTACTACTACCACTAATAATAATATAATAATAATAATAATAATAATAATAATAATAATAATAATAATAATAATGGAGGAATTCCATTTAAAAGAATCATCAATTCCAGTCAAAGAAAAATCATCATTAAAGGACCAGTGGCAGATCCCTTTTCTCGATATGTGCTGTAGAGATGAACAGCTCTCTTTTCTTTGCTCTCATCCTGTAGGGATGAAAAGAGAGCAAACAATCGATCACATTCCAGAACCTCTCCCCCAGACAGCATGGCGCCATCCCAATAATCTTATCTCAATTGTGAACATAAAAAAGAGTTTGTAAAACTAAGCTGCAGGAAACTTAACCAGGCATATAGGAAGTTTGCTGTACCAGATGCCTCAAACTAAACCCAAAACCAGGACAGTTTTACAGCTTTACCCCGAGGTGTGAGGGGGGGGGGGAGGGGGGGGGGGTTACGAAGTCACACTTTGATCATCTCATTGACTCCAGGACACAGGAGGTCTCGTGTTTCTCCACATGCCTTTCATTGAACAAAGAGGTATACGGCAGAGACACTATTTTAAACCATCTTTAAAATGTGCCAGTAGTGCAAAATGCTATATACAGATATTCAATATGTTTTATGTCTGTGTGTTATGTTTGATTATTCTGCATAACTTTAAAAGGTATTATCCGCATTTACAAACCCCTTTTTATTAAATGAAGGCATAAATGAGTGCGTAAGATACAGGATGCCTGATATCAATCATGAGCTTATTTTTTTCAATGAACAGTGGTGTACACGGAAAATTGGTATTAAAACTCCAATCAGACGGGCCTCACGTGACAGCCGAAAACCCAGCCTAATGTATGCACATTAGCCCAGCAATCACATCCGATTGGACAAATCATCCGTGGGACAGACTGAGGGTCAAAACTCAGTCAAAACACAGCCAAACATGTCTACACGTCGGGCCTTCATCATAGACGTCTGAAGGAAGCAAGCTCGCCGCTCTCAACGAGACTTCATGCCAGAACTCCAAAGTCCTGCAATGAAGAAACTCACAGAAGAAGTCCCAGAGAGCCGCCATCGGCAATCAGGCCTCACCGAAGGGCTTTCCCGAAAGACATCATTTCAACCACAGTGCACCAACCAATCTGCAATGCCCTGATCCTCTTACCACAAGATGAGAACGAAACATAACGCAAGTACACAAAGAAAGCTGCATACCTTGCTGAAATTGGTGCTCATTTCATAGCTAAAACTGTAAGATTAAACCCACGACTCTGCTCTTGTGACTTTCTTTGAGCTAGTAAACAGTACTAGATAAATGTTCAAGTTTCATGTATCATAGATTAGTTTAGTTTAAAATAAAGATTAGATTAAATTGGATTAAACTCTCCTAACTTTATGTAAAAAAACCCTTACAGTGTGTTCTTAATGGCCAGATCTGTATTAACACCCATCCTCGTTCACACAATTAGAATCAGGACATTAGAAGAAGAAGATGAAAAAGAAAAGCAGATGGGTAAGCTAAAAAAATATTATAACTATAATAGTATAACAGTATAACTATAATAGTGTCATTGTTATGCCTTAATTTCTACACTGCTCAATTTGATACCTTTTAACTACACGTTTGTAGACTATTCAGTGCATTCCTCAAGTGGAATGGATCTGACCGACAGACATACAGTACTGAATTAGAGATGGTAAAAGTGAGTGGGTCTAATTGGGTCATAATTGGTCTTAGAAAGTGGGTGGGTCCTATCCCACCCACATACAGTACAATGGTTACTTTTTAAATGTTTGCCTACAGTATAATTTAATAGTAGTATTTTTTGCACTCACACTTTCTGCCAAACTGTCAACCATGACAAAGATTTTCCATGAGATGAGCACCAAGATCAAGGATATCAGGACACCTTTGCTCCGACATCAGGACATTCTTGATACAGTCACATGTTCATGTCTGTAATGGCACTGTAGGATTTCAGCTCTGGGTCAGAGGTGAATTGAATCTTTAAGGATTCGGGTTAATGTTATTAAATTGAATTAAAATTTATAGAGTACACTTTATCGACTACCCGTCGATATTTAGCAATTATGAGCAAGGTAACTTAGGATCTGGGCAAATGTTTAAACTTTAAAATACATGACCAAGACAAGAGTTCTTTATCAAGAAACTTTATCATAATTTATTTGATTAATCTAAGTTACATGAAACTATGCTATTTACTCACTCCCACACACACGCACACACTTGAACAGTTTAGAGGGTGAAAATTAATTGGGTTCTGTTTAGGTTTATTAGAAATGAGCAGAAATTAGCACAAAAGCAGAGTGTTGGTTTTAATCTTAAGATTTGGTTATGAATCATGCACTACTTTCAGCAAGGTAGGAAGCTTTGTATGTTTACTTGCATTACGTTGTCCTCGTGGTTCGCTTTCAGCGAAGGGAATCTTTGTGTCATTCTCAAAACTTTTGGCCACGCCTGTACATTAAGCTGACATTAAATAAAATAAAGTTTTTATTTGTCTAGTGCTGTACTTTAATGCATTGAATAAATGCTGCATGGGGATGATGAACATTCTGCTAAAGATATTTAGAACGAGCTTCAGATTTGGATGGACTTATGGCAAAGCCTGGTAAGCACCTATACAGTAATATTTCTGTATATTCAACCAATGTATTCATTTGTTTGTTTAGCATAAACACCATGATTTGGGACAACAACAAGGCCCTGCGTCTTAGGTAAGTTCGGCAGTGGATGGCGGCCAAAGAGACCTTTTACTGTACTGTAATCTTTGCTGACAACACAACTGTGGCTTTGGAGCGTTTTGCACTGATGTGCTACAAAAAAAAAGGAGTTGGCACATAGCGAAACCTAAGGCCAAACATCCCGTAAAATGTCATGTTTGGGGGGGCCATATACTGTCAGGGATAGTGGTCTTTGAAGGTTAGTTCTATATAAATGTACAGCATTTTTTTAATTAACAAGAAATAGTAGCTGAATAGTTTATTACTATGACTGAATTTTGACTTACAACAATTTACTAAAATTATGGACTGACATTATTACCAGGAGAGCATAATAAAATCTCTGCTGACACCATATACAGTATTCAACAACACTTACAAAAAATAACGAGCTTGTGATATTTTATCATTTCTGTAAGCAGAATCATTACTGTGTTTTATAATGCTTCTCTCAAGTTCTAATATTGAGATAGTGTATTACCAAGGAAGAAATCAACAGGGTGGAAACACTGGCCGAGTACCTTTCTTTTACTAACGATTATCTTGTTTATGAAATTACAGTTTCCTTCAATTGTATTACTTACAGTCTCCAGATCTCAACCTGGATCGAACTGGTTTGGCACGCGCTGAAGGAATTCATCAGACGTGAGGCTAAGCCAAGGAACAAAGAGAAGTTTCTTAAGGACATTGTCACTTTCTGGAGAGAATGCCTGACAAACTGCCTGCAATAACAATATCAAACATCGTGAGAAGGTTTTGCTGTTGGTGGTACAGCGCAATGGGGAAGTTACTGGAACGTAAAAATGTACATTTGAATGTTTTTATTATTTATCAAAGAAAACTATGATGATCACAACAGCCTACTGCATTTCATTCTTATCACAAGAACACAAAACATCAGCACTGATTACTGACATCGGCCAGTAGCAAGTCCTGACAATGTTTGAAATTTCATTTAGTTTAAATTATTTCAGTTAATAAATCAACTACGAATCAAAAGAACACGAAGTACAAGATCACACAAAACCCTTTTCACGTGCATACAATGTTCACTTTGCTTCAATTCGATGCAAATAAACGCCTGCATTTAATAACAATTATACATTTGTATTGTAATTTTAGTATTTTACTTCATGTATACTGTGATTATGCATTCATTTAATTAAAATGTTTACCTTGAATTTCTTTGCAGTCATGTGCAAATCTCAAGGCCTGATGTCTCAATCTATGGTTATAGCGCCACTTATGGAAGTAAAGCCGCCAAACGCCAAACCCTAATGTCGCTGCCGAATGCCGCAATAGTAGAAATGTAATTCCGTTTGAGTAAAATCCATACAATGCTGTTGTATTAAAATATGTGTCATGCGCACTCTCACCGCGACCGGCACTAGGACCCGGAAGTAATACGGTCGCGAGTCAGGAAGCATAAAAGGAAACAAGATGGCGCTTCACATCGCTCAGTCATTGAGTTCACCCATGCCATTTCCGACGCTTCGCCGGATTTTCAGTGAGTACTCACCGACTCGGGTTGCCTTTCTGATTGAGTGTGTGTTGCTAAAACGCAGATTTATTTGTGTAAGAGAGTTCTTAGACTAAAACGCGTGGTTATCCTGCCTATTCGCGCTGCTTCCGCATTTGGGTTTACCATCCACTACACGGGCTAACTGCTACGTCTTCTGTTCCATCCTCTGATTGCTCGTGACAATATGTTTATGTAACTTTCTACTGTAGTTATTGAACAGTTCATTGCTAAAATAACCCTATATCAAGGTAATTAACTTCAGCAATCCCACTGAAGTCCTGTATTGTAGATGTTATTGTAACTAGGTTATTCTATTATTATTATTATTATTATTATTATTAGCAATTATTATTATTATTATTATTATTATTATTAATTAAAGAAAATAATTTTATTATTTGCATATTGCAAAATTAATGTATGCTAAGCTATTTTTATTGTTTGTTCCTGATGAATACCATAAACATTCTGTAATAATCAGCATACAGTACTATGCTTCCTTAATTAGTACAGGTTATTGGGATGAAACATGAGGTCAGGAGACTTGAAATGTAGATAATGTACAGCTTTCAAACACACGTGATACTATTCACACATTGAGATGGTCAGGAATTATAATGGTATCATTATAATGGTAGCACATTATAATGGGAGAAAGACAGTGAAAGGCGGACGGAGATGGGGATGCAAAGAAAGAAAGATCAAGGCGATGGAATGAAAAGAGCAGTGAGTAGGCGTGGTCAGAGATTCTGTTACTCACCACTTGGCGGAGAAAACAATTTGAATTCTCTGTCATATTCCTCATATCAAACCTGAACAATGTCTGCACCATGTAAGGACTCATTATCCAGCTGAAAAGGGCCACTATGATTAGATAATACTGAAGGGATGTAAAAAAAAAAATCTTCAAGAATGGTTTGAGGAACATGACAAGGAGTTCAAGGTTCCCCAGATCTCATTCCAGTTTTACTGGAACACAATATTAGTCATGTGGGTTTAATGTTATCAGGGTAATTTCACACTTATTTCTACATACACAACTAAAATATATACAAGAATAATTTACAGAAACTTAACATACATTTCACTAGGTGGATGTACAGACTTAGAGCGAGTGTCTAGCTCTTCCTAGACACATTGAGTTTTGACACAAGCTTGTTATTTGTCGTACTACTCCAAGAAGTACACTATGTAAGTAGTCAGGAATTAACTTTCTGCAAAATTAAAGCTTTTGATAGTTATGAATAGAATTGGTCCTTTAATACAATTAATGGGGTTCCTTAAATAAGCCAATTCTACATTATGTACCAAGCTTTCATATGTTCTTATGAACATATGAAAGCCTGGTATGTGTATATACCCTTGCATGTCCCTTTCCTTTTTCCACCCTCTCCTCAGCATGAGTGCAGAAATTGCATCCATGACCCCCATTGAGCTAGTTGACATTTTGTACTAGGGCCCTAGCTCCAGAATCAACTGAGCATAAAAGTCACAACATACACTGATGCGATCTTGTTTTGTTTCAGTATTGTACCAAAGTACACCTTCAGATTCTAAAGACCTGAACTCATCAATAAATGCTTTTAAAAATGTCTCCATCTTTGGCTTTGTTAGCCCAAACCAGAGAGCTGGCTTCAACATGAAGGTTTTCCTTCACAGCTCTCTCATTAATGGTGCACTGAATCGGCCACATTGAGTACTTGGAAAAATTAAATACTGGGACTCTTTCTTATACAGTGTGCCATCACAGATATCTTTAATATCATCAAAATCTCAGATGTTCAGAAATGTTGCACTCTGCATCACATATGGGGCAGATCACATTTTCAACTGTGATTAAATAGATGGCTTTAAGAGTGCAAGCTATTGTCTGGGAGAAACCTGAATTAAATTCAGTAAGTCTTGACATCCTGACTTTGTCATGTGGTGCCGCAGTACATAACCCAGAAGTGCTGTCAATCTCTCTCCTTTGGTGAGTTTAGTTACAGGATACAGTGGTTGCTCGCCATTCAGGATGGAATGAGTAGCTCGGACAGATACAAAAGAAAGAATTAGCCATAAGCGCATTTCTCAAGAAAAAGGTCTTGTAAAGTATTTTTTTCCAAATGTAGCTTTTATATATTTTGCTTAAAGCAATCACAAGAGCAAAAGAACAGGGTAACAGAGTTTCTGTAACAGCATGGTAACCCTATATAAGCCATGGCTACTGTAATGTGTTACTGTAGTGCACATTAGGAATGCAACTAATCTTATTTTGATAGATTAATCAATCGATTATTAAAACAATTAATTGGATAATCAGATCATAGATTGCACAATTACTCAATGGTGGTTATTTACCCATCAGGTTTTAAATTTGACATGAGCTTCAATCAAAAATACAGTCGAACCTCAGTTCATAAAAGCCCTGGGGTACGACCAAATCGGTTTATGACCAAAAATAATCAGCCTACAGTTTGTCTCTGTTCACGAACTCAACGTCGGAACATGACCCAGAAACCGCCAGCCCAAGTTGCCACTATTCAAAAGCTACACTCGATGCTGCATGAAAACGCTATGGGAACCTGTGCGTATTAAAACACCGAATACTTCAGCTTATAACCTCAGTCAGGTGACGTCATAAGGTGCATAAGGTGCACCTGCAGGTTATAAATAGGAGTGAACCGGAAACATCCTCAGACCATTTTGTCTTCAGGACCGCTTTGTGTTTGCGTATGTGTGTGCGTGCGTGCAACAGAATTACGGTAGGAAAGAAAAACTTTACTTACCGATAATGACAGAGTTGGTTGAGAGATGCGTGCCTCCATGCCATAGATTTCTTTTGGAGAGCGATCTTCACGATTTTTTCTTTGAGTGCTTGTGTTTCAAGGAAAGTGCGAGCATTGTGATCTCCTCCCTATTAAGGCACTTCATGCGCTGCTCGCTTTCTTTAAAGAGAAACCGTGAGCCGCAGCGCATTCCTGGGGCTCGCATGTGTATGAGACGGTATTTCCCCTCTCTCTCACGCTCTCCCCGGATCAGGAAGTTTTTAGTGTCCGCTTCTCAAGCGCGCTCCGGCGCTTCTTGTGAGCGGGTGTGAGAGACTTTCCTCCCTTGCTTCCATGGAGATAGCGTGCCGATCAGGCAGACGCGCATGAGACAGAATTCCCCCTTTCTCTCGCGCTCTCCCCAGATCAGGAAGTTTTGGCATCTGCTTCTCAAGCGCGCTCCGGCGCTTTTTGTGAAGGGGCCGAAGAGATTTCCTCTCTCGCTTCAAAAAATAAAAAAAATAATAATAATACATAAATTTAAAAAAATTCCCCAAGCGCACAAAGTTAGACGACAGGATTCTGTCGGGTGGCCTGTGGAGGGGCCTCAACAAGGGTTCCTCCCCTTTTTTGGGGTGACCTCCATGACGAGTTACCCCAGATTGAAGAGATGCTTGCAAGCTTTCGCTCTCCTGGGAGCTCATCTTCCCTGAAAAATCCCACACTGCCCACCAAGCCATGTAGATTAACATCTTCGTTGGTGGGGAAAGCTTTTCAGGCAGCGGGTTATTCTGGTGCTGCCCTGCAGACCATGGCGGTTTTGCAGGCATACCAGGTTCACCTGTTGAGAGTTCTGAGCACTGGCGGGTCTATCGACGGCGCCGAGCCACAGATTTATTTCTCCATGCCACCAAGCAGATGGCCCGTTCTATGGCTGCCGCGGTCGCCACGGAGCAACATCTGTGATTTAACCTCACGGGCATCGAGGTCAGGGATCGCTTTTTCCTCCTTGATGCCTCCCCTCTCGCCTTCCGGCCTCTTTGGCGATGCTGTAAACGCCGCCGCCAGCCACTAGGTTTTGGGAGACGAAGCTCTATGAACAGACATTTCGTGAGGTTTCTCCCCTGCTGTGCTCAGGAGTCGGGACTGTCAGCCACACAGTCCAGACCAGGTCTGGTCCCAACGAGGCGTGAGGCACAGAAGGAGAGTGTGGCGAGCCAGCTACCCCCTTGTAGAGACAGGGGAGGGACTTGTCACGCTTCGCAATCCGCCTCTAAAAGAAAGAAAGAAAGAAAAAAAAAAAGCACCGGACCTAGAGGAGCATTATCTCCGCCAAAAAGGAAGTCCTGAGGTTGATGTGCCCAGGACCACGGGGGTGTGTCCCCCGGGGAGGAACGTGTAAAAATTCCAATAAGGGATAAAGACTCCTCCCTGGCACCCTCTGGGGGCCGTTGTCTAATCTCCGCCACCACTGGTGTTTCGGGAAGCACCGGTCTCCAGCAAAATGTTAGGTGCTCGGTTCCTTCCTGCCTTGTTTCAGGATGCCAGACACCTCACACCCCCCTCCGTTGCACATCGTCCTCCGTGTTTTCAATGGCGTGGTCTTCACTTCCAAGAAACCGGAACGATCGCATCTGCTGACTTGGCAATTACAGAATTAGAGACTCAACGCCACGAAAGCCGTTCTCTTTCCTGTTCAGAGGACAACATATTTGGTTGTCACAGGGGATTTGATCACAAGGCGGGCACAGCTGTTTCCCGCTCATGTTGAACCCATCCTCCAACACCCTGAAGGAAATCAAGCTAGGCCAGAAAGTGACTCTTCATCACTTTCAAAGATCTTTAGGTCTCATGGCAGCTGCGTCCACGGTGATACCTTTCGGCCTTCTGTACATGAGAGCATTTTCAGTTGTGGCTAAGAGCCAGGGGATTTCACTCAAAGGCCAATCCCCAGAGGCTAATAAGAGTTATGCGCCGGGGTCTTCGTACTCTTTCTATGTGGTTCAGACCCCGGTTTCTGACTTTACTTCCCACTTTAGGTCTATCTTGTCATCGCAAGATGCTAACGACAGACGCTTCCCTCATGGGCTGGGGTGCGGTCTTGGGTGACCGTCCAGCACAAGGGAGCTGGAGAGGTCATCTTCTCGCATGGCACAGCAATTGCCTTGAAATGATGGCTCTGTTTCTGGCCCTGAAACACTTCCTCCAGCAGTTGAGAAGCTACCATGTACTAGTGCAGGTGGAGAACACTGTGGTAGTCTCGTACATAAATCGCAAGGGTGGACTGCGCTCGCACCGCTTGAACAAGCTAGTGCACCAGGTTCTGCTTTGGGCATAGGACAAGTTTCTGTCCCTCAGGGCGAATTACATTCTGGGGCACATGAATGTAGGAGCAGACGTGCTATCTAGACAAGCTGTGACACATGGTGACTGGAAACTCCACCCTGAAGTAGTTAGTCAAATCTGGGAAAGAGAGGTGGACCTCTTCGCCACGCAAGAGGCAGCACAATGTCCCCTTTACTACTCTGACTCCTCCAGCTCCCCTGGGTCTGGACGCGATGGCCCACACGTGGCCCAGATTACGCCTTTATGTGTTTCCTCTGATAGTTCTGCTCCCAGGAGTCCTGGCGAGGGTCCATCAACAGGGTTTGCGCCTCTTATCAATAGCGCCCAGTGGCCGACCAGAGTGTGGTTCTCGGATCTAATATCTCTCCTCAATGGCTCACCCTGGGTGATTCCAGTGAGGAGGGATCTTCTGTCTCAGGCGCAGGGGACAATATTTCATCCCCAGCCTGAGTTCTGGAACCTTCACATCTGGCCCCTGAAGGGGACCAACTAAGAGATGCTGGTCTTCCAGCCAGCGTAATTGAAACCATTTTAAGTGCCAGGGCTGCCTCCACTAGAAGAAATTATGCCCTCAAATGGAGTGTATTTGAAAGTTGGTGCATGGTAAGACATGTAGACCCAGTCCACTGCCAGATTGTTCCAATGCTGGAGATTCTGCAAGAAAAGTTGTCCTCTGGCTTACGTCCTAGTACTCTCAGAACATACATAGCCGCTATTTCGGCATGCTCTGAACGATGGGGTTTCTGTGGGAAAGCACCATTTAGTTGACCGTTTTATTTGTGGAACTAAACTGTTGGGGCCGCCCACTAGAGCGACGGTCCCTTCGTGGGTCTTAGCTATTGTGCTCGAAGCCCTGGCTGACACCCCTTTTGAACCACTAGAGTCAGCGCCTGTCAGGCTTCTGTCTCTTAAGATGTTTTTTCTTATTTTTCAGCCTTCTGTCCTCCGTCTTTCATAGCTCCGGAGCAGGAACGACTTCACTTACTGTGTCCAGTATGTGCTCTTCAGATTTACGTCCACCACAGACTGGTCCTCTCCGCACACGTTTGTTAGATTTGATAGTCTGGATGTCAATGCTACTCCGGGCTCGCGGATCCTCGAGTCAGCATCCCAGAGCTAGGTCTGAGACCTCTTTGGCTATTGTGCGCACACGCTACACAACCTGGGGGTCCAGACACTTGCAGTGCGGTGGCGTTGGTATTCTCTTTCCCATAGCGTTTTCATGCAGCATTGAGTGTAGCTTTTGAAAGGGAACGTCTCGGGTTACTTAGCTGTAACCCTGTTCCCTGATAAAGCGGGAATGAGATGCTGCGCTTAATGCCACACTGCTGGTGTGCCTGGACGTAATTCAGACAAAATTGACCTGAGGATTTTTCCGGTTCACTCCTATTTATAATCTGCAGGTGCACCTTATTGGGTGACGTCACCTGACTGAGGTTATAAGCCGAAATATTCGTCATTTTGATACACACAGGCTTCACAACCGGAGAACAAAGATGTTCCCATAGCGTTTTCATGCAGCATCTCGTTCCCGCTTTATCAGGGAACAGGGTTACAGCTAAGTAACCTGAGACGAACAAAAGTATGAGTGTGTCACCCAGCGTCATTTTTATAGTAACTTGTAGTAACTACAGTTTTGAACTTCCTTATAGTTCATAGTCGTGGATTGCACAATTTGGTGCAAAGTGGAGTCACGTCCAAGCCTTTGCCGAGAAGCATCATCAAAAAACAAATTGTGGCGAACAGTGTGCTACAACCGTAGGAACGATAACGTGGCACTTCTCTTGTATAACACAGTTGCGCAAGTGTGTAGCCCAGAAGAAACAAATCTCTCTGGATAGATTTTTAGTGAAAGCGGCCAGAGGCACTAAACAGGCCAAGAAACAAAAAAGAGAGAAAACCTCTGAAGTAGAATTATACTTTGTTTTAGATTTTGTGATGTAAACAGAATATATCAAAAGTTAAATATAGTTCATAGTGCCGGAGAATTAATTAATTCCATTTACATGCATTCCTATGAAAAAATAAAATACAAAAATAACCATGGTTCTTCTACATCATTTACTCATGGTCTGAATAATATGGATACTGCATGTCTCTCAAAGTGCTGACAAAGAAGGAAAAAACCTGACTGAGTTTGCAACTGTATGTGCCACATTAAGAAGGTCATGAGCAACATTAGAGAGGGTGAAGGATTCTTTAATTAAAACTGATCTGGATTTATATGGATACACCTTAATAAAATGGGAATGGTTGGTGATATTAATGTCCTGTTTGTGGCACATTAGTATATGTGAGGGGGCAAACTTTTCAAGATGGGTGGTGACCATGGTGGCCATTTGGAAGTCGGCCATCTTGGATCCAACTTTTGTTTTTTCAATAGGAAGAGGGTCATGTGACACATCAAACTTATTGGGAATTTTACAAGACAAACAATGGTGTGCTTGGTTTTAACGTAACTTTATTCTTTCATGAGTTATTTACAAGTTTCTCTTTGTTCACAGCCATTGACATGTCGAAGAGGTTAACACGTGATGAGCGCATCGAAATTGTGTTGATATCTGGTGAACGCAGTAACCGGGTCATTGCAGCAGATTTCAATGCAAGACACCCTACGAGACCACCCATCTCCCATGCCACAGTTAGCAAACTGCTTGCTAAGTTTCGTGAAACTGGTTCAGTGTTGGATTTGCCAAAATGTGGACACATGAAAACTGTCATTAATGAACAAACATCAGTGGCTGTCCTAGCTTCATTCAGCAAGAGCCCACAGCGTAGCACTCGCCGCATGTCACTGGAGAGTGGCATTAGTCGAACATCCCTTCAGCGGATATTAGCTACTCACAAATGGCACCCTTACAAACTCCAGCTACTGCAGCATCTCAACAAGGATGACCCAGATCGGCGCACACAATTTGCAGAATGGGCAAAACAAAAATTGGAACAGGACCCTTAGTTCACGCAGAAGATTTTGTTCAGTGATGAGGCAAACTTTTATGTGAATGGTGAAGTTAACAAACAAAACCACCGCTATTTGTCTGTCACTAACCCACATTGGATAGATCCCTCCAAGACTGTTTGAACAAAAAAAGTGATGGTATGGTGTGGTATATGGGGTACAAAGATAGTGGGGCCATTCTTCATCAATGGAAACCTCAAGGCCACTGGATATTTGAAATTGCTACATGATGATGTGTTTTCCTCTTTATGCACTGAAGCTGGCACGTTCCCTGAGTTTTTCCAGCAAGATGGTGCACCACCACATTATGGGTGTCAGGTCCAAGCATTCCTAAATGAACAGTTTCCTGAAAAGTGGATTGGTCGTCGTGGACCAGTTGAATGGCCCCCAAGGTCTCCCGATCTGACCCCCTTAGACTTTTATCTTTGGGGTCATCTGAAGGCAATTGTCTATGGTGTGAAGATACGAGATATGCAGCACCTGAAACTACGGATACTGGAAGCCTGTGCTGGCATTTCTCCTGCGGTGTTGCTATCAGTGTGTGAAGAGTGGGAGAAGAGGGTTGCATTGACAATCCATCACGATGGGCAGCACATTGAACACATTTTATAAGTGGTCAGAAACTTGTAAATAACTCATGAAAGAATAAAGTTACGTTAAAACCAAGCACACCATTGTTTTTCTTGTGAAATTCCCAATAAGTTTGATGTCACATGACCCTCTTCCTATTGAAAAAACAAAAGTTGGATCCAAGATGGCTGGCTTCCAAATGACTTCCAAACTTTTCTTGAAAAGTTTGCCCCCTCACATATACTAATATGCCACAAACAGGACGTTAATATCACCAACCATTCCTATTTTATTAAGGTGTATCCATATAATAACTCTGCTCAAAACTCCAACTCTGCTCATATGTCTCGGCGTGCATCTGTAAAACGAAATATTAGTTTAATGTATAGTGTTAGCGCGATTAGTGGCTTGTCTCATGCAGATAGGAATTTTTGCTGTCTGCATTTCACCTAACCTTGAGTGGGGAACACACACAACTGTAGTTTTGTGAGCATAGGGCCTTGTTCAAGTGGACTTCAGCCATTGATGTTGAGGATGGGTGGTGATCTATTGGTTAGGGATGTGGAGTACCAAATGGAACAACGGAATGTCATACAGTAAGTTCGAAATCACGCACTACCACCATTGTGCCCCTGAGCAATGTCTGTTGCTCTGAGAGCATTAGCTAAATAATATTTCATGTAAATTCTACTTCCAAACCTTTAGACCAAAAATGCTTAAAATCTAGATTCATATATAAGCGCTTCAGCATCATAATTAAAATAATGGATAATACACAGTGCATGTGAATGTATAGCAGAAGTGTACATATTTACCTCTTCATTGTCGGGTAGATGCGTGTCCTCTTTAGTCACTGTCCTTACTCAATCTTCTGTCTGTGACTTTGAATGAAAGCAGAAAAGACAATATGGTCAATAATAGGTTTATCGCCACCATTCATTTATCTGTATGGCTAATGAGAATATTTCTAAAAATGCTAACGGCAACAGGGCCTTGCGTAAAAGTAGCACTGCCAACTTTCTTGTTGAGAACAAAACACTGAAATGTACTATTGCCGCTGCAATACTGCAAAAACAGCTAATGTTAACTTGGGCAAACAGCTTATCCAAAAGACACTTACCTCAACAGTTCGTCTAACAATTGTTTCCTTGACGATTTTTTAAAGAAACAACTTGTATCTGCTCCTTCTTGATTGAGGTGGTTGTGTTGATTCATCCTCAAGAAAACTTTTGTATCTCTTTCGGCAAGCCATATTTAGGGCAAGCTATTCCATAAATTTTGCACCAACAGTCCACCTGGTACTTAAATATTCAATTATGTACGCCTAGTCTTTGCCAACTAAAAGACTGTAAGATGATATCAAATTCCAGTTGAGACAATTGAGACAACAGTAGAATTAACAAACACGCTCACAAGTAGACACGTATGCGAGGTGCGTGTCCTCGTGTGTTTAGAGCTGTGCGCACTGTCAAAAGGAAAATTGGTTGCTTGCTGTATGTAAGGGCTACGAGAACAGGGCAAAAGCCAGGAAAAGTTCTCTCTCATCGGCTACATCAGTCTTCTCTGGTGGTGTATGTCCAACAAGTTTGTCCAAAGTCTGAAACTCCTGAAGTTGCTTAGTATATAATGGAACAAAAAAAAGAAGAAATTCAGACATTTGAGATTTACCTAAACACAATTCAACTAGTTCATTCCTAACCTTCTGAAGGTTGAGAGATGGGCTTGAGCTTGCTCGTGAGCTGGTGCTTACCTGACTGATAATAATAATAATACTGTGACTAGCTGACTGATTCTTACTTATTGAAAAAAAATTCAACCTCACGTGTTAGTTACCTAGATATGCTAATCCACATGCTAAACCACCCACAGGTAGCATTTGAATTCCTTTTGCAATTTAAGAACAAACGTAAGCTGTGTACATTTCAGCTAAGTATACCATTTTTTTTTAAAACCACAGACTCTCTGGTTTTTACTTACTTTAATTTTAGTTTAATTTTGACTCCTCGTCAATAATAATAATTAATTTTAAATTCGGCGCGAAAAAAGTAAAACCCACCTTCACCATCCGCTTTGTCTTCTTGGTCTTCTTCATCATTTTTATCTGTGGTTGTCAAAATAGGTGGTGCGCTACCACCACCTAAAGGTCTGGATGAATGACTAAAGATGGTTAAAGTGTTTTTTGCTGACTTGACACAGAGGCCTGGTGATGTCCTGCACACTTCTCTAACATACTGGCCACTTAAACATTTATTAATTAGATAAATAAATTAGAATCTACACGGACTGTAGGCTTAATTGGGTTGGCCATGAAAAAATGTTGTACATTTAGTCATAAATGTATGATCAAAATAGGTTTGGCCTTAAATGATAAGTTTCAAGAAATCACTGAACATAAACATTATCTCATTGCTTCATTTCTTTATTTAAACTATTCTGTATATTGTATTTTAGTTCTTTATTGGTAATGATATTTGTACAGAATGTAAAGTAAGTTTGTCAATTGCCAGTTTAATTTCAATAATTAATTAAGATGTACACATTTGTAAAATATTAGCCAAGTTGATTAACTAGGGAAACCTAGTGACATTTGAAAGAAAGAGTGAGTGAGATTTTTTTCAGCAGAATATATTCTTCAATATAAAGAACTCAATTTAATTTCATTTTAACAAACTATACACACATGACAAAGCAAATTTTTTTAAAGGATCATATCAGAACATATCAGAAAACCCAAATGCACAGTTTACAAGTACTGTGTAGTTTGTGTGTGGGAAACACTGCTTTGGAAAAAACAAAAAATATGTGAGTCGCACACAAGACAAATATGAACTAGCTCTGAGATTTAGACGTAATGAGCCATATTTGAGACACATTTGAGAAGATTGGGGAAAAAAAAGGCTAAAATCTCATTCAAGTCTCAAAGACGGCTCATTTCTGTCTAAGAGATAAGGAAGAGATTAACATGAGATCTCCTCTTGGAGTTTCTTTGCTATGGAGGTGTACCATTATGCTCTTGTAGACTTTTTTACCGACAAACCAATACACATTGGACATGATGACATGTCTAAACTTAAAGTTAGAAGAAACGTTTGTGTTGTGGAGGAGGTCTGCCACAGCCCAATCTGAGAGGTTGCCATGTCACATCATTCAGTTCAGTGGTGAGTGGAAACTTTTTACCTTTTATTATTTTACAATATGTAATATTAAATATAATTTGATGTTATCTAACTAGTTATTGTATTACATTTCTACGTACTGTAAAAAGTAATGTTATTATCCTAAATATGTGCCTGTTTTCTAAAATTAACTTTAGCCGTTATACCTTTAGCATGCTAGCTAGGTTAACCTGAGATAACACAGTGTGAGAGGTGTTAAGAAGGTAATAGAATTTTCAGCTGTAAACTTTCAGTGTTTGTTTCTGTATCTATAGTCGGCCGTTAATAGGGACGAGTCAGAAGATCGAGAGGGGGTCTTTATCTCTCTCCAGTGTACCACTTTTTGCCTCAGAGCAGGCACTGGGAAAGGGGAAGAGGGAGAAGGTCAAAAGGGCAGCCTTAGACACTGAAGAGATTTCACTCCTGGTAGAAAACATTTTCCCTAGTCTACATTTTCCCTTACGAAAATGTGTCTTTTTTTTAATTTATCTGTGTTCATCAGGAACATTTTGTAATATTTAAATATTATTTGTTTTAAGTAGAAAGATACTCCAGTGAAGGCAAAGAAGCCAAAAAAAAAAAAAATGCAGCTAAAAAAAAGATAAAAAAAAAAAAGATAAATGGACTCCATTAAAGAAAGTGTTCCATGGGTGTGGGAAGCTGTGCTGTGGATAAGGTGAGTAGTCACTTTTTCAATATTTCTTATTTATTTATTTATTTATTTTTGCACTATTGCACTTTTGCCCTGATTAGTAAGAAATTCCGTTGTTTCTAGTTTGTATGACACATATCATGAATGCATTTCAGGGACTTAATTTTATTTTATTTTATTTATCAAAGTTTACTGAGCATCAAGAGATGGTAGGGCGAGATAGAGAGGCTGAAAAAAAGAGATAAAAAATCTAGAGGACGATGGGAAATATGAGAAGAGCTACAGATTGAAAGCAGAGAAGGAACTAAAATAATGAAAATGTGAGTGTTAAAGAAGAAATTACTAGCATCATAAAACAGATCATGGTTCCTGTTATGAATTCCTGGTTCTTGTTGTTGAAAACATTTTTTTTTCCCTTTACTCGGTCTGCTGATAGCTTTTGATATTCTACTGCCACTATTAGCAAGACACGTGGCAATGTTTGTCATTCAAATTTGGCTAGGTGTTTAATACCCTTTTGGGTTTTTTTTTTTTTTTTTTTTTGGTGTGCAATGAACTTACAGTATGTCACGAAAGTGAGTACACCCCTCTCATCTCTGCAAATATTTAGTTATATCTTTTCATAGGACAACACTGCATAAATGACTCTGACATAATGAAGAGTAGTCAGTGTAAGGTTTGTATAGCAGTGTAAATTTATTGTCTCCTCAAAATAACTAAAAAAATGTTATGAGATGGTAGCATTTCTGCTTGACTATATATATTGAATGGTCCCATTTTGATTATTCAAGTGTGTGTTCTATTGTTTCAGCGCATGCCAGGAATATTTGCAAAGTTCAGGAAGGGGAAGTGAAAGCGGTAATCCATGCAAAATTAAACAATGAGGACAAAATGTTGAGGCGTTAAAGCTCCAGCTATGAGTCATCAGCCATGGAGTAGCTTTTTGCTGTTGTTTCGTTGTTTGATTTATGCCATTTAATGTCGCCGTTTCTGTGTGTCCCATCGCAAAAATCTAGATTGATATTGCTAAATGTGCATTGTTAAATAGAAAGTAGAAAGATAGAAAGTTTCTTCTCTTTCAGTGTTGTCCTAATATGTTTTTGTTAATTAATTAAATCAATTGAATTGCAATAACTTTGTCGTTATCCATTTGTTTACCATTTAATATGAACTGCAGTAGTTAGTGGAGAATTACTGCAGTATAAAGAAAAAAAAAATTCTCCATGTCCAAATCACTGCATTTCCTGCATATGCACTGTATGTGTCCAAAAACTGCAGGTATTTTTTGTAAGGTCATTCTTCTCTTTCAGCAACTGCTGTACCTCCTCCTGTCATCCAGGGTTTCTGACTATTTGCACACACAAACTCACACATGCACAGAGCATGCATGCACACACATACAGTAAACAATCCATCCCAAAGCTGCTCTATCGGGTTGAGGTCAGGGGTTGTTCTTCTGGAGTTGGGCTCGGCCCTTTACTTCCAGTGAAAGGAATTCTTAATGCCTCAGCATGCCAAGACATTTTTTCGACAATGTCATGCTTCCAACTTTGTGGGAACAGTCTCAACATGATTGCGCAACAGTGCACCGAGCAGGGTCCAGCAGTGGTTGCTGTGAACTGTAGCTAACTGTATTCTTTGTGTCAAGGACATGTTGGACAAAAAAAAATGTAAAGTTTCAAAGTAACGAAGCCAACCTCATGACAGAAAATTACAAAGCTCTGACAATACTGGAGATGGTCGAAGAAGAAAATGATATAATCAGGTTCTTTCAAGGTCAAGATTTCATGCTCTCACTCATCATCTATACCGCTTAATCCTGTATTCAGGGTCACGTGGGGCCTGGAGCCTATCCCAGGAGACTTAGGGCACATGGCAGGGTACACCCTGGACAGGGTGCCAATCCATCGCAGAGCACAGACACCCACACATACACTCACTCATTCACACACTACGGGCAATTTGGGAATGCCAATCAGCCTAACCTACATGTCTTTGGACTGTGGGAGGAAACCGGAGTACCCGGAGGAAACCCACCAAGCACGGGGAGAACATGCAAACTCCATGCACACAGAGACGGGAATCGAGCCTGGCCGAGGATCGAACCCGGACCCTGGAGGTGTAAGGCGACAGTGCTAACCACTGCACCACCGTGCCGCCTAGATTTCATGCTACAAAATGATAATGTTTTTGTTAAAAAGAAGAGCAGACTTTTCAGGCTAAATCCAGTACTGCAGGAAGGTATGGTATATGAGCTGGAGCACAGCTTGGTAAATATGTCTCTGTAAAATCTGTTAAGCATCCAGGCATTATACTTAAAGACTCACATTTATTTAACATTTCTGAGGAAATTTTCCATTGTGGAAGGAATTATATGCTTTTGAAGTTGCGTAAAAAAATTCTGAATTCCTTCTGCATCAAACTCCATTGTGAGGAAGTTCCTCTAGTACAGGAGTCAGTAACTTTAAGCATTCAAAAAGACATTTGGACCCGATTTCCACATAAAAGAAAACACAGAGAGCTACAAAACCATTTTGACATGTAAAATGAAGATAACACTTCATATGGCATTTTTTTTTGCTTTATGCTATGCATATGAAAAAGAAAACAACAACAGTATGTTGTTTTTATGAAATCAATGAAGTGCTACAGAGAAAACTAAATGTTATTTCTGCATGCAGCATTTCGAACTCCGAGAAAAGAAAGATGCTGGGTTAAAGGTTACTTTTAAAATATTCAATGTCTATTTGAGTCCTCCTCATATTTATAAAATAAAACGTCAAACTCAAATTATCCACCTGCAGCGAAACTAATATGCCGTCTGCTTCTTTGACATCATCCTTTTATTGCGTGTACTGAAGTTTGAAAAAAGGTTCATATATTTATTATCATTATGATCGACAATGACATCATATTAATAGAAGACAATAATTTAAACTTTAATTAAATAAAGAATTCTATAATATTATATAGGCTAGTAATCCATAAGCATAAGCTAGTAATCACAGGAGCACCCTGTGAAGTACACTTCGAAATGCAACGCAGCACGGGCCTTGACAAGCTCAATAAATCAATGCATATTTTGAGCGACAAAAAATGTAACACGTTTTATTGTTTCACCATAAACATCAAATGTAGTTTTACATTTGAAAAAACTAATGAGTGATGACTAATGAATTAATGTTAATCAAATACTCATTATTTATTTTCAAAAGAAGCAGGAAGCAGAAGGATGAAAGAGCCACATGTGGCTCAATCCACGCATTTTGGTTGAGTAGAATGAATGTAGCCTTGTACTATTGCCATGTATTAAATGTCTTTATATCACATCAGCCCAGTTTGGTGGTGATTATATAAATTCCCATCCATTGGGTGCGTTTGCGAATGACCCAAAATAACTGACTTCCTGTTGAGTTGAGTCCAGGACATGCAGTGCGAAAGTTGTTCAGCTCAATGAGCTCCAAATGTGTACTGAGTTTCATGTGCATACAGTACAGACCAAAAGTTTGGACACACCTTCTCATTCAAAGAGTTTTCTTTATTGTGTTCTTTATTGTGTTCCTTTAGCCCAAACGCATCTCTTCTGCTTGTTGCCTGTCCTTAGCAGTGGTTTCCTAGCAGATATTCTACCATGAAGGCCTGATTCACACAGTCTCCTCTTAACAGTTGTTCTAGAGATGTGTCTGCTGCTAGAACTCTGTGTGGCATTGACCTGCTCTCTGATCTGAGCTGCTGTTAACCTGCGATTTCTGAGGCTGGTGACTCGGATGAACTTATCCTCCGCAGCAGAGGTGACTCTCGGTCTTCCTTTCCTGGGGCGGTCCGCATGTCAGCCAGTTTCTCTGTAGCGCTTGATGGTTTTTGTGACTGAACTTGGGGACACTTTCAAAGTTTTCCCATTTTTTCGGACTGACTGACCTTCATCTCTTAAAGTAATGATGGCCACTCGTTTTTTTCTTCACTTAGCTGCTTTTTTCTTGCCATAATACAAATTCAGACTCTTTGAATGAGAAGGTGTGTCCAAACGGTTTGGTCTGTACTGTACAGTATATGCAAGTGTGTATGAGCTATGCATCAAAACCTCTTGGATGGGCCCCTGAGGGCCCCGGGCCACGCGGCTCTCAGGCATCATTTCAGATTTCAACCTGTCTGCCAAGTTTCATAAGTTTTTGAGAATGATAAGACCCCCAAAAGGCCCAAATGGGTGAAAAAACCCTTAGTAAAACAAGAGGTTCCTGCACACCCTATAGTACTTAGGCCCTAAAAATAATAATCCTCAGGAAAACTATAGTGCTTGGGCCCCAATTACCCTGACAGAGCAGTGTGTGTGTGTGTGTGTGTGTGTGTGTGTGTGTGTGTGTGTGTGTGTGTGTGTGTGTGTGTGTGTGTGTGTGTGTGTGTGTGTGTGAAGGCAAGAGAAGAAGGAAGACAGACACACACACACACACACACACACACACAATAACGCAATCAGTGAAGTCTGACAGAGAGAAAAAACAGGATCTCTAACAAGGAACCAAATGCGTGTTTAAATTGCTTAAAAACTAGTGTGTTCAATCTCTGCCCATTAAAATCATTACATACAATATATTTTACAGAACTGTAGTTTTTTGGTACAGGTATATTGTAGGTATATTTTTCCTGCTCTCCACATATGATCCGTTAGTACTTCCATAGCATGTTACATAAAGACTAATGAATAATTTAAGTGAGTAAAGAACCAACTCAGAGATAAAAATGAGACAGAGTTATAGATGATATATCTCTCAAATGCTTTGTACTTTTAGAGCTTACAGCCACATTTAAATAATTTAAAAGGTTTGACATTCGAATGCAAGCAAACAATATTAACATTAACATTAATTTTATACAACCTGAAATTAGGGAAAGCTATATTGCTAAGTATTCTGAAATTAACAGGTGTTACATTTACTGTATTCAATGGATACTATAAAAAGAAAAAAAAAATCATGCAAAGCTCTGTTTAGGAAAGGAATTGTCTTATATGTGAAAATATATTTTTTGCAACTGCTGTGGCCCGTTCTGTGTATTATTACATTACACTATTTTCTAATTAGATGGTTAATAAGCGCTTGATTTTAGAAGATACTGTATACTACTACAAACACAAGTGTATGTGTGATGCCGCTCGTGCAAAAGAGTGAACCGTTACAACATCAAATGTAAAACTACAAAACTCTGCGATGGTTGATTAAAGCGCGTTCTCGTTAACTGATGCTGCCACGTGAAACGTGGTTTTTAAATGCACTTCAATTCACTTTTAAACAGTACTTTACTGTAAAGCTAATAACGTAATGTTATTGACATTGGTAACTATAATCAAATTACATGCATCTAAAATGCAACACGTTACATTACTGCGTTATCGGAAAAAGTAATTAGATTACAGTAATGCGTTATACCCAACTCTGTTGCCCAGACATCATGTACAATCTCTCCTGCGCCGCTGAGACACTCACTTAACATTGTCGATTATGAATATATATATATATATATATATTATAATTAAGTTTGCATTATTTGTCTACATGATTTATTCTCGGCTTGTCAATTATTTTACTGACCTGCATGGATTACTGGCTCCTGACGTGAAGCTTCCATCTGCTCAGTCTTTGATTCAGTCCTTGTAAATTACTTCGCCTGTAATTTCTGGCATTTGAAAACTGGGGCTTTATTCTCTTCCTTACTCTCCACTAGACTGACCTTGCCGTGTCACCTACAGTAATCCACTATCTTGTGTTTTCCAGTTCCCTCTGTTCTTTGAGAACAATTCAAGGCAATCTTTAACTTTTCTGTTTGTTCCCCCATTTAAAATAGTCCTTGTGGGTCACTCCGTTTTGTACAGGTGTTAAGCGCTAAAATGCTAAAATTTATTTTAGAAAGCCAAAGGGTTAGGAAATAAAAGCAAAAAACAAACAAACTAAAAAGTTTTTTCTTTTTTTTTTTTTTAAGTTAAGTTATGCATCCTAGTTAATTAGTTTATTAAACATTAATGCATTAATATCTTAATTACTTTAGTAAAATATTTTTAAACCATATTGGTTAAATATATGTGTAGAGAATACTGATAGAGAGTCATGTGGTCACAGTGCCATGACGATTAGTGTGGACTGTTGCTATGGGCTACGGACCTGAAAATCGTTAGAAATAATCAGTTGCAGAGAAAACCTCAACTCCATTTCCTGCTTCAAAAAGGGGTTAAGTTTACTAGGGTTTCGTTAATGTCTTTTCACGGCAAACTTAAAAAAAATAATATAGCAGAAATGGGAATAGTTGCTGTAAAACAGTTAAAAGACTAGAGAGGTACATTTCCTGAAGAAAATGTGAGTGGTGCTTGCCGTGACAGCATAGAGCTTGATGTCATAGCTGATTTTGGTCTCAATGTAAAGTTTATGGGACTTTTCGGGGCGCCCACCCCTTAGAAAAGTCATAGCACCCCATTCTCGAACAAGCCGCACGATTTGACACCTCATTCATGGGTCTACGACAAACGGTGCAGGACTAGTTACACGCCAAACTTCTGTACGGAAGAAGAAGGAAAAAAAAGGGAATAATAAGCCTGTGAGATTATAATAGTAGTGCTTCGCTTTCTCAAGCACCACTAATAAACCAATGTTAAATAGCAAAACTCTGACCTCTAGTGGTACAACGGTGCATCTGCATTTAGTCATACTGTAATACCTATGGTATTAATTTAAGGTATTAACTCTTGTGTATGTAAAGGCAAAAAAGACATCTGATCCTACTCTGTTTAATAGGGACTGTTAAAAGTATGTTCTAGTCATGAAACAAACTTAAGTTCTGTTTAATGAAATAATGACCTCAGCCCACCCTTTCACTGTCTACAGTACGCCACTCTCTCATATCATTCTTTAAATCAGTGTTACTCTTGCAATGTGGCAACATGGCATTGGAAGTGCTTGAAAACCCAACTCTCTGATTAGCAACAAAACCCTCAGAGCCTCCACATTAATACAGTAAATATTAATATAATAAGTAGTAATCTTGTATTCTAAGCAGCACAACAGTTTAGTATTGCACCTAAGCAAACAATCTGTTTCTTACGCAGTGGTCAGTGGTGTACCATCCACCCATTTCCACTCTCCCTCTGTATCTCTGTCACTCAGACCAATCCAAAAATCTGAGGTTCCCAGCTGTTTACCAATAACCTTCTGTAAATATAGAACACAATGAAATACAGTAATTTAGTCTCATAGCTATCATATAATAATTTAGTCTCTTAGCTTTAATAGAATAATTTAGTCTCTTAGCTTTAATCGGTTCGCATGCAAGTGAATATATCATAAAGTCATGTAGACTGCCATCTTGCCATCTCCCCCAATTGCTGTACAGTGAAGAATCCATACACACCCTTATGTGATGTTCGGGTCTGTGGGCCCGTTTTTATGTTTTATCAAAGGAAAAATGATACAATTAATTATTTTTCAAATTCAGACTCATTGGCCATAGCTCATTTTCTGTGAAGAGCATATATCAAAAAACATTTTCAATCGCCACACCCTGTACACCCCCCACCCCCTATCTATATTACATAGAGGATGTTCAGGTACACTGGACTCAGGGCTAATAAAAGTGTGAGGCAGGACCAAGTGAAAAAATATGGATGTCAAAAAATGGTGAAATTGAATGCTATTCTTGCAATTATTTGCAATGTAATTGAATTATTATTATTTTTTATTGAAAACAAAAGACATGCTGTCAAAAGAAAGGCCCAGGGTATCACACCAAAAATATTAAAACCAATATTTATCTTTGATAAATAATGATAAATAATTGTTTTGAGGATATCTTATGGCTGATTTAATACACGGGTCAAAAACAACCTGCAAACATAAGAGATAGTAACAGAAAGCTATAGAGAAAGGTTAATGGAAGGTTAAATGGCAGGAAAAAAGGTGGTAGAAAAAGGTGCACAAGCAACAAGGATAATATACTGAGGAGTACCATATACTGGGTACATTGTTTCGATTAGATTGCTTAGTCCTGGCAAGTTATTACAAAATATATGGGGCCTTTTTCTTTAAATATTTGTTTATTCATATTTATCTTGTTTATATGTTTTTTATAAATCAGATCCTGACTACAGTAGAATAAAGGATTGTAAAAGTAAAGTAAAAAAAAAAAAAAACTCTCACCTGTTCCTTCCTGCTGTTTATGATCACCAGGTCTGCTCCTTTGTCAATGCAGTCCTGCCTGCTCTCAGTCCAGCTCTTGTACTCATTAGACATTAAATAAATGAGCTGAAGTTGAAACACCTCACTTTGTCTGTGAAGATAAATTGAGAGAGTTTACAGAGATCAAAACACAGTTTCTGATCTGTTGCATGTCTACAGACAATATATACAGTATTTCACAGTATAGGCTATACTGTATAATATAAGAAAAAAATGTTTTAATATTAATATTTTACACTGACTCACCTTACATGGGCTATAGTGATCATTTTGTATTATATAATTGGGGGTTGATTATTTACAGGTTGTCCACAGTTCATTAAACAACAGTCGGAAGAAATAGAGTATAATCATAAAGAAGGTAAAGATCCACCAAGCACCAAGTACAGCATCAAATAAATAACTAGTTTAAACATTTTTTGTTCTGTGTACAGCATTTATTTTCTCCTTTTGGTTGTCAGTCAAAATATGAAGCGCATATGGCATTTTGGAGAACTATAGTTTGCACTTTTGTTTAACTTGATAATAGATTATTGTTGTATTTCTCTCCTTATACCCTGACTGGATAAATAACAACAGCACGCACACGCACGCACGCACACACACACACACACACACACACACACACACACTATAGAAACTCTAGAAAATAAATATTTATATAGGCCTTTACATTTTAGACACTGGGTGTCAAAACGGCCAAAGTATGTACCTACAGGAGGTAGGTAAGGTTTAGTGATTGGGAATTAATGTTGAGGTGATCAGTCATTAATCAGGTGTTGTTATTAGTTATCTAGGAGAAATGTAAGACTGCTTAAGACTATTACTGCACAGCTAATAGTAAACATGCATGTTTACTAATTAGTTAATGTTAATGGAGAACCATTCTTCTTCTTAGTCCTTACTCAGTTACCTAAGAGTTATGGATTATGATTGTAAAGTTTCATGAGATGCTTTTATGCTATTGTAAGACCTTTTTGACATTCTATACTGTAAATGACCATGTAAGAGGATGTGAGTTAAGTCTTGATGCCCCAGTTTTTAGACAGCTCATTGTCTAAAAACTGAGGACATCTAACTGTTGGGCAGAAAATGAGACCAGTTACAGTCCAAAAATCTATCTAAATCTAAAAAAAGCTAAATCTATCTAATTACACAAATCACAAAGTGTCCTCAGGCATCCATCTCTCTCCCTCTGGTCTCTCTCCATAGTCAGTTTCATGCAACTGATCTGTAACTGGTCTCTCTCCATAGTCAGGTTGTTGTATCTGTTCTGTAGCTGGTTGTATTCTGTATACAGGATGTTGTATATGATCCACAGCACTGTGACGGCAGTCAACAGCAGCACCACACACACTGCAGTCTCTCTGTAACGCCTGCTCCATAAGTTTCTCCTCCTAGAAATAAACAGAATGACACATTTTGTCTCTCCAATTGTAGCATATACTGTACAATTTAGTCTTAACAGGCTCATTAACATCAAAGCCCTTCAGAAGTGAGCTGGAAAACATCTCAGTGACTACAGTATCTTAGTAGTATCTGTCCAGCAATCACTGGGAAACTTCTGCCTTTGCACTAAATGCATGGGGAAGAGCGGGTCTTTCGGCTTGTTTAAAATAAATTGACTTCCATATCTGAATGTCACCTGTTCTCTCTTTACACTTGACCGTGACTGTCAAATTAGCATTTTCTGGCAATAGGTTTAATAACCCAGAAGCTTTAAGTTTGACTATTTCTAGTTCATAACTAGCCCCAGTGTGTGTTTTATGCCATTGTCCCAATGGAAGATGTTTTTGTTTTGTTTGGTTCAGGATTGAGGTTCAAGTTTCTAGCGCAGTTGCTCCTCCAACAGGTGGCCCGTGTACATAGCCTCCCAACCGACCTGGTCTCTGACCGGGGGCCGCAATTTGCTAGCCGGTTTTGGAGGGCATTCTGTAAACTCATTAGGGCCACGGCCTGCTTGATATCAGGCTTTCACCCTGAGTCGAACAGGCAAACAGAGAGGGTGAATCAAGACTTAGAGCGCACCCTCCTCCAACCCGTCATCTAGAGTATGCCCACAACACCCTGTGGCACTACTCCCTGGGCATGGCACCATTTGAGTGTCAATTTGGGTATTCCTCCCCATTTTCCCAGAGGAGGAACCTGAGGTAGGGGTCCATGCTGCGCGAAGTTTAGTACAGCGGTGGTGTCGGACCTGGAGGAAGGCCCGAGCCACCCTACAAGCGGCCACGTGCAGGGCAACCCTCACGGCAAATCGGAAGCGACGGGTAGAGCACTCCTTCCGTGCGGTGCAATGAGTCTGGTTGTCCACCAACGACCTCCAACTAAAGCTTGAGTCACGGAAGTTGGCCTCACATTGGGGCATTTAAAGTCATGAGAAGGATTAATCCTGTGGCATACCGCTTGGCTCTCTCCCGGTCAATGAGGATCAACCCTACATTCCATGTGTCATGACTTAAACCAGTGCTCTGCAGCACCTTGGCCCCCAGACCTATACCACCCCCACCCCCACCCCGCATCATTGATTCATAGTTCAATGTATCCTGGACTCCAGAATAATAACAATAACGCCACACAGTAACTAGTGGACTGGGAGGGGTATGGCCTAGAGGAGCACTCTTGGGTACAGGAACGTCAGGGGTCATTCCTAGAAGGAGGGGTACTGTATCACGGCCGCACTTGTGATGGGCGGTTGCTAGGCAACCCTGCGGCACTGACAATCACAGGAAACGAGCTACACCTGTGCGATAGGATATTTAAGTTCCCAGAAATCAGTGCAAGATGTGCGAACATTAGATAGCACCAGGTACGAGAGGAGAGCATGACTCTGGTATATGGAAAAGAGAAAAAAGTTAAAAGTGCAAAAAGAAAAGTGAAAAGAGAAAGAGAAGAGAGAATTGAAAACATAGAAAGGAAAGGAGTGGAGATATAGAGAGAAGAGGGAACTGAAAAGATCAGTGAAAAAAACAAGAATAATAACAATAATAAATAAACAAAGAATATACCTGTTCTTTGTGACCAGAAGCACAGTGACACGCGCCGACATACAGTAAGCGCGCCCCCCTTCCCTTCATAGCGTTGCATGGTGTTCACGCGACCCGATCATTCCCCACCGAAATAAACAATCCACGGCCCAGCGCTCACTCCAAGTCCTGCGTTGGGGCTTCCATACTTGATAGCATTCCGAGTGGCGCCATATTGAACTGGAAACAAATGAGCATCATGATTGGGTATAAAATGAGGATCCCCCAAAAGGCTCCTTCATTCACAAGAAAAGATGGGTCATGGCTGACCATTTTGTGGACAACTGCATGAGCAAATACTTCATCAGTTGAGCAACAACGTTTCTCAACGAACAATTTCAAAGAATTTAGGTATTCCATCATCTACATCCATAATATCAGAAGATACAGAGAATCCGGAGGAAAAAAAAAGTTCAAAGCAAAAAAAAAAAAAAAAAACACACACCAGTATTAGCATGTATATCACACATCTACTGTATATGCAACCTCACACATGGGCATGCAAAAAGGGGGCAGGGCATTCATTTACTATTTACTTAGCAGTATGTTTTTTATTTTCCCTGCCGTTTTTGTCATATTAACTTTAAGAGTGAAGTTGCTCAGAGAGAGAGAAACAGTTTAAGGCCATGATAACAGGAAGTAACTTGTTTTTTGCAGATACAGTTTTTATTTTGCTCGCTCACTCCCTTATTATCTACACTAGTTTATCCTGGGCACAAGGTGGGGTACATCCTGGACAGGTTGCTAATCCATTGCAGGGCACACACATACACACGCACATGCTCATTCCTTCACACACCACTGGCAATTTAGGAATGCCAATTAACCTAATCTGCATGTCTTTGGAATGTAAGACGACACCAGCGTATCCTCGTATCCAGAGGAAACCCACCAAGCAAACTCCATGCAAACTCCATGCACACAGACTCGAGGCGGGAGTTGAACCAGGACACTCGGCAGTGTTTTTGTAGTAAAAATGCCCAAACCCCAGTCACTGTAGAACCTATGCCATGTTGTTGTACTGATTGACAATAACAGCCTGAAGACTAACAACAACAAATGTAGAGGAATTTCTGTTGTAAAAAGGAAATATTAAATGCATGATTATAGATAACTAATCAGTTTTATGATGCACACAAGGGATAACCAAAGTCAGGTTGAATTAATTAAACCATAAAATCAAAACATCCTGAAACATAAAAAAACAAGAAACAAAGAAAAAACAAGAAAATACAAGTTCTATTTTGTTTAAAGGTCAATAAAATACATGGATAATACCAGATGCTTCTCAGCATTATTTTTATTTTTTTATTTATTTTTTTATTTTTTTATTTTGAAAAAGAGTCCATAAAATCAAGAGTATGTTTCTATGAATTTGAGGGGAGCTTGTCTCTCCCAGTCCAATAATAATTGTTGGGATGGCTCCAAATGTGTATGTCCAGTCCTTTTGACTCAATCCTGCAATATGATTGCATATTCTGCAAACTGATGTTTGCATATTCTGCAAACATATTCTGAAAATGCTTCTTCGTGGTGAAAATGAATAAAGACCAAAAACATACAATTAAAACTACTCAAGAGTTACATACTGTATGGTTATAATGGGATATTCGTTTGATTCGTTCGTCTCCTGAAAGTGTTGACTTCACTGACATCTTGAGTGTCAATCACTCAATAATCATTTATTCCAGTTTATCCTGTGTGCAGGGTTGTGGGGGCCAGTGCACATGGCAGAGTAAAAACTGGATGGGGTGCCAGTCCATTACAGAACACGCACATACACAGACTCACACGCTCATTCACTCTCTATGGGCAATTAGGGAATGCCGATTCGTGTAAACTGAATGTGGAAGGAAAGCCACCAAGCAAGGGGAGAACATGCAAACTTGATCCGAGGCAGGGATCAAACCCGGATCCTGGACAGTGCTAATGTGATAAATATGGTGAATACACATCATGTCACATGTTATTTTGATAGGATTGCTGAAAATGTTTGACTGATTAGTGTGATATACATTGAATACATGTAATGTTGATGTTATTCTAATAATGTTGTTGGAAATGTTTGTTGACTGCTTATTTGTGCTAACTTGAGGCAAAAAAGTGTTCTGTGCCTTTAAAAACTGCTTTCTGTTAATTGGCGTACCTGGGTCATGACGTCATTGCATGCCTCAGTAGGTGGCGCGCATGTGCTGTGCTTCATTCGTGTTAAATACAAAGCCGAGGGAGCCATCAATGCTACGCATCACTTTATTTAATTATTATTATATTTTTTAAATTAATCTACTGTTCAGGTATTTGCAGTAATTAAAAGCACAAAACACACTTTCATTAAGTACACTGTTCAATGTGATATTGATGATCTCTCTGTTTACAGTAGTGTTTTAAATAGTTAATTTTACTAAATTAATGGCATGCCATAAGGTCAGCATGCTAAGCACAATAATAACATGGGTGCTTCGCCAATAGCGCGATAACCCGCCATTTATGATTAATAATTAATGTGCTAATGTTATTTGATGATTTCTGATGTTTTTGATTTATCTGGCACAACTCTATTCCTCCCATTATATCTGGTAACTGTGAGTTAAGCATTGCAAATGTTAACCATTTAAGTGTGCCTTTGTTGTGTTGAATGCGCTGAATGCAATGGACTGAGGCAGCGATTTGATATGAGCATATGGCTAATATAGCAATTATATAGTTGCATTATTAACGTTATGCAGTTATTTCATTGTTGCAGATGGATTTTAGTGAAGATTATGTATGCTTATATTTATACTGTATAAGGCTCTTCATGTTCATGTTTCTTCTAGGGTAATGGAAAATGTGTAAAATCTCATGTTGATATTCAGTTACTACTGTAACTATTAATGTGTTGGGCTGTTACATGCAGTTTTCTTTTTTTCTTTTCATTCGAGCAAGCCATCACTGCTACAAAAGTCTTTATTTCATTTTTTTAAATTAATCTTCTGTTCAGGAGTGTTACATCACTACGCCACCTACAGTGATCAAATGCCAAAACTTTATTTTTTTTCATTGTATTTGATTCCCACTTTGTGAGACAATGAAAAAAAAAAAAAACAGAAATAAATTCCATGTGTAGCCAGTCGTGCTGGTCAGTTCTGATCCACCCATTTCCACTTTCCCTGTGTCACTGTCCCTCAGACCAATCCACGCCTGGTGATAGCTGCCCAGCAGATTATTGATGAACACCTGTGATTGCAAAAACAATATTTAAATATTATACTGGATTAGAGTTTACAGTACACACACGCGCGCACACACACCTGTTCCTCTAGGCTTTTATGATCACCAGGTCTGCAGTCCTGTCTGCCCTGAGTCTAGTTCTTCTCCTCAGTAGAGGAGACAGGACTGCAG
Organism: Clarias fuscus; assembly: GCA_030347435.1. Lineage (NCBI taxonomy): Eukaryota > Metazoa > Chordata > Actinopteri > Siluriformes > Clariidae > Clarias > Clarias fuscus. Next base: position 9,995,689 of record CM059225.1, on the reverse strand, counting down.
AGAAAGAGGAGCAGTTCTGACTAAGGCTTTTTAATGTTTACTCACCAAAATCAGCCAGCTTGTTTTAAATGTTGTTGCAAAAGGTTTCAGTCCGGTCTCTTTCTCCCACAAGGATGTTTTTGGATTTGAATTTTAACAGATATTTTTTTGTTGTTCTTAGGTTGTGAATTTGATCCAATACAATACCAAGGCAGTCACACACAGTGTCCCTACCCACGGTGAAATCAGTTTGCAACATCTGCCGCTTGCTGTTTCTCCTCCTGTGGGGGAACAGCCACAGAAATATGTGTTTGTTCATTTTAACCTAATCACAGAAATGCAATATTTTTAATGTGCATAAAGTCCCTGTCATGTGTACTATAGAGCTGAAATTCTTTCCCCCATGTGGTCTTTGCTGCGGGAATTTTTGTTGTCTGTAAGTACAGTAAATCTTGAAACTTAAACAACTTTGCTGAAATATACAACATAAAGTTGACTTTCTTTTGTTTTAAGCTCACTCTTTCATGTTTAGATAATGTACTTATACACTATGGACAATGCATAATCACAAATATCATACTCACCTCTCTTGAGCATTAGGACGCTAATGAAAGTAGTTAAACTCAAACTCAGATCCTTACCTTATTATTTTCCCCTCATTTTCTTTTCTTTTTCTTTTTTTTGTACATTCTCTCAAAATACCCAGGTATCTTATGTATCAACTGTGCATGTGCATGGTTTTGTGCTAGTACTAGTTTTTATGCATAGAACATAGCATGTATAACATGATTGTGCATAAGAATGTACAGTACATACAATTGTGCCTAAGGATAAGCATTAAAAATAGTGGGAAGATTGATTATGAGAAGCCCCCATCTGGGTGACACAGACAGAATGTAAAGTGAAACGTATAATAGGCACAGATAAAAAAAAAAAAAATGTTATCAAGGTCTAACAGATTGTAAGTCTAGTGCTTTTATCTTCATGTACATTTTTATTAGAATCGCGAGACAGGTCTGAAATCTCCTACTAACTGCCCATGCAAAATATTGTAACCTTTGTCACTCACAACTTGCACAATTAGTGAGTGTGACCAATCACAAGCACATCTATTTAGATCAGAGCATGTGAGCGTGTGTTTTAGTGTGTTTGCTGGTGCATCTTACACACAAATTTACTACAGTTTGTACAACAATGATGTAAGCAGTGGAGCAGTTTAAGAAGAAACATACATTCTATTATCATTAGAACACCAATCAACATTCTTATTCTTACTCTTTTTTTTATGAACTAAAACTCTGTTTTACATCATGTCTGTTTATTAAGCTAACTTTAAATTTTCTCTACCTGTGACTTGAACTTCTTGGTCACTTTGTATGCTGATGGTCTCTGTCTCTGCGTTGTTGTCTCCAAAATCATCTGTGAATGTATATGTGACCACCGTCTCGTCCTCGTTGTTTCTCTTCAACTTCTCCATGCATAAATGAAACACTTAAGAAGAACTGTACAGCTGCACTTCTGTACTCAAATGTACCGTGTGAGCTTAACTGAGTGTGTTGCTGTCAGTAAAGGAAGTAAAGCTGTGGCTTTATGTGATGAAATGTGTAGATAGCAGTTCTCATGATGGTATTGATCTCATGGCATTCTCTTGACAACGACTTAAGACAATTATTTTTTTACTTATTAATTTATTTATTCATTGATTTAGTCATTTAATTATGTATATAATATCAGCTAGAGTGTGTGCGCATATGTACATGTTTTAATGTTTGTGTTTCTGTGTGTGTGTGTGTGTGTGTCACCCAGTGATTGAGTGATCTTAAAAATTGCCATCAATCAACCAATACTCCTGCATAAGAATATAATGGTCATTTAAAAGTGCATGGCAGTTCCCAACATTAATATTTTTAATGTAAAAAATATTACAAATATATTAAGTGGTTAGCAAGAGCATGTTATGAGATCAATATCAGCATGAGAACTGCAGCTCTGTTATCGTCACTTCTCATCACATGAAGCCACAGCTTTCCACTACCCTTTACTCACAGCAACACATTTATTAAAGCTGATATAGCATGTAACAATTCAGTAGAGGTGCAGCTGTACTGTCACATTCTCAGTGTTTTAGTGAAAAGTTTATATTTCATAAATGTTTCTAAAAGAAAGATGAGCTTGAGAGACTGTGATGACATGAAGTGGTCATCGATACAATTACAGAGACAGAGGACAGTAACAGACACAGCAACTAACAAATTTAACACACGGGTAGAGAAGATTTGAAGGTTGCCAAGTAAACACGAGTCAAGAAGAAGGGAGTGAAAATGAGTCACATTTTAACAAGCTTTGCATTTTTGTTGTTAGTGGATATTTGTTTTGATTGTCTACACTAGGTAAGAAAATCCAACCTCACACTTTGTTTTAGTACATTAATTAAACCTAACAAAATCCCTTGAGTGTATATCCGAGGCCAAAGGGAATTGATTTTCAAAATTTTGTTACAGTTGTGTATGGTAATGAACTAATATTTGAATAGCTGAATAATATTTGTATATTAAAGTTTTACATAAGGGGTCTATGGAATTGCCCCGAGGAACAAAGCTTGTTCTTCTATAACTTAGGTGAAAAACTGTGATTCTCATTTCATCCTCAATTTAGTTTCTATTTCATTCAAAGCCACTTCACAGGTTTTTTACAGTAAAATATGAATGATATCTCTATTTTTTTATATGTGAAGTGTAATAAGCAATTATTCCATAACCAGGTAAAAAAGAGCACCAAAGTCATCCCCATTACAGAAGTCTTTCAACTCCTCCAGGGATAAATATAAAGTAGGATAAATGAGAGATTTTATACTTGCTTATCATTTATGGAAATAATCTCCAATATTAGCACTTTAGGACTTCAGGACTCTTCGATACATGCTGTTATAGAAAACTAATCAGTGCTATGGTGCTGGCTTCCTATTCAATTACTACTGTACACCCAAGCACTAAATCATCCCCCAAACCCTATACAATCCTAAACACATACCAAGTGTTAGAGCTAACATTGTGACCTCAGTTTAGGATAAAGAAAATGTCTAAGATGCAAATGTCTTGGTTTTGATGAAGAAATGACAGGAGATGATATCCAGGTTGCCCCGTATTTATTCAGCCATGATAAGTGTGTTTTACTGTTCAGTGTTTTTAGTACAGATGACCCAAACCTCACTGTCAGACTACAGCAAATGTACTAATCAACCTTTAAGATATCAAAATGAAAACATCTTGATCGTTATCAGTTTGTAGATTTAAATGGTGATTATTCTGCATGTTCTCAAGTGGAGTTTTGGTGTTCCACAGGGTTCAGTTTTAGGTCCACTGCTTTTTTCTCTTTACATGCTTTCTCTGGACAACATAATTCGTCAGCATCGTATTAGTTTTCATATGGCTGGTGACACCCGCCGCGACCCTGAATATTACAAAGCTGTATAGAGTGAGGGTGTGTACATGTCTGCCTCCTGTGGAAAAAAAAGGTTGAAGTTTCAGTTTGACGATTTATTTACTTGTACACCCTGAAAACCCTGGATAGGAATTTGACCAAATTTTTACAGAACCTTTATTAAGAAGTATAGATGTGCCCATGCTATTTAATTTTTGGAGGTAGCACACTCAGTGGGCCATGATTTAATGGGGCAACGTCAAGAAAGGAAAAAAGGCGAAAGAAAAAATGGATGTGCAAGGTATGAGATCACTGTCCATAAAGCTTACATATAGAATCATGTGAAATTGATCAAAACCTGGATATGTATTAAACATGATATCAACACAGATTACCAGCATAGCATAAAAACATTAAGGGAAAAAGGGCAATCTGTATGGTATTTTTTTTTATCGATTATACTCTTACTCTTCCTCGTCCTGAGAAGTGGTACCGAACTCCTCTTTCCATCTTAAAGATAAGATATCATTAAAGATATCCATTAATAAAATGATACTTGGAATATTTGCCTGTTAAGGATGAAAAATAATCATCCTGAAAAATCAAAACAGCTTTACCTCAAAGCACGAGACAGCTCTATGGCCCCAGACAATTCAGAAAGCTAAATATTGTTTGAAGTTTTGGCAGAATCCTTTTAGCAGATCATTCACTGTCCGAGTTTTTTTTCAGGTGTAATCACCAGTCTATGGAGGACAGTAGTAACACATTTCCAGAAATGGTTGAAACTTTTAACTTTTGATGGTGTATTTAATGTGTGTTTTGTTGCAGCATGACCAGTTAGAGTTAATTTTCACCCCCCCTGTAGGTATACAAATAGACAATGAGTTAGACTGGTTTAAAAACACTGATTTTATTACTGTCAGAGCCTCCTGTATTTTCTCAGAACACTCAGGTCTTTCAATGTCTGCAGAACCATGCTGCAGATGTTTTATGACTCAGTGGTTAGCAGTGTCATTTTCTACACTTAGTATGTTGCGGTGGCAGAATAAAGGCTCAACAAAATTATTAGGAAAGCTTGATCTGCCATTGGTGTGGAGCTGGAGTCTCTGGCAGAGTGTGTGTGAGAGGAGAATGCTGCTGCATGCTACACTGGTGTCCTACTGGATGAAGACCACATAGATGCCACAGGAGGTCTTTGTGGCTAATATAATGGCCAGAGCCTCAAAATAATAGCTGCATTAGCCTGTCCCTTTCAATTTGTATGACTGGGTTCCTCAGTATCATGCGCAATATCTCAAATTAGGGCTGCACGATTTGGGAAAAATGTCACATTGCGATTATTAAGGTCAAAATTGCGATTTAGAATTGCGATACGATAAACAAGTGGACTCAACTTACTTGAGATTACTAATAATGCTGAAATTTGTATTTCTCAACTGAGATGCAGTATACAGCGCTAGAAATTAACAATGTTTTCAAATTAAAACAAAATTGTACAAAATTAAATAACAGTAACATCTTTACATTACTGAATTAAATTACATTAAATTAACTTTAAAATAAAAGTAAAAAGTACAGATAAATAAAACAAATACCCATTTAAATATATATATATATATATATATATATATATATATATATTTACATTTTGTCAAAAAACAGGGACATTTAAGCAGGATGTAACATATACAGTACTTTGTATATTTCTTTTAAAAAGATGTGTTTCCATTTAATCTTAAATAAATCTGTTAATAGCTGTCCTCTTTGGTGCTGTGTGGCTAATATTTGGCTCGGCCGTCCTGCTTGACCAAAGGTCCGTAGTGGCTGAAAAGAATTTCACTGCAGTTATTCCAAGTTGAACCTCGGTACGGCACTTACTGTAAATTTCACGTATTGCGACTTGAAAGAAGTAGTTTCGTCCAGTGTGTGAATCATTTTCTGAAATCCCTCTTTGCTAACAGTGTATATGGGTATCACACTGGGTTGTGCTTTGTTTTGTTCGGTCTCTTTACTAAATTCAAATTCAAATTCAAATTTTATTTGTCACATACACAATCCTACACAGTACGATATGCAGTGAAATGCTTAGGCAACTGCCCTGACCTAAGAGAATAAAATTAAATAAAATATAAAATATAGAATATAAAATGTAAAATGTAAGAATATAAAATATAAAATGTAAGTAAGTAAAGACTATACATTATACTTTACATTAAGTGTACAAATGGAAAATATTGCAATGAAAAATTGTAATTGTAAAAGTGGAAAATAAAAATATTGAAATGGGGACGGAATGTCCAGGGGTGTGCAAATATGCAGTAAAGTGACATGTTAAATGTTAAAGTGGCTTGTGTGCATATTTAAAGTGACTTGTGTGCATATTTAAAGTGACTTATGTGCATACTACCCATGAGTGAGCAGGTGTGCAGTGAGGACAAGTGAGCGAATGTCCTGAATGTCCAGAGTGTCCAGAGTGAGTGCAGAAGCATGTGTGGATGTGCAAAATGGATCAGTACTGTGTGTTGTACTGATTAAGAGACCGTAACGCCTGCTGGTAGAAGCTCCTCCTCAGTCTCTCTGTGTTGGCCTTCAGGGAGCGGAATCGCTTTCCTGACCTCAACAGAGAGAACAGTCCATTGCTGGGGTGACTGAGGTCCTTCATGATCTTCCTGGCCTTGGTCCAGCACCGCTTGCTGTAGATCGAGTGCAGGTCAGGGAGCTCGGTGTGGATGATGCGCTCAGCTGATCGCACCACCCTCTGAAGAGTTCGTCTGTCCTGCATGGTTCTGTTCCCGAACCAGGTCGTGATGTTTCCCGTCAGGATGCTCTCTATGGTGCAGGAGTAGAAGTTCCTAAGCACCTTGGAGGGCAGTCTGAAGTCTCTCAGGCGTCTGAGGTGGTAGAGACGCTGTCGGGCCTTCTTCACCACGGTGTTGATGTGACAGGACCAAGACACTCTCTCCACTGGGCTCTTGTTGATGACGGGGGTCTGGTAGTTCCTCTTCTGCTTTGTGCTGAAGTCCACTATCAACTCCTTTGTCTTGCTGACGTTGAGAAGGAGGTTGTTCATCTGACACCAGTTCTCCAGATTTCCAATCTCCTTCAGGTAGGCCGTCTCATCGTTGTCAGTGATCAGGCCGACCACGACGGTGTCATCAGCAAACTTGATGATGGTGGTGGAGTTGGTAGTGGCTACGCAGTCGTGAGTGTACAAAGAGTACAGTAGAGGGCTCAGAACACAACCCTGTGGGGCTCCAGTGCTGAGGGTGATGGAGGCTGAGACATGTCCACCCATCCTTACTGCCTGTGGTCTCCCCGTTAGGAAATTGGAGATCCACTGACACAAGGATGAGCTGAGTCCTAGGTGCTCCAGCTTGGTGGTGAGTGTAGAGGGAATTATGGTGTTAAATGCTGAGCTGTAGTCGATGAAAAGCATTTTCACATAATTCCCCCCTCTAGTGTCCAGGTGAGTGAGGGCAGTATGGAGTAGATGAGCGATGGCGTCATCTGTAGAGCGGTTTGAACGGTAAGCAAACTGAAGTGGATCTAGTGTGTCTGGTAGTGAAGAGATGATGAAGTCTCTGACCAGCCGTTCAAAGCACTTCATCACCACTGATGTGAGGGCTACAGGTCTATAGTCATTGAGGGAAGCAGGATGTGGTTTCTTTGGAACAGGAACAATGATGGACTCTTTGAAGCATGTGGGGATCACCGACTGAGATAAGGAGAGGTTGAATATCTCTGTGAACACTGGTGCTAGCTGGTCTGCGCAGGCTCTGAGGACTCTACCTGAGATGCCGTCTGGTCCTGCTGCTTTCCTGGTGTTCACTCTCCTGAAGGCTCTCCTCACGTCATGCTCGGAGATGATAAACGCGTTTCCGGTGCTGGCAATGACTTCCTGTCTGCAGCCATTAGCAGCGCTAGCATTAGCAACGCTAACGTCTTTAGCTGCAGCCTCGAAGCGAGCATAAAAGGTGTTCAGCTCGTCTGCCAGAGTCGTGTCCGCGTTTGTCATACCGGATGTTGGAGCTTTGTAGTCCGTTATCGTTCTTAGTCCCTGCCACAGGCTCCTAGAGTCACTCTGTTGGAGTTGTGACTCTAGCTTCCTCCCGTAGCGCTGCTTCGCCTCCTTCACCGCCTTCCGGACGTTATATGCCGCAGCCTTGTACAGGTCCATGTCCCCCGAAGCAAGTCCCGCATTGTAGGCAGCAGCGCGAGATCTCAGAGCGTCGCGGATGGTTTTATCCACCCACGGCTTCTGATTGGGAAACGTTCTGATGGTCGTTTTCTGTACGGTATCATCCGCTAGTTTCCCGATGAATCCCACAACCGCTTCCGTAAACACGCTGACGTCATCGGAGCTGTTTCGGAACATGTCCCAGTCTGCGTCATCGAGTGCGTCTTGAAGCGCGGCCACCGATTGGTCCGTCCAGCGCGCGACCTCCCTCTGAACCGGAAGTTCCTGTTTAAGCCTTTGTTTATATTTTGGCATGAGGAAGATGGCGGCATGGTCAGATTTCCCAAACGGTGGACAAGATTGTGCCTTGTAGCCGTCTTTAACTGGTGTGTAACAGTGGTCCAGTGTCCTTTCGCCCCTGGTCGGGCAGGTGATGTGCTGATGGAAGTTTGGCGCTGCACGTTTGAGGTTGGCACTGTTAAAGTCCCCTGCCACAATAAGCGCAGCGTCCCGGTGTTGTGTTTGGTGCTGTGTGAGTGCCTCATGCAGCTCGCATAAGGCAGTGTCCGTGTCCGCTTGTGGCGGAATATAAACGGCGCTGATTATGACCGATGTGAACTCCCGAGGAAGATAAAAAGGACGACATTTGATAGTTAATAGTACCAGGTTGGGTGTGCAGGAGCGTGCGAGAGGAACAACGCTCGCGCTGTTGCACCAGCTGCTGTTCGCCATTAAGCACACGCCGCCTCCCCTTGTCTTCCCCGAGTCCCGTGTCCTGTCCATGCGGTGAACCGAGAAGAACTCGGCCGGCTGGATGGCGTGGTCCGGCACCGCTGGGTTCAGCCATGTCTCGGTGAAGCAGAGAAGATTGCAGTCCCGAATGTCTCTCTGGAACTTTATCCTGGCCCTGAGGTCATCGAGCTTGTTCTCCAGAGACTGGACATTGGCGAGCAGGATGCTAGGCAGAGGTGTGCGGTGTGCACGCGCTCTCAGCCTGTTCCTGACGTCGGCTCGTTTTCCTCGGGGCCGCCGCTTCGCGTCGCGTCCTTTGTTTTCCCTCAGGATCTCACTCGGCCAGCTCGGATCCGGAGTTAAAAACGTCGAATTGTGAGTACATTGTAAACCAATAGAAATAAGAGTATCTCTATCGTACTTAATGCACTCAATGATGGTGAATTAGCCGGATTAAAGTTATTGAAAGTTAACTTAAAAAGCGAAAACAAGGAAAAATAGGTCGGAGCAGTCGCGACGGCAGCCGACCTCACCGGCGCCATCTACTCTTGGCTTTTACCGCCAGGCATTCATCGTACTTTTCTCTGTGTTGCTTCAGATGCTGATATAAATTTGTCGTGTTGCTACGTGATGTAGCAACTTTAGTTTTTGCAAATTTTGTATAGTACCTTTTTCTGCTCAGTGTCCGATATCCTGAAACCAAATATCGCCAAATAAATGAGGTAGCATTTTTTCTGGGCACAAGTCCAGTGTCAGTCTGTTCTGTATCCATTTTCTCCCGTCTCCACGCCGCGCTGCGGAAAGTCACGTGACCACAAGCACACACGCTACACGAGACTGACTGGTTATTTTTTATTTTTGGCATAAAAAAATGGCCGTACAGCTCTTCGAATGAATGTCTCACTACGTCCACGAATGCATTTGTTTATTTAATATAATCGCAACATTTGCTGTAATGTAATTGCATAGGCTGACATCGCGATTGCGATATGATTAATCGTGCAGCACTATCTCAAATTCAAAATTTATTTGTACAATATGCAGTGAAATGGGGGGGGGGGGGTGCAAATATGCATGAAAGTGTCTATTTAAAATCAATTTAAAGCAATATCTTTGAGCAATACTATGTGCAATATCAATTAACAATATTATATGTAATAACCTTTAGCAATATAATGTGCAATATTACTCAGTACAAGACACTTTACTTGGTGCAAGAATTTCATCTTTGATTAAATTTTTTTTTATCTTATTTTATCTTATCTTTACAGAAAATGATGCATATCATCTGTAATATTGCTCATACTGTGTAGGCCATCTCTTCTGCCGTCAATGACTGTTACAACCCGCAACATGTGGGGCGCAGTGTGTGTAATTTATGTGTCTGTGTTGCTGCGCTTCGTAGCGTGTGTGTATATTTTGTATCCAGGTCGCGCGCCGATCCTGATCCACTCCAGATTTTCCAACTGCCACTACACCGGCAACTGCCTGACCTCCACACGTGCGCTTCCGCCCTGAGTGACGTCATCAACCATTCATAAACCGGAGAGAGACGCGGGAACGGAGAGGCGTGTAGGCGAAGTGTTGGTTGTGTTGGAGAGTTTTGTTGTGATAGTGAAATTTTGAGATTGGATTGTGTATTCTGGTTTTTGACTTTTGGCTTCCATTTTGACTTTGATTCTTGCTTTGTCCTTTTGGTTTGTTTGCTAGCTCTTTGTAGATACTGTTTGTTTGTTTGTTTGACTTCACTGTATGTTTGTGCACTCACCGGTAGTAGGGGTGTGGCTGCCCATTATTTTGTGGAAAGGGTTTTTTGTTCACTGTTTTTGGTTTAGGAAGATAGGGAAGGCATCTGTATTTTTGTTTGTGTTTTCTTTGCTAGGTAAGCTAGCTGCTAAAATACAGATACCTTTTTTGTTTATTATTTTGGCCTGGGTCCACCCTGAAGCAAAGCCTGGTGTTGCGTTTGTGTGTTTATTTGCATGTGCTATTGGTCAAGCAATACAAACGTCACTTGTCGTCTGTAAATTTCCATATCTGTCTTGTTCTTTGTTCCATTACACCACTTTCTTCCACACTCTCCAAACAGTTTAAAATAGAACCCCGAACCAATCATTTGCTGTACGGCCCAACCCTAGACTGGGACGTAACAGACTTCTGCACGGTTGCACTGACATCACATGTCATGTAGGTGTTTGAGTGCCTAGTTTTGTCACACCTAGGACCACTGGTAAAGCCTTCCATGGACCCACTGCAATTTGCTTATCAGCATCATGTTGGCGTGGATGATGCAGTCAGTATATCTATTGCAGCGTGCCCACGCTTTCCTGGATGGATGTAACGGTACAGTGAGAATTTGATGTTTGTGTTTTTTTATTTCTTCAGTGTAATACAATACAACTGCTCAAGATGGGTGTCAGCACATCCATTATGTCCTGGATAACTGACTATCTGTTAGAGGTCCCAGTATGTAAGGTTGGGGAATTCCCTGTCTGAAGTGGATAGTCAGTAACACAAGACCACCTCAGTGGACTGTTCTTTCTCCATTTTGTTCACTCTGTACACCTCAGATTTCGAATACAACTCTGAGTTCTGCCACTCGCAGAAGTTCTCTGATGACTCTGCAGTGGTGGGATGTATCAGGTATGGACAAGAGTTGGAGTATAGAGGACTTCTAGACAGCTTTGTGGAGTGGTGCACCAGAAACCATCTACTCCTAAAGATCATAAAAAAACAATGAAATGGTATTGGTCTTTAGGAAGTGTAAAACTAATGATTAAACCTGTTACTATCATGGGTGAGGAGATTGGAGTTATGGACAACTACAAGTACTTGGGTGTTCACTTAAATAGCAGATGGCCTGGAGGACCAACATTGGCGCAGTGTATAAGAAGGGGTTGAGCAGAATTTATTTCCTGAGGAAGCTCAGATCCTTCAATGTATGCAGCAGGATGCTGGAAATTATTTATCTGTCTTTTGTGGCTAGTGCCCTTTATAGTGCTGTGGTCTGCTGGGGAAGCAGCATCAGTGCCAAGGATGCAGGCAGGATAAATAAAATCATCCGCAAGGCTGAACATATAACTGGACTCAAACTTGACAGGTTGGAGACAGTGAGGAAAAACAGAAGACAAACTCCTGTCAATCATGAAAAATCTATCCCACCCACTAGATGATCCCATACAGAGAGAGCTGAGTTCATTCTCTAAAAGACTGAGCCAGCTTCGTTGTCACAAAGTACGGTTTGGGAAATCATTCCTACACAAAAAAATGCTGGGTTGTTTTTACTACCCAAACGCTGGGTTGCCTCTGTTGGGTAATATTTCTGGGTTATTTACAGGGAGTTGGGTACTTTTTTGTTTAACCCAGCTTGCTGGTTTGGAGTTGGGTTAGCTAGCGACAGCTAACATCACAGATCAGACCGGCCCTCCCCCGAAGTTCACCGGTGTATTCAGTGGCTGTGTCAGCTTCGTCTTTTTTTCTTCCTCCTCACGCATTTAAGAGGAAATGTAAACGTTCAATATAAGGTCTGTATACACACTTTCACTCACCTATGACTGAATTTGTTCACTGTATGTAACATTTATTACTCTTACCGTGTTTCAGCCTGTTCTGTGCTATAGCATGCTAGTTTATCTGACAATGGCTGCTAACTAGCCAAACCAAAGAACCCCACCTGTGTATGAAAGAAACTGCAAAAATGTCTGAGCTTTTTAGCTTTCTTTGTAGAATGCTTGCAGAGTGTATGAAGGTGGTGAAGTGATGAATGAAAGCTAAACTGTTAACTGTAGTGCCAGCATGACGCTAGCATTTAGCTAGGTTGCTAGCGTTAGCAAACGCATAAAATAGCTGAGGTGTTACAAAACATTAATCTTCTTACAAATATGCATACTAGCCAACCCTCTCGAATTTTCCCATAAACTTTTACTTTCTTTCTTTCTAAGGTTGTAACCAACACCGTGGAATATCTGTCAGTCGAAGCCGTACACCTACATCCTGATGTTGGGAGATAATGACCAGCACTGCTCTCAGGCATTAGTGCTTCTCAGTAATAGTATCGTAATGATGTCGCTCTTGAACGTGTTTTGTATTATCTGATCTTGTGCTTTTGAAAAATAAATATTTTTCTATGTTTTGTACAATTAATTGGGTGTTGTTTATTGCATATATGTATGGTTTGCAAAACTTAGTGTTTTCTTTTGTAATAGACCAGTATATCAAAGTAATGAAACTGTTTAAACTGTTTTACCCATAGACATGTAAAACATAAAAATAATAACCTATTTGTGAGGTAGAATTAACTCAGCATTAGAGTTAAATATGACCTGGAATTTGGATTGAATATTTGACCCATCTTGCTGGATTAAATAAGTAACCCATTTTGCTGGGTTAAATTAACCCAGCATGTAGTTGGTCCAATATTTATCCAGCAGTGTTTTTAACCCAGCATTTCTTAGAGTGTACCATTGCACTGTACAACAACTCACCTCTATGTAACAGATGACAATAATGACAATACTCCCTGTCACTTTACGCACACATACATACAGTGACAAATTCCACATTTCATCTCTTTTTCTAATTTTGAATTGCCAATTTTTTGTTTTTGTTTGTTTTTTCCCCTCTAATTGCTGTTTGTGTAACCTGTTGCTTCTGTAACACAATAATTTTCCTCACGGGATCAATAAAGTCCATCCATCACATATACATTAATTGGCTGCAAATGGGTTTAAGAGCAAACATACTGTATATAAAAAGAACAGGAAACCAGATGCAGAATAAGTAGCAGTGGGAAATCATTTAAATTTACCATGCCAATACTTGTGCAAGTATGTTGCACAGTCTGAATGATCTGCCCTCCCAAATCTAATGAAATTGACCCAAATTGGACTGAGAATATCTAGAAGTTGGGGTGCATTTAGCACTCTGATTCTCTAAGCCAACTTTATTTCACTCAGCACTGTATACAAACAGTTATCATAATAAAGACTGAGGACTTGTAACTGTTTACAAGTATTTGTAAACTGTTTACAGTATAAATATTTATTTTTACTAGTCTTTACAATGAGTCTTCAAACTAGTCTTCAATAATTCTGAAGCTGACTGAAATTTTAGCTATAGAAATAATACTTGGATTTTCCTCACAAATACAATCATAAACAAATCAATATGGTTAAAGTTGCTTTTTGTGTATTTGTGTTATACTGTTTGGTCTTATTTTTTGTTACTGGATTTGTTCACAGATCCAGTTGTAATTTTCGGTGCATGGTCTGTCGTACCATCCATCGTATCCATTATAGCGGTTTATAGCACAGTCCTCACTATCTAAAAACACATTTCCAGATGACCAATACCTGAAACAACACAGATAAGTCCATTGCATGGAACACAATGGGTAAATGAATAAAATTCAAATGAATAATGTACACTCCTTTTTAATTTATATTAATGTATAATCTCTTACGGTGTGGTCAATAATGTTCCATCCACCCATTTCCACACTCCCTCAGTATCAAGGTCAGTCAGACCAATGTAAACTCCAGTACTACTGGTCTTGCTCAAATTATTCACAAACTCCTGTTGAGGTATTAGAAACCCAATTAGCACAGAATCTAAATGTACTAAGTATGTTGGTTCTGTAATCTGCACACACACACAGCATATAAACTTCATTCTATCTAAGACAATGAAAAACTATGTATATGAACCTGTTCCTCTTTGCTGTTTATGACCACCAAATCTAATCCTCTCTCTTTGCAATCCTGTCTGCTTTCAGTCCAGCTCTTCTTCTCAGTGGAGATGTAGTAATGCTTAGAATCGAAGCATTTCCACCCTAAGAGCCACATATATCAAATGTTTAATTACCAGGTTCAAAATGTATTTAAATGTTTAATTTATCTGTAGCCAAAAATGCTTGTGCTGTCCAAGTGTTTGCTGTTAGAGTTAGGTAATAAAAAGGAATCAAGATATTATTAATTAGTAAACTTGTTTTAATATATTTTTGGTGTTGTTGTCTCATAATTTCAGGATGTCCCAGAATTGATTTTGCTTATAATAGTGGTTTGGAGTTTTGTCTTAAAGATCAGAAAGTTCCACTGATGGAGAGATACAAGAAAAGAGGTTTGGAGCCTTAAATCTGAACTGCTGAAGGACATGAAGTTTGTAAAGGTGAAAAACTGTGCAAGCAGCAAATGATGTGTTTAATATAAGGTGATGTGAGGTTCAACTGTGGAAATGTAAGTTGATGGATTTTTGAAAACTTTGGGAGAGCATTATTCTTCCAGTAGGAATGGTTTGAAGCATTTGGATTACTGTGGCTGTTTTCAAACATATCCATCCTTTACTTGCTCAAAACATGTAATATATTTTGGTACATACATTTGATCATAAAACTATGGTTATCTATTATTATATTTGATTAAATGTATAATTATTTAACAATTTTTTTTTTTTTAACTGACTAAATATTGTTGCAGGCAGTAATGTTTTATGCGATGCAAACTAACCAAACATCTTGTATGGCATGCAGTGCATGATACCAGCTTAGTGCAGGCAGCTTATGTCCATGGATCTGACAATCTTTAAAGCATGTACTCACCCATATTAGTCATGTTCTTCTGAAGGTCATCTTTTTACTTCTGCAATTGGTCTCTGTCTTTGTTCAGGGTGTTATACCTGGACTGTAACTGGGCTTTTTCTTTATTCAGGGTGTCATAATTGGTCTGTAACTGAGCTCTCCCTTTATTCAGGGTGTCATAACTGGTCTTTAACCGGTCTCTCTCTGTAGTCAGTGTATTATACCTGGCCTGTAACTGGGCTCGCTCTTTATTCAGGGTGTCATAATTGGTCTGTAACTGAGCTCTCCCTTTATTCAGGGTGTCATAACTGGTCTTTAACCGGTCTCTCTCTGTAGTCAGTGTATTATACGTGGCCTGTAACTGGGCTCGCTCTTTATTCAGGGTGTCATAATTGGTCTGTAATTGGTCTTTCTTTGTAGTTAGAATGTTATACCTGGTCTGTAACTGGGAATTCTCAATATTAAGGGTGTCATAACTGTTTTTTATCCGGTCTTTCTCTGTAGTCAGGGTGTTATAACTTGTCCGTAACCGGTCTCTCTCTGTAGTCAGTGTATTATACGTGGCCTGTAACTGGGCTCGCTCTTTATTCAGGGTGTCATAATTGGTCTGTAACTGAGCTCTCCCTTTATTCAGGGTGTCATAACTGGTCTTTAACCGGTCTCTCTCTGTAGTCAGTGTATTATACGTGGCCTGTAACTGGGCTCGCTCTTTATTCAGGGTGTCATAATTGGTCTGTAATTGGTCTTTCTTTGTAGTTAGAATGTTATACCTGGTCTGTAACTGGGAATTCTCAATATTAAGGGTGTCATAACTGTTTTTTATCCGGTCTTTCTCTGTAGTCAGGGTGTTATAACTTGTCCGTAACCGGTCTCTCTCTGTAGTCAGTGTATTATACCTGGCCTGTAATTGGGCTTTCTCATTACTCAATATATTATACCTGGTATGTAACTGGTCTTTCTCCTTTTTTAGGATGTCATAACTGGTCTGTAACTGGGCTCTCCCTTTATTTAGGGTGTCATAACTGGACTTCAACTGGTCTTTCTCTCTAGTCATGGTGTCATACCTGGTCTGTACCTTGGCTCTCTCTTTATTCAGGGTGTCATAATTGGTCATTAACTGGTCTCTCTCTTTGATCAGGGTGCTGTAATTGGAGGTTAACCTTTCATTCTCTGTATTTAGGGTTTTATACCTGCTCTGTAACTGGGATTTCTCTGCATTCAGGGTGTTATAACTGTTTTTTATCCGGTCTTTCTCTGTAGTCATGGTGTTATAACTTGTTCGTAACTGGTCTCTCTCTGTAGTCAGGGTATCATAATTGGTCTGTAACTTGTCTCTGGATGCATTCAGGTTTTTATAACTGGTCCGTAACTGGTCTCTCTCTTTGATCAGAGAGTTGTAACTGGTGTTTAACTGGTCTCTCTCTTTGTTCAGGGAATTATAACTCATCTGTGACTGTTCAATCTTTGCAGTCAAGGTGTCATAACTGGTCTGTAACTGGTCTCTTGATACATTCAGGTTGTTCATTTTGATCCACAGCACTGTTATGGCCATCAGTAGGAGAACACACAGCACCAGCACACACATGGAAGTCAGTCTGTGACATTTAAGTCCTAATGAGTTAATTCCTGAAACAAACAAAAAATGAATTATTGTAATATTATTTTAAACTTGTTCATCGATAGTTTAGGCCACAAATTCAAAGGAGTAGTTCGGACAAAGAAATTCATACTGCAGCCACAATGGCACCTTTGCAGGACATTGGGTTATTATCTATCTTTGAAGTAGTGCTGTTATACAAGTTTTAGTCTTGATTCCAATGTTATTAATTTACATTTTATACTTTATTTTAAAGGATGGTGGAACACCAGTATTTTCTGGTGTAATGATGTAGTGGATAAAGCTGTCCGTACTATGCAAAAATGTACAATACCAACCAAATTTTTGGACACAACATTTTCATTTAATTCCATAAAAAATGATTTTTTTTTTCATTTTTTTCCCCTTTTTTTTCTACAAAAATCTCTCTTTTTCTTCTTCAAAATATGCAATTGTAACTGGCTGAGTATTTTTTAATATTTTAATTGGCTAAAGATCTTTAACGTTTTGTTGCTCTCGCGCTTTGTTTCATTAGTTTCAGGTTGTCAAGTTAATTTTGTTTCCTCGTTTTCTCAGTTCTCGCCTCTCGATTTGGATTGTCGCTTCGCTGTTTGATTTTCCGGCTTTGATCTCGCGTTTCCTTCTTTTTGACCATCGCTTTTGTTTCACATTTTTTGGATAGTTGCTTGATTTCTCGGTTCCCAATCTAATGCTTCCGCTTTTGACTATGGCTTTCGTTTTGACTACACTGACTGATTCTCCGGTGTTTGACCCTTGCTTAAGCATTACAACTGTGCTCCTATCTAAGGTTAGGATCATTCGTCTGCACTTGGGTTCACCTTCTGCTCTGTCCCGTGACACAGGTATCTTTGAGCACACACACTTCTTTTGCCCCTTTTTGGCTTCCATGGCAAACCACATGGAAACCTAACAACAACATAATTTTTACCTGACCCATTGAAAAACAAAGCTGCAACATGTTTCAAACATAAAACTTTTTTGCAGCTCTATATATATATATATACTGACTTACTCACAGTTCAGTCTTTAGCACGATGGCCAAGAGATATACTGCATGTGAAGCTGTGGAATTATATTTGACAATGATGGTGATGAGGAGCAGAGAAGTCAGGTTGACAGTGAGGAGGGTTTAGAGAAGTAAGTGTCAGAGGTTGAGGATTACACAGAGTAAATCCCAGAGGAGGAAATCTCAGCTGATACTGTGGTCTCCTTTCATCCAAAAATGGAACCAAACCCTAAAACAATATGTCATATCCCAGGGGGATGACATCAAGTCCAAGTATTGCATAAAAATATGAGCAGCATGTGATGCAAAGATATATGTTATGCCTGGAACACACACCGAAACACGTACACAGGCAAGCGGTGATGATGTTCCTGGGAAAAATCAGGGTGGAGGAATCAAATGGGGAGGGTCCTAGAAATGACAGCAGGGCTACTTTAAAATTGTAAATGTGTGTAGTGTATAATTCAAGCATTATATTTGTAATATAGTTAAGTTTTCCCTGTGTACATCTGGACTTTGGTTTTCAATAAAGAAACCATACTTGTCAATTTTGACCAGGAACACAGAAGTTGCTATTTTGTGCCACAGTTTTCAACTGTCAAAATTCAACTTGTTTCAAAAAAGTCACTCGGTAAACATTTAAGTGAAGTACTCTTTGATAAATAGTGCAATAGATTTCATCTTAGTGTCTATTATAGTCAAAATAATATCTATATAATATTTTATCCCGTAAAACAAGTGGTATGAGCTCAGATAAATGAGGCCTACATACACAGCAAATACAAGTTCAAAACATGTTCACAAGAGCTAACGTTGATAAAAAGACCTAAAACAACATTATTGTTGTATATGATATATATATATATATATATATATATATATATATAATTCTGAATTTATAATGGAATAAAATTATCTAGTCAAAAGTGACCAGAAATATTATGAATTTGAGCCAAAAACGAACACAACATGATGGTTAAGTTAATGCTGTAAGTCCTTGGAAAATAGAATCCTGGAACACAAATCCTGGAACGCACGCACTACTGTACTTGTGAAGAAGGTGCAGGAGTAACTTTATTCCCCAGAGAGTCTTGGGAAACATAGCCTCACTGGAAAACTTCTCCTGCCCCTCTGTCACTGTTCCATCAAAAGTGCGTTGGGTAAAGGAATTTCTAAGTGGGGCAGGAGCTGAAATTTAGCTAATAAAAAGGCACTCCAGATAGCCTTTGCCATGGTCCAGGAAATTGCCCTCACCTCTCTATAGAGAACTTTTGCAGAGCAAGCTGCCCCTTACATCCAGGTCAACAATTGTTTGAACTGATTTCATCTGAATGACAGGAGAGTTGGCCACACCAAGGGTTTTTGAGGAAGAATCTCCTTTTCAAATTGAAATGTTTTAATAACTGCCATAAGCCCAGATGATAGCAATGTAGCTGTACGTGACACATATAGCAGATAACACATGCAGCAGTGATGTTTTCTTCTGATGTCATGTAATTTTTATGCAGGCACGGCATAAATACCGCTGTTTGGACTTTTAATGATATTTCAGCAGAACAAAAAAAAAAAAAAAAAAACAGCAGTAAACTAAACAGATATCAACACAACAGTAAACTACACAATGATATACAAATCAGATGCAAGACAAAAATGTGTGAAAACTTTGGGCTAAATTAATGAGGTTCATGACCTGAGCAAACTGTAAATGCATGGGAAGGAACAGCCAAGCATAAGACAGTGAGAAAATACGTCAAAATATAAGTGACCCCCACCCCACAAAAGCAAAACAATAAAAAGTTTACAGGTTAGATTCCAGGTGCCCTCCAGAGGTTGTCTCTGACTTCTAGAGGCTGAAGGGTGCTAAGTTTTTTTTTTTCAAACTTTTTATTTGACAAAATATAAATAATTAAAACCCTTAATTTGCTGAATTTGCAGTCAGCAATGTGTTGTCTCTCTTCCCTGTTTTTTTTTTTTTTATAGAAAAACAGATACTTTACAAATTAATAATTTCCTGATTCAGTTTGTAATGAATGCTTCTTTAATTCATTATCAAACCTGCTGTCACACCTGTGCCGCCTCGGTCCCGGGGGATAAGATCTGGCTTACCGAATTTCTGAGCCGCCTCTTTGTCCCCCCTAGTGTGTCTGCGTGGGTATATGTTTCACTTCCGCACGTAATCAAATTCACCTGTGTCTCCCTCATGTGTCTCTCTATTTAAACCAGCCGGCCCCGTAGTTCCCCGTCTGTTCACTGTTTGTTTCTTGTTATGTGTGGCAAGACGTGCCACTTCGCCGTGTCTGTCTCTCTCTATATTTCTCTCAGGATTAGGCCGAGGCTGTAGAGTTGGGGCGAGCACTTCTCCGGTCGAGCTTTGTGTTCAAAGGTCAAGATCAAGTCTGAGGCACTCGTGCTCCATCAGTTTCGCTGCTGCATCAGCCAGGGTGGCTGATCCTCGCAGAACTCATTTAATCATTCGCCACGCTCGCCCGCCGCTCCAGCTCGGAACCTTTTTGGACTGTGCTTATTTTTTGTTGTGTTTGTTTTAGTTTTATTGTGCTTACGTTAAGAGTGCAAGAAAAGAAATAAACATGTTAGACTTGAACCCTGCATCTGCGTCCGCCTCTCGTTGATAATCATGACACCTTCACTTCTCATCAGGCGTCTGGTTATGCATTTGGGAGGGAGTTGCATGAATTAATAATTAATTTCTATTTCATTCATTAGAAATAATAAAACGTTTAGAGCTGTATGTGGATGAGAGTAATTGGAAGTGCTGGGGCATGTGTCTGTATGTGTGTGTGTGTGTGTGTGTGTGTGTGTGTGTGTGTGTGTGTGTGTGTGTGTGTCGACGTGTGAGTAACATTTTCATTACTTGGGGTGAGTTAATTAGGTGAAAAATATGTTACTTATGATTAATAGAAAAATATAAATGTAAATATTAAATTGTGCCTTGTCCGTGAAAGTGTTACAGAAGGTCAGATGAAGAGAAGGAATCAGAGGCTGGAGTGAAAGGCAGAGAGACATTGAGCTAAAGCCAGCAGAAAGTGTGCAGGGAACAGCACAGAGACCGAGGCTGAAGTGAAAGAGGAACCTGGGTCAATATAATTCAAAAGTTTATGCCCTAAATTATCATAAGAGTTTCTGACATTATGTGAACTTTCTCATGTCTCTGGCCAGAAGCTAGATTGAAAGACAAACCTAGGGTGAAAGAGGTTACAGTCTTTTTGAATTTGGGTCAATATAATTTAATAGGTTATGCCATAACTTTCACAGTTTGTGTGAACTTTCCCATGCCTTTATTATGTCTTTCTTTGTTCTATGTCACATATTGATAAAAATGAGCCTCATAAGAGAATGGATTGCAGCCAGGAATGAGTCGCAGTAGTCCAGTTTTAAAATAGCAAGGGGATGAACATGCACCTGAGTAGCATGTGTGGAAAGAAATAGACTAATTCTTCTGATATTGTCAAGAAGAAATTTACAAGTGCAAGTAAGGTTAGCAATGTGTTGTAAAAATAACAGTTGTCCAGAGTGACCCCAAGGCTGTGGGCTGGGACTGATAAAGTGATTTCATTGTTGTCCAGGGAGAGAATAAGATCCTGACAGGGGTATGAATTGCCTGGGTTGAACAGTAGTTCGGTTTTACTGAGATTAAGTTTCAATTGAGGAGTTGCCACCCAGGATGAGATGTCTGCCGGATATGCTGAGATCTGGGTGGAAATCTGAGTGTCTCAGGAAGGAAAGGAGAGAACTTGCATGTGAGAAGTTGTGATCTGCATAACAACGGTATAACGGAAGAACAAAAGAGGACCAAGTATTCAGCCTTTTGGGACACCAGTGGAGAGTCTGCGTGGAGTAAATGTAGATCTCCTCCATGTCACCTCATATGACCAATCTTCTAGGTACAGTAGGAAACAAACCATTGCCATGCTATGGCACAGATTACAAGGCTTGTGAGGAGAGAATCTTCTGGTTTATCATGCTGCTGAGAGGTCAAGAAGGATGAGGACAGATGACAGTTTAGCTGATCTAGCAGCATGTAGCTTCACATTTATCAGTAATTGACAAATGGGCAAATATGGGGCAAATATTGTGGACTGATGAGACAATCGATAAACCTTTTGGAAGGTGAGCATCTCATTACATCTGACATGAAAGTAACAGCATTTTATAGCAATATCATAGAAACAGTCAAATATGGTGGTGGTAGCGTGATGGTCTGGAACTGCTTTGCAGCATAAGGGCCTGGACAACTTGCCATAATTGATGAAACCTTGAATTCTCAGAATGATGAGTAAAATAGTAGAATCATAAATACAAGAAAATCCTAAAGTAGCATGTCCAGCCATCAGTTTGTGACCTCAAGCTCAAGCACACTTGAGGTAGAACACACATGAAGTAGGGCAGTAATCTGAAACACACCAGCATCACCTCTGAATGGCTCAAAAAATAATAATAATAATAATAATAAGGTTTTGGAGTGGCCTAGTCAAAGTCTGGACCTAATTCCAGTTGAGATCCTTATACAGGCTGTTAACGCTTAGAAACCCTATAATGTGGCTGAATAAAAACACTGGGCCAGAATTCCTCCACGGAGATATGAAAGACTTATTGACCGTTGTTTCAAATTCTTGATTGCCACCAAGGGTGGAAAAAAACAGGTATTAGGTTTAAGGAGCAATTACTTTTTTTTACATATGGTAAGCAGGTTTGGGCAGTTTTTTTCCTGTAATAAATGAAATTGTCATTGAAACACTGCATTTCTATTTACTGGGGCTATCTTTGTGTTGTAGTTGGTCTTTCAGTTGTTCTCATCAAGGGGTCAACACAGAATATCCATTATCCATCATTTGGCCATTGGGTGGGAACTAAACTCGGGCCTTCTGCATAGCAGACAAGAAACCTACCACTGAGCCACCAATGTCCTCGGTTTATCCTTTACCTCAGGTTACCTCAATCATATAAGTCTGACAAATATACAAAAAAATAAAAGATCATCAGGTTGGGGCCAATACATTTTTGTGGCACTGTATACAGTTATAATAATAAACATTATATTGCACTCTATTAATTATTTAACATTTTCTAACACTACTTAGGGTGAGTTTATTATTGATTAGGTGCAATCTTGCCCTTTTTCATGCCATGGCATGCCTTAAATATTCCAAGATATGCAAATTACCTGCAAGGAAAAAGTCACAGTAGATACTCTACTCTACTCGAACTGTGCCTCATTCCTGGATGAAATTGAAAGTGTTAGGTCAAATGAAGAGAAGGAATCAGGGGCTAAAATGATTGACGGTCATTATAATTCAAAAGGTTATGCTGTAACTTATTGTACATTTTCCCCTCAAGCCTTTACCCTTGTCTCCACCTTATTTACTCCTGTATTATGCCAAATCTCTATAGCCTCAACCAAAGCTGTATTTTCTGATTTGTACAGCAGGTACAGCTGCCATGACATGATGAAATATGCCCAGATATGCCTAAATCATGCCATCATATACTGCACTCAGTAGAATGTGTGCGTTTCTTTCAGTTTAAATAACAGTGTCATATTTAAATAGTATATATATTTTTTTTGCAATGGATAGTACATATACACTTATTTCGAAGAGTAAGTGTATTTTACCTGAACTCTTAGATTGATTAAAGCTTTCGGGCCTCTGGATCTCCAAGTTGTCCTGATTCGCATAAATAGCTTCATTGGAGTTCTTGCTGTCTCTGGAATCAATTCTGTTCTCTTCTGTCACCCCTGCATTTAAATAAATCTCCTCACTCATCTCCATTCTTTTATCACTCTGTAGGTCTACAACTACACTCCGACTGGCTGTCAGAAGTCACACTGCGTATGTGCCTGGATGTGTTGCTGCTGTCTTGAAAGCCTATTTCCTCTTTTATTCATTTAAAACATGAAACAAGACAAGTGAGAAAATGACACACTGTGAAGACACTTAACAGGAGGTCCTTAGTGTGGTCACTACACAGCAGTTCATGATCATGTGACTACCAGACTCACCCTGAGAAGTTTACTGAACGTTTTATTCGTATATGGATGATGATTTTAAAATGATTTCACTGATCTGCATTAATTACTGAGTCCTGAAGTGAAGCAGCCCTCCTCACTCTCCTGCGTGCTGCATCATCAGATGTTACAGCTGTTCATTAAAAAAGCAGACAGTGGTTAGTTAAGATTATTGTGCTCACATAAATAATAAATTTTTGTGGTTGCATTTTGGCAGGACCATTTAAAAACAACTCATGCTGCTACAACATGGTGCATGAACAGTACAGTCTCAACTGTTCAACTGATGATGATTAATGAATACAATTTATTTTAACGTTGTTGAATTATTGAACATTTTTATTATACTAAATGGATTTGCTATATGTTCTATATAGTAAATAGTGAATGTTGATACATGATACAGTATGATGTTCTGTTGTACTGTATTTACACCTCAGCTATGGGAAGTTACTGCAATTTGGTCTTTTCCTTTACTGGCAGACAGCACCTATTAGATTTTCCCTGTTTTGGCATTTAAAGCTAACCATTATTAGCAAAAGAACTAAAGCTGAATCCTCCAAATGGAGGAATGCACTCTCACTCACTCATTTTATGTACCACTTATTTTGTACAGGGTCAGGATGAAGTGTGGGGCCTAGATTAGATCTTTGGGCCCGTAAACAGCATGTCACATGCATGTTTCCTTCCACTTTCTTTCTATCTCTCTCGGTCAGTGAGACAAAATGTATTCCCCAACTGCGCTATTCTCATCTCCCTGTGTGTCACGTGGTTTGTGAGTGTTCGGATTTCCTGCTCTTTTTGAAGTGTTGGAAAAACAGAACAATGTTACATTTTGAAATAAAACACTCATGGCATGTTATTACAATTGTGTGCAAAATGACATTTAGGTGATTGGTTTATTTTTTTGGTTTATTGATTACTAGCTGATTGTATTTTTTTTAACACAAGACATATTAAACATATAGAGCATATGGAACTTATAGAGCATTATAACATAAATTATAAGATAACTTTGCTGTTATAATAACTGTAATAAATAATTACTTTAAAAAGGCTTTTCAATACTTTTACAATACTTTTTTTTTTTTCAATAAATGGCTGTAGCTCATTTACCCACAAACACATAAATTTGTTGCCAAAAAGCCTAGTAGAATTAGGTTTTTCAGTTCACAACCTCAGTTTGTGGAGGTTGAACCATGACCTCAGCTTATGTACAGGAAATTAAAGTAAAGGGAAATTGACATGTTACAACATATGAATTCATTTCATACAGTAGTTTGTTTCCATTGTTGCAGTAACAGTTTCGAGAACCACCGCTTATGGGTATGATGGTCATACTGTATGTCCAGATACTTTTGGTCATATAGTCAATTTAAACAGTAATGGTTTCTGCAGCTTCCCTTACTACCTTGAAGTCAGTAATAATAATAATAATAATAATAATAATAATAATAATAGTAGTAGTAGTAGTAGTAGTAGTAGTAGTAGTAGTAGTAGTAAAAACAGCTTGCTGATGAGAAGCCACAAAGCACAAAATGAGGAACCAAGGATTCCAAATCCACAACATAGATTTGGAAGAATTTGCAAGAGAGAGAGAGTGTGTGTGTGTGTGTGTGTGTGTGTGTGTGTGTGTGTGTGTGTGTGTGTGTGTGTGTGTGTGTGTGTGTGTGTGTGTGTGCGTGTGTGTGTGCGTGTGTGTGTGTGTGCTTAATTTTACAGAAGAAGAAATGCATACTTCCTCACTGCTGGATGATTATTTACTTAACTAATTAGTAAGTATGTTTGTATTAGTTCGCCATTAACTGTGCAGTAATTTCTTCTGGAGAACTAATATCTAACTTTGGCTGTATTTTAATAACACCTGAACAATTACTGATCACCTCAACAATAATTCTCAATCACTAAACCTTATCTTCCTCCTGGAGATATACGTATATCATATTATATATGTACCTTGGCCATTTCCACACCCAGTGTCTAATATGTAAATGTCTATACAAGTGATCATTGTCCACACAGAGAGTTTGTTTTTAGAGTAAGCATGCTGTTTTTTATTTATCTAGTCAGGGTATAAGGAAAGAAATCAACTTAACATAAACTTAACCTGTAATGGCGATCTATGTTTTCCTGTTCTTCGCCATTTCCATAAGGACTGGCACAAGGATTTGACGCGTAAAACCACAAAACTTGTAGTGTACCAGTTTAATCTTTGTTTGTCTGGATACAAGACACTCAACAAATTAAACTTAAGAACTATTTACACCTTTTCAAGCTTCAAATTAAACATGGTTTCAAAGAACGGTCAAAAGACTGTCTAACACCGAGTCCTTCCTTCTTCTAATAAATCACACTAATAAAACACTAAACGGTTGCTACCGTAAACATATGAAATTGACCTATGACCTTTACGTAAGCCAATGGTCACAAATATGCAAAGGGTTACATTTACATCTACGTAATAATGAAGTTAAATACTATGGAGATTTATTAAAAATGTACTTTATGGCTCTAACATAACCTATTACCAAGTTATACAAAAGCACAAGCTGTAGTGCTGCGCATGTCATGTGCTCAGTCATATTTCGACTGAGAAACAAAGGTAGAAAGTAAATGCTGTATGCAGAACACAAAATGTTTAAATGTTACAAAATGTTTATTAAGTATCAAATGCTTTATTTAATGCTGTCACTGTGCTGTGTGGATTTTTATCCTTCTTTTATGGAAACAATCCATGTGAAAACATATATAATATAATATAATATAATATAATATAATATAATATAATATAATATAAGTTTTATATACATATAATTAAACAATGCAGTTGGAGTGTCTGTACATTGAAGATTTTTGTTTTTTGGAATTTTTTTCTGTTTGTTTGTGCATGCATCACATAAAAATTTCTGAACAAATATTAATGGGGTTTACACAGGTAACATAAACATAAAGGCTGTTTTATCTCAATCGGTCCACAGGAATAGAAGACATGCTAACTTCAAATTTAAATGGAAACGTCCCTGTTTTATTTATTAATTTTTTTTAGATGTACTTTCATTACCACAGATGATGTTAAACGTGTTCTAAACTTGCAAATAACTTGCTGTTAATGAATAAGAAAAAATGACCTTTAAAAATTCATTAGTTAATCTCAAAATTCAATTCAGTTCAGTTTGCAGACTTCACAGTAATACATATTTTGTTTATTCCATAATTTAACAGATGGTGCTGTACTTTTTTTTTTTTTTTTATGTGCTTACGAGTGTCCAGTTGAACTCTACTTAAACGCAATGTCGCTCCTTTACTCCATGTTCTCTATAGGAACAAATAAGTAATAATAATAATGTTCACATAAATTCTTCACTTAATTAATTTGGCTGGCAAAAATTTGATCTACAGTATAGAATTTGCTTTGTGATTTGGATATGGCTGTTTGGAAAGTTTTTTTTTCTCTTATTTGACTAGGCTTAAAATGCAGATTTTCGGGGAAATTTACTTTTAGACTTTGATTTTTGTTGTACTATACTGTACCTACTTATTTTTTACTTTGCTTGCAAATATGAATTTTGAGTATCTATTTCGGTTTGTTAATTGCTGTCTTTTAGGGTATTCAACATGAACAAAGTTGTGGGCACTGCTAGCAAGTGAATATTTAATTAATAAACATCAAATAATGCATTATTATAAAAAGTATAACAAAATAATGTATATTTCAAAATGTCAGAAAAAACATGAAAAACTAATTTTCCTTTTTATATTAATCATAATTTACTTTTCCATGTCTTTTTTCATTCAACAGACCTGAACAATGTGTCATAACTAGGTGATTAAACCGAGTAGGATCAGTTGTCTCATTAGGATAATTAGCTGGTTATTAATGTCTTAAACTTACATAAAAAATTATATAATACCTTAAAGACCTCGCTATTACTACTAAATGCAGGTGAATCATTGTGTGTGTGTGTGTGTGTGTGTGTTCTAAACTTTTAAACAGGAAAAATAAAGTTAAACTTTCACTACAGCTGAATGTTTCTAATAATTTTCAGCTCTGTAGCCCACAGGACCCGTACACGAAGCTTTCTGCCCTTTAGAACACTTTAGTGTGACCAAAATCCCCACAAACCAGACGCGCAGTCAACTACAAATCCGGTCGCTAGGCGGCGACCTTGTGCAGGAGACACGCGCTGCATCTGCTCGCGCCGCTAAGCAACGTCACTCCGCGTGCGGATATTGGCATTGTGTTGTCATGCGCACTCACCGCGACCAGCACTAGGACCCGGAAGTAGTACGGTCAGGAAGTATAAAAGGAAACAAAATGGCGCCACACATCGCTCAGTCATTGAGTTTTCCAATGCCGTCTCCGACGCTATCTCTCCAATTTCGTGAGTACTCACCATTTTGTGCCATTTTCCTGATTGAGTGTGTGTTGTTAGAACATGGGTTTAATTGTGTAAACTCTTCCTCTCTGCGTGAGAGAGTTCTAATAATAAATCGCATGGTTATCCTGCCTGCTCGCGCTGCTACCGCGTTTGGGTGACAGAAAGTCGAGAAAGTCGCCCGTCGCGGTGGCGGCTATGCCGCCACCCCCTCTCCCCTCCGATGTGTATTTAGCTTTACCGGACAAATGGGACGGCACAGATGGGAAGTGTAATGTTTTTTTAACCACACTGGATCTTGTGTTTGAGTTTAATTCCACCAGATACTCCACAGACCGGTTGCGCATTGCCCTTCTCGTCTTGTTGCTGTCAGGGCAGGCAGCTGAGTGGGCCACGGCAGTTCTTCGCTCCGATTCGGACACAGCACATTCATATAATGAGTTCACCCATCAACTAAAACTCACTTTTGAACATCCTGCTGCCAACGTGTAGACCGACTCAAAGTTATATCATCTGCGGCAGGGAGGTTCGTCCGTGAGCCACTACACGGTGGATTTTAGGATCCTCGCTGTCCAAACCACCTGGGGAGACACCGCCCTCCGGATGGCCTACTACGAGGGACTGGCTTCCCGTATAAAGCACAAACTTGCCAGACAAGAGCTTCCCGCCACTTTGGAGAGGCTGATCCAACTCGCCCTCCAAATGGACCAACGACTGCTCTCTCGTCCGAGGCCAGCCCCCCGGACCCTGCCGCCTGCCACTTCATCACCATCTCCGACCACGCCATGACCCTCCACGTTCCTCGCCTACAATCCAGTTCCTGAAGCACGCCCCTTTTCCACTGCCTCCACCACTGGACCTGTCGTATCTCCACCTCCTGCCGTGGTTGACACCGGATCCGGGGAACCCATGCAATTAAGATGCGCCTCCTTGTCCGCTGCAGAGAGAGAACGACGTTTCAGAGGAGGGCTCTGTGCATATTGTGGGTCAGCATTGCATCACAGAGCTATCTGCCCTCTTCGCTCCTGGTGAGTAAGGAGGGCGACTTACCGGGTTCCCTTCACCTCTCTGCCACCACTACCAACGTTTCCCGTCTCACAGTGCAAGTACACTTCCAGTTTGGCCACAAACAGGTCAGAAGTACAGCGTTCATCGACTCCGGTGCCGCTGGCAACTTCATTGACTCTTCCTATGCCAAAGAACTGGGAGTGGAACTCGAGGCATTATCCCAGGCTGTTCGGATTATATCTGTCGACGTTCAGCCCCTTTCATCCAGACCTATCATCACCCAGACCCAACCAATCACGTTAATCATCGACCAACACCAAGAGCACCTCACCCCCATTTCATCTCCCCCCCTCATCCTCGGGCACCCTTGGCTACTGCAACACGACCCGCTCATCGCATGGACACAAAACCGGATCCTTCAATGGGGCCCGACCTGCACCGAACTTTGCCTATGGGCCTCTAGGGAGTCTGAGGCCCTCGAAGTCAACACCAACGCCATCCCCGTCGCCTACCGAGACCTGGCTGAAGTGTTCTGCAAAAGACGGGCCACTCACCTTCCTCCTCATCGCCCCTACGACCTGGCGATTGACCTTCAGCCTGATTCTGTTCCTCCCCATGGCCACCTCTACTCACTCTCTGCCACCGAGATGCAGGCCATGGAGAAGTATGTCACCGACGCCCTCCGCAACGGCACCATCCGGCCCTCCTCCTCACCTGCTGCCGCGGGGTTCTTCTTTGTCAAGAAAAAAGGTAACGACCTACGCCCGTGTGTCGACTATCGGGGGCTCAACAATATCACCAGCAAAAATTGTCACCCATTGCCTCTTACCAACTCTGCCCTGGACGCCCTCTCTGGCGCCACCATGTTCACAAAGTTGGACCTACGGATCGCCTACAACTTGGTGTGCATCAGAGAGGGCGACGACCTCTGAGATATGTTAGGCTGGTGGGTTTTTGTCTACTTAGATGATATTCTCATATACTCAAGTACCATTGATGAACATGTTCAACACGTCAGGGTGGTCCTCAAGAAACTTTCTTCATCTTGCCCCAGGGTGTGGCCATGGACCCGCAGAAACTGGAAGTTGTGCATCATTGGCCCCTACCCAAGACCCTCAAGCAACTTCAACGGTTTCTCGGGTTTGCGAACTTCTACCATAGCTTTATCCGGGACTAAAGTATGGTTGCAGCACCTTTAAGCGCCCTGACACGACCATCATCTCACCCCTTCATCCTCAACTCTACCGCCATCTCCACCTTTCAGGAACTGTGTCACCGCTTCACCACCGCACCAATCCTCCTCCATTCAGATGCAAGTAAGCCATTCGTTGTGGAGGTGGACGCTTCAGATGTGGGCGCCGGAGCCGTTCTCTCCCAATGAGGTCCAGACCAGAAGCTACATCCTTGTAATTTATTCTCCAGGAAATTTAACCCCACTCAGCAGCAATATTGGGTAGGGGGCCCTGGAGGAATGGCGACACTGGTTCCAGGGCACCAGAGAGAGAAACCTAATCACCATCCAGAATCTAAGACAGCTCAACCCAAGACAGGTGCGGTGGGCTCTTTTCTTCGAGCACTACAATTTCCATGTGTCGTACCGCCCAGGGTCCAAGAACACTAAAGCCGACGCCCTCTCTCGACAATACGAAGAGGACGTTCCCCGGGCGGACCCCGCGCCTGTCCTTCCACCATCCAAGATAATTGCACCTCTCCACTGGGACTTGGAGACAAGTGTTCCGAGCTGATATTAGAGCATGTAGTCCGCCTGCATGGGTTCGCAAAGGACATCGTCTCGGACAGAGGGCCCCAGTTCACTGCCCAATTCTGGAAGGCCTTCTGCCATCTGATCAACTCCACCTGTAGTTTCTCATCTGGATACCAGCGTCAGAATAATGGTCAGACGGAACGAGCCAACCAACAACTGGAGCGGTATCTGAGATGCTTCGCCGCCGATCGTCAGCGCTCCTGGGCCCGCTACCTCATCTGGGCTGAACTCTCCCACAATCTCCATCTTTCATCCGCCACCGAGTTGAGTCCATTTGAGGTATGCCACGGTTTCCAACCTTCAATGTTCAACCAAGAACCGGAGGTTGATGTGCCGTCGGCCCAACGGTTGGTCCGTAGGTGTCGGCGGCTGTGGGATCAAGCAAGAGCAGCCATCTATCGTGCCAACACCCGCTACACCACTCAACATCGCCGTCGACACCCTCCGGGACGGTTGTCCAATGTAGGTGACAAGAATCTGCATCTCCACACAGAATCCTGTAAACTTTCACCCAGGTTCACCCTCCAGATCAACCCTGTCACCTACCGGCTCCAGCTGCCTGCGGCGCTCCGAACCCACCCGGTATTCCATACCTCTCAGCTCAAACCCTTCATCACTTCACCTATGGAGAAAGGGGAGCCGAAACTTCTGGAAACTTAAACCGCTTTTAGAAAGTCAAGCTAAAAATATATATATCAAACCTTGCTTTATATATATTGTGTGTATGTCTTTCTGTGTGAAGCATGCTAATTAAAAATAAATTCTGGATTCATTAATACTTGAATTGCCACACAGAAGAATCACTAATAAAAATGTTGTTTGGTATTTAAATTATTCCTAAATATATTTACTTTACTAAATGATTTATTGCTGCATTTTATTATTTATATGATTAAACCTGTTTAAAATAACTGAGGTGATTTCTGCATAGTTTCAGAGTGAGGTTTGTAGGACTCACTCCTACAGTAGGACAGTACATTCTCAAAACTTTTGGCCACGACTGTATCTTCTGTATTAAAAGTGTTGGACAGAAAAACGCAAGGATTATGTTTGAATAAATATGGGGCAGTCTGGATATAATTTCTGATAATTTCTTCATCAAAATCAAGACATTTTCTCAAGAGACATTTTCTTTTTACTACACTGTGTCAGCTTTAATAACTTAATGTGTGTTTAGGATTGTATAAGGTTTGGGGGATTATTTATTACATGGGTGACAGTGAGTAAGCCAACAACCTTGATTGTTTTCCTAGTCCTTAAGCAGTGATATTGGAGACAAAATCTCTCATTTGCCTTGGTCTACTTTTGTTAGGAACCTCCACTAGAGGTCACTGTTCATGTCTGTCTGTCTGTGTAGTTCATGTTGGTTGACTCGGTTTCCCAGAAGGCACCTCAGTCAGGTGATGAGTGCTCACCTGGACTGAGGTGCCTCATTAAAGTTTCTATAAATAGCAGTTTGTTCTGGGAAACTGGGTCGAGCCTTGTTTGTCTGTAGGTTTGTTTCTGTTTGTCTGTATGTTTTTCTGTTTGTCTTTGTAACTACCGTCATGTGGGCATTCCTTTTTGTTTGTTTAAGTTTATATTTTAGTTATATTGTTTTACCTTTGTTTGTCTAGGGCTCTACTGTTTGTTCTCCTTATGTTCCTTGTGTTGATGGATTCATGGAGCTGTCCTGTTTCATGTTTATCTAGGCTGTCTCCTCCTGTGTACAGTGTAAGTACTGTTCTGTCTTCTGGTTTAATTCTTTGTCTGTTTAGTTTTGTGTAGCCACATGCGGGCCTAGCCGCTAGCAGGGTTAGCCGCTACTAGGCCGTGATTGCTAGTAGGGTTGGCCCCTAGTTTGGAATGGCCTCATGTGTGCCTTTCCTTTTGTGTTCAGTTCCCCGCTATTAGGTCAGTACTAACCCGGTTAGCCACTAACTCCTTTAGATACTAACCTGGTTAGGTCAGCATCCAGTGTCCCCAGCATTCCATGTAACTACTAACCCAACTAACCACTAACCCAGCCAGTCTAGTCTCCTGTCCCATGTCTTGTCCTGTGTCTCCAGCCCTGTCTCTCCTGTCTAGCCCTGTCTCTCCTGTCTAGCCCTGTCTCTCCTGTCTAGCCCTGTCTCTCCTGTCTAGCCCTGTCTCATCTCTAGTTCCCCTATGTGTCTTAGTTAGCTTCAGCTCCATGTTTCCTCATCCCCAGTTCTCTCTGTCGGTTCCTTGTGTCAGCTCCTGGTTCCCTGTGAGTTCCTAGTTCCCATGTCAGCTCCTGGTTCCCTGTGTCCAGTTCTTGTCCCTGTGTTAGCGTGCCATTCCCTGTGTTTTTCCTGAGCCCTAGTTTTAGTTTACGTTTGTTGTTTCTTTGTTCGTTTGTCTGTTTTTGAGTTTGTTTAAATAAAGACTGTTTGCACACCCCTCTGCCTTCATGCCTACCTATATGCCCACGGCAACATCAGCCGGGTCTAGCCAGCACCACCAGGTTAGACCCATGACAACTTTAATTCTTATAGTAGGTGCAATGTTTCTTTAATGGAGAGGACCTTGATGCTCCATCTATCCTGTTTTATTGAAAATATGGCTGTTATAAAATGGAGATAGTATTGTAGTTATTGATTAAGTCATTGAATAATGTGTCATATACAGCATATACAGATTTTTTATTATAAAATTTGAATGGCATGAGCTATTTAATTAGCTTAGTTTGTCTATTCCATCAATCCATATATACTGTAGGAACCTTTTGTAGTCCAACCCGGAACTGTGGGGGCCAATGATGACCATTTTATTAATTCCCATTTTGTATCACTATGGTTGGAATCTGGTCAAGATTCACACACTACGGGCAATTTGGGAATGCCAGTTAGCGAATCTGCATGTGTTTGGACTGTGGTAGGAAACCAGATAACCCAGAGGAAACCCACCAAGCACTGGAACATGCAGACGCCATGCAAACGGACATAATGTGGGAATCAAACCCAGGATCTAGAGGTGCAAGGTGACAGTGCTAACCACTAAGCCACCATGCCACCCCAGTTTGTATATTACTAAACAAACATAGATTAAAATCTATAAATATGTTGTTTAACGAAAGTGTATAGTTTATACTGTATGTTAGCTTCTGTAACAAGCATTTAATCAGCATTTAGGAAAGTGTCATTGTCAGGAATGATGAGTAGGTATTCACAGTACAATCTTAGAACAACACTTGGGAAGACATGGGAAAACTCGATTAGTCCATGATAAGAAGGGAGGGACACACAGTATTATATTTTTTATTTTTTTATTTTTTTAAACATATAATTATTTTTCAAAAACAGAATCAATAAACAGGTAAACAAGTAAATCGGAATTAATAAAAAAAAAAATAAAACATACCATATTCTATAAAGAAATGCCTTGCATTACTATGGATTATCTGTTATAGGATTGTAGTAAAGAATATTATGCAAGGCCAAAGCAGCATATTTATTTATTAATATTAAATGATAAGCAAGCAAATTATACTGTAGATATAGATTTTCCCCAATTCTGACATATTAAAAAAGAGCACTTTATCGTGCATCGATTTTATGTTTTCAAAAAACAGTCATTTGAAGTGGCCTGAGCATGATAAAAGCAAATCTAACGTTACATATAAAATCATATAAGCATTAAACAGCCATTAGTTTTCCATGTGCACATTACATTAAATATAATTCAGTCCCTTCTACTAATTAATGTAGATTCTGTTTTTTTTAATTGCAATTTTCAAATTGTGGAAGTAGATCACGTGTATTGTACAAAGGATAGACACTGCAGTTCACCAGATACCAATATTTATATTATAGACAATATTTTCAGTATGAAATGTACAGTATAAAATGTCCAAAGTCCAGTCTATTATATGTGTGTGTCGGGGTGCAGGAGAAACGAGTCGGCCTCACAGGTTTCAATGAATCAGTCCAGGAGCAGGATGATAGAACATGTAAAGGTGTCCTGATGGTAAATATTGTAATTTTAATTTTGGAAAATCTTCAGCAAGACCGAGTTCACAGTCCAATACAGCTCTGGGACAAAATGGTTTCCATTCAAGCACGCAGTAAACACCATGTAGCCTTGTCCTCCCCCCGACATTTTCCTGGGCTGCTTTAAAATGAGGTCAGGTGATTCCCCTGTGTCACTGGGTTACTTCTTGCAATTTGGAGGTGCAGTCTTGCGAGAGTATAATGCAGAACCGAAACACCAAACCTGTGTTTTTTTTCATACTTTACATTATATATTTGTGTCAAAGGTGTATAATAACCCTATCTCACCTATATGGTTTGACTAGCTTTGAGACGCAGTGTTAGGCACCGCGAGTGACTACTGCCCGACATCATGCGACGTTCTGCAGGGTCCGTGAGCTTCCGCAAGGACAACATAAAAATTGACATTTAATTATTCATGCAGAAACATTGGAAACGTAATCCCAAAACCAAATCTGCAAAAGCTCACAGTGAAACGTGAAAAATCGTACTTACAGCCACCCTGCTGACTCTGCATAGGTGAGATATGGGTGTAAGACTCACTTTGTTGAACTTACGAACAAATCTGACTTACAAATTTGCTCCTAGAACAGGACTTATTTGTAAGTCAGCAACTTACAGTACTTTACTGCTTAACAATTCTCAACTTTCCACTAAAAAACTCTCTCACAGAGCCAGTTCTGTTCATGGAAGCATGTCCTGTCATTCCAGCCTCTTTGACTTGGTTTACCCCAGATCTCAACACACTTCTCATTATTACCAACATCATTTGGTTCCCACTTAGACAAGAACCTGCAACACAGAAATATAATATTTATGCAATATGGTTCCGGAAATTTTCTAATACTGTTGTGCCTTAACCACTGAGCTACGGTACACTGCCACCTGATCATGTCAGCTGAGGATTTTGTTTGTTGTTGTTGCTGTTGTTTCCTCTATCTTTTTGCACTATGTGAGCACGAAAGAAATGGTACTGAATAAGTACTCATAAGTACTGAATTTATTCTTATATCTTACCCAGTGCCTTTGATCAGTTCTGTACCATCCACCCATTCCCACACTCCAGTTGTCTCTCTTTTACTCAGACCAATCCAAAACTGATTATTGCAAGCCAGATGTTTAATGAATTCCTGTGATTGAGTATGAAAATGACAATTGTAATTACATTATAATTCATTAATGTAATTAATGTAATTACATTACAATGAAATTATCACTGACACACACACACCAGAGGTGGGTAGTAATGAGTTACATTTACTCCTTTACTGTACATTTACTTGAGTAACTTTTTGAAAAAAAAAAAAACTTCTATTAGTAGTTTTACTGCACCATACTTTTAACTTTTACTTAAGTAGATTTGTGAAGAAGAAACGCTACACTTACTTCGCTACATTTAACTACACTCGACTTGTTATTTTTCTAACCATTTATTCTACACATAAACCAAGCATAACCTGAGGAAACATATCGCGGTAAGTTTAGCTGTTTCATTAAATGTTGCAATGTTGGCATATATAATTATTAAATACATATAATATACAGTATATACACTGTGTGTGTACCGTATATACAGTATAATTATTATAGTTTCTATAATTAAAAAAAAAATCAGACATTGCGATGAAACAGTTGCTCAGTACCTGAGTCTCTTTTCACCAAATACTTTTTTACTCTTACTTGAGTAATATTTTGAATGACTACTATTTACTTCTACTTGAGTAATATTATTTTGAAGTACAGGTACTCTTACTTGAGTACATTTTTTTGGCTACTCTACCCACCTCTGACACACACACACACACACACACACACACACACACAAATACCCATTCATCTGTGCTGTTTATGATCACCAGGTCTGCTCCTCTCTCCCTGCAGTACTGTCTGCTCTCATCCCAGTTCTTCTTATCAGTAGAGATGTAGTAAAAACTGTATTTAAAGAATTTCCATCCTAGTTTAGCTTGTGTATCTGGTCACATAGCAGGACACATAACATTTAAGGTGATTACTTACAGAACTTTTGTAATTGCACAGCACTGGGGTTTAATTTATTTATTTAGGCAATTGTTTGTAATTTGAGTTTAAAAGTACTGTAACTGTAAATACAGGACAATTTACACAGTAAATGTCAGAACACTGAAAACAAAATACAATATGCATGTCTTTGGTTTTTAAATTGCCTTAATTGTTTTACTTTTTAGTTGCTGACAGAGTCTTTTAAATATTTTCTCACCTATAATAGCCAACTTGTTCTGAATGTTGTTGTAACTGGTTTGTAACTGGTCGACCTCTGTATTCAGATTTTGGTATCTGGTATGTAACTGGTTGGTTTCTACATTCAGGATGCTGTATTTGATCCAGATGGCGCCTGTGACAGCAGTCAGCAGAATACACAGCAGTACCACACGCACTGCAATCCGAAATGTAAATCTCATTACAGTGTAACTAAAATTCTCTCTCTCTACAAAAATAAATAGACATCTTACGTACCTATGTGTGGAACTTCATGGGTCCTCTTTGTGTCCTCTTTCTCCATGTTGTAGCCTTTAAAATCCTCCGTGATTGCATAAAGTACCAGTGTCACATCCTCATTGTGATCTCTTTTTAGCTTCCTTCTGAATAAATTGTACATTTCTAAAATAACCTGTTAACTCAACTAAAACACAGAGGACACGACTGTACAGCTACAGCTCTTTACTGAAGTGTGCCACATTCTGTGAATTATGGGTCTGAACAAGTATCTTGCTGTCAGTAAAGGAAGTGGAAAGATGTGGCTTCATGCATTGACATATGAAGATAAAAGATATGCAGTTCTCATGCTGATATTGATCTCATTGCAGGGTCTTAATAACCACTTTAAAAATTTATGTAACATTAAAGTATCCTATATTAATAAAAGTATCAGTCAAGTAGTATATCACTGTCTCATGCTCTCCCCCTTAATTTATGAGGGCATTCAAGTCAAACCAGGACAAAATCTAAATAAAGAAAAAAATATGAAAGAGAAGATCGCATTTTTATTTCTGAATCATAAATAAAACAGGGTATTGGTGTCTTTATAAAAATGCATACATGTAAAACTTGCCATTTGTAAAGCTTTAATATTGTAAACTAAATCTAATACAGGTTCACTGTCTTTTAAAAATAAACAAAGATATAAAAATGCCACAAAAAACAAACAAAAATACACAAAACGTGCTGACTTAAAAAATAAATAGCCGTAACATAATGAGCTATATCATAGTGCCATTTATTGCACAGACCTCATTTAGTTAAAGTGGGTGTCAATTTAATGAAACTTAAAAAAAAATCCTTACCCTTGGCATAAAAAAATAAAGGACAAACTGATTGTACATATTATTTGTACAGCTGGTCCATCTGCTCAGTACATTTAGCCTGTTTAATCAGTAGGCTTCTGGTCATTTTGCTGTACATTCTTACTCACCTGAAAAAGCATTTTTTTCACAGATCCACCCATTTATACCATCACATGAATTGTCTTTCCAGGCCTTCTCATATGAAAAATCCCAAATCTCAAAGTCTGTTTCATTACTTTCTAGTTCTTTTTGTGTATTTACCTCCCCATGATGCATGTACCTGAAAGCCAGAGAATCAGAATTCATACTTAAACACAACATTTATAATCTGTGTTCACAGAAATCTAATATAACTTCATAACTCTGATTAATAAGAATAGAATTATGCTGTACAGCATATTGTTCACTTCTTTTTTAGTTGGTCTATTATTTTAAGTCTATCTATGGTAATTTAGGCCCTCCAAAGGCCAATTGTAGACATGATTTTGTTACGGAAATCAGTGGCAGGGTTCCATTAACATCTGATATGTGCTACGTGGTCCTATTACACCGAATTACCACATGTTAGCCCTTTACATAGCACAACTGTATTTTACTTTAACGCTTTTTAACACTTTTTCTTACTTGAATGCTGTGCTCTTGGAATGCTACTTGTCTAATCAAATTAGTGGACCAAAACTACTGTAACTGCTTTATAACAGGCCATATACTGTAACATAATGTTAGCATGGTTTAACCTAGCTGCTACAGTGTCAAATTTACATTAAATATTAATAGTTGTTGTGTACATTGTCTGGTACTACTCACTAATTCACACTACAAGAGACAATATCACACAGTAAGATGCATTAAAATAAAAATTCACTTAATTTATCTCTTACCCAGTGCCATTGGACAGTTTGGGTCCATCCACCCATTTCCACTTTTTGTCTGTGTCTCTGTTACTCAGACCAATCCAAGCCTGATAGCTGCAACCCAGACAGCTTATAATGAACTCCTGTGATTGGGAGACAACATAAAAACATAACTTTGGTTTAAATAATACATGTGCACACACATACAGTACAAACACACACACACATCAGCAAATAAACTCCAGCACAAAGGTACGTTATTATGTCTACCATTCAGCTCGCTCAGTGTGTGGAGTGCAGGATGTTTAGACATTCTTCCTCCGTCATTAGTGATAATTTTATTTGTGATAGGTGTGTGTTAGTTAGCACCCTGACGGAGAAGATAGTAGCATTAGAGGAGCGCATCCAGACTTTAGAGAGGGTTAGAGAGCGCGAGAGCAGCGTTAATCCCGTAGTGGAAAGTCTGGGTGCCACAGGCGGAGATAATCAGCCCCCGACTCCGGCAGTAGAGCCCTCACAGCGGGGCGAGTGGGTGACGACTCGGCGGCATACTCGTTCAGCCAAAGCTAACGCTAAGGCTAGCCCACCGGAGCACACCTCTTCTGCGCTTCACGTGTCCAACAGGTTCGCTCTCCTCAGTGATGCACCCGCTGAGAAACCTGAAAGCGCTCTGGTTATAGGAGACTCTATACTGAGACATGTAAAATTAGCTAGGCCTTTAGGAGAGCCAGCGGCAGTGGTCAGGTGTATCCCGGGAGCCAGAGCACCAGACATAGCAGGTAATCTTAGGGCTCTAGGACAGCATAGGTTCTCCAAGATAGTGGTACATGCTGGAGCTAACGATATACGCCTTCGTCAGTCAGAGGTTAGCAAGCATAACTTTACAGAGGTGTTTAAAATAGCAAAGGCGATGTCCGAAGAAGTAGTTTGCTCTGGTCCCATCCCAATGAGACGTGGCGACATAGCTTACAGCAGGTTATGGTCGCTGAACCGCTGGATGTCCAGGTGGTGCTCCGAAAACAACGTGGGCTTCATAGACAATTGGAAGACCTTTGAGGGCAAAACTGGCCTGTTAGGGCGGGATGGTGTCCATCCCACTCGGGAAGGTGCTGCTCTCATTATAGCACATAGTCTCAGAAGAGGCCTAGTTAATCGGTGACAATCCAGAGCCCAGGCCAGGGAGCAGACAGACAGGCTAAGCCAACCGTCTGCTAGCTGCAGAGAGTCGTCACTCAGGGTTCATCATTTTGAGACTGTGTCTGTTCCCCGAGCTAAACATAAACATAAATTTAGAAAGACTCAGAAAGTCTGTTTTGGTAATTTAATTAACATAGATACCACAAACTCGGATCACACTGAATACGCAGCCAGCACCTCTGATCTGAAGCTAGGACTGTTAAATATTAGATCTCTCGCATCTAAAGCAGTTATTGTTAATGAAACTATCACAGATCAGGAGTTTGGTATATTATGTTTAACAGAAACCTGGATTAAACAGGACGAGTATGTAGCTCTAAATGAAGCTAGTCCTCCTGGATACAGCTACATACACCAGCCTCGGCTAACTGGTAGAGGAGGAGGAGTCGCAGTTATTTATAACAACAATCTGTCTCTCGTACAAAAACACAGTTTTAAATCTAATGCATTTGAAGTTCTCTATAGTAACATAAAGTCAGCTCAGTCGATCCCGCTAATCATCATTTACAGACCCTCAGGGCCGTACTCGGAGTTTCTCTGCAAATTTGCAGATTTCCTCTCAAACCTTGTTGTTTCTGTAGACAAAGCGTTAATTGCTGGAGACTTGAATATTCATTTTGAGGATCCAGAAGACCCTCTGAGAGCAGCATTCTTTTTTTTTTTTTTTTTGGATTTTTCCCCGATTTTCTCCCTAATTTAGTCGTGTCCAATTCCTCCCCGTCACTAGGGCTTAATGTGCTCCCACATTAAGGCTACTACTACCACTCAGCCGGGAGGGCCGAAGACTATCACGTGTTTCCTCCGAACCACGTGACGCCAGCCGACCGCATCTTTTCGAACTGCTCGCTCGCGCACCGTTGGGGGCGGCGTAACACACTCGGAGGACAGCGCTATCCGCTCCCTCCATTGCGCAAGCTCACAGACGCCCCTGACTGGCTGTAGAGCCGTGATTAATGTGGGAACACTAAGTACCTCTCATCCCTCCCCTCTGAGAGAGCTCGGCCAATCAGCTCTCTCTAGACCTCCGGCTGCGAGAGGTTACAGCACCACCCGGGATTCGAACTAGCGATCTCCGGATGATAGGGCGAGCGCTTTAACCACTGCGCCACTCGGAGGCCATTGAGAGCAGCATTCTTGTCCATACTGGACTCAGTAGGAGTAAATCAGTGTGTAGTAGGACCCACTCATAAAGCAGGTCACACTTTAGATTTAATATTATCCTTCGGATTAAGTATAGGAAATATAACCACAATTCCACAGTCTGAAGTCATCTCGGATCACTACCTTGTCTTGATTAAAGCGTGTCATAGTAATCATGTATGCACAGCACCGCGCTTCCACCTTAAATGTACATTTACATCAAATACCGCACAGAGCTTTATCAATAATCTTCCAGAATTATCAACTTTGATTGGATCGCCATCTGACTTCACAGAACTCGAACAGGTGAATGAATATCTAGAGTCAGCACTTCGTTATAGCTTAGATAATGTAGCTCCAGTTAAAAGGAAAATGATTAGAGATAAGAAACTCGCTCCTTGGTATAATGACCACACACATGCTTTAAAACAAACTGCTCGAAAATTCGAACGTAAATGGCGCCAAACTAAATTGATAGTATTCAAAATAGCTTGGAAGGAGAGCATCCTGAACTATAAAAAAGCTCTCAGTGATGCTAGATCAACGTATCTCTCCACTCTTATAGAAAATAACAAAAACAACCCGAGATTTTTATTTAATACCGTAGCTAAATAAACTAAAAACAAGACCACTGCAGAAATCTCCACAACAACATCATGCAGTAGTGAGGATTTCATGAACTTTTTCAATAACAAAATCATAAATATTAGGCCAAAAATTCAGGCTTTGAAACCAGACAATTTAAATAATTCAGATGATCTAACCACATCACATCAGAACTTAGAACACTTTACTCCCCTTGAAGCGAGGGAACTAATTTCACTCATCTCTTCTTCAAAATCATCAACCTGTATATTAGATCCTGTACCGACACATTTTCTCAAACAGAGAATAAACCAGCAATAATAGAACCCTTGTTGAAAGTAATTAACTGTTCACTCAGTAGTGGGTATGTCCCCAAATCCTTTAAATTAGCCGTTATTAAACTGCTAATCAAGAAACCTGACCTTGACCCCTGTCTGCTTTCTAATTACAGGCCGATATCAAACCTTCCCTTTATCTCCAAGATTTTGGAAAAGGTAGTATCACAGCAGCTATGTTCACATCTACACAGAAATAGCATAAATGAACTGTATCAGTCAGGATTTAGGCCTCATCACAGCACAGAGACAGCACTTGTTAAAGTAGTAAACGACCTCCTATGGGCCTCTGATCAGGTTTGCGTCACTATACTTGTGTTACTGGACCTCAGTGCAGCTTTTGACACCATTGATCATAGTATTCTCCTTCACAGATTAGAAAAGGTAGTAGGAATTAAGGGAACTGCCCTCTTGTGGCTCAGATCCTATTTGACTGATCGTTATCAGTTTGTAGATTTAGATGGTGACCATTCCTCATGTTCTCAAGTGGAGTGTGGTGTTCCACAGGGCTCAGTTTTAGGCCCACTGCTTTTTTCCCTTTACATGCTTCCTCTGGGCAACATAATTCGTAAACATGGTATTAGTTTTCATTGTTATGCTGATGACACACAATTATATGTCTCAGCAAAACCAGATGAGAAAAACCAGTTTGCTAAAATTGAGCAGTGTGTGCAGGACATACGAGATTGGATGTTAATTAATTTTCTTCTGCTTAATGCTGATAAGACAGAAGTTCTGGTCATAGGACCACAAGTAGCTAGAAGTAAGCTTTCTGATCACACTGTAACTTTAGATGGCCTTTCTGTTCCATCAAGTGCAACAGTAAAAGACCTTGGTGTGATTATAGATTCCAGCCTTTCGTTTGAAGCACATGTAGATAATATCACCAGGATAGCTTTCTTTCACCTTAGAAATATTGCCAAGATAAGAAACATATTGTCACTAAATGATGCAGAAAAACTAGTTCATGCTTTTATCACCTCTAGGTTGGACTATTGTAACGCCTTACTGTCTGGTTGTTCAACTAGGTGTATAAACAAGCTTCAGTTAGTACAGAATGCAGCAGCGAGAGTCCTCACTAGAACCAGAAGATACGAGCACATCACCCCTATCTTATCTACACTGCACTGGCTCCCTGTGAAATTTCGCATCGATTTTAAGATACTACTTCTGACATTTAAAGCACTAAATGGTCTCGCGCCACAGTATTTGAGTGAACTGTTAGTGTCTTACGATCCGCCACGCCTACTTCGATCAATGAATGCAGGCTGCCTGTCAGTACCACGTATTATTAAAACTACAGCAGGGGGCAGAGCTTTTTCTTACAAAGCCCCAAAGTTATGGAATAGTCTTCCTATTAATGTTCGGGACTCAGACACAGTCTCAGTGTTTAAATCTAGGCTAAAAACCCATTTATTTAGCCAAGCATTTTTGTAAATAGATTAACCTAAGGTGAAGGAGCAGATCTGGGGGACTCATAGACGTAGAGTATTCTGGTGAACTGGTATGTTTAGATGCTGTCCTCCCCACTCTCATTGTTCACTCAGGTTTGTTGACGGTGAGGTGATTGGTTGCTTTACATCTCAGGGAGCCCTCATGTTTGTGTTTCCTTCTGGCTCTCCCTTTTAGTTATGCTGTTATAGTTAGTCCTGCCGGAGTCCCTGCTTGCACTTTGCACTGAATACATTCACCTTATACATGTTGACTGTGACCATACCTAACTGCCATCTCTCCTTATTTTCTGTTCTCTCCTTTTCTGCTCTCTCTCTCTCTCTCTCCTTTCCCTCTCTCTGTCTCTCTGTTGAGCTATACATGTTCGCTCCTGAGTTGCCAGTGATCCAGACCCCTCTGCCCCCTGGAGCCGTCTAACCCATCCTGGAGTCCTGCTTCTGGTTGGAGATCTCGTCGCATGGATGCCCCGTGTGGTCTGCCTGGATTCGTATGGTGGCTGGGGATGGTTTCCATTAAGGCTGTCCTATCATCGATTGATGCTCTGGGGACCTGTGACTTCAGTTGTTCGATAGCTCAGGATTGGAATCTCCTACAGTCTACCTGAGCCTTCAGGAACAAACTGGACTCCTTTTAATTTTAATTTTAACACATCTCCTGTTACACTGAACTTCCAGTACACAGTATTATGCAGATCAATCCCTGCTATCCGTTATCACCCAGATGAGGATGGGTTCCCTGTTGAGTCTGGTTCCTCTCAAGGTTTCTTCCTATTACCATCTCAGGGAGTTTTTCCTTGCCACCGTCGCCCTCGGCTTGCTCATCAGGGACAATCTTATCATTTTGATTCATACACATTGCATACAAACTTACTTCTTTTTATTGTGTAAAGCTGCTTTGCGACAATGTCAAT
This sequence comes from Clarias fuscus, assembly GCA_030347435.1. Lineage (NCBI taxonomy): Eukaryota > Metazoa > Chordata > Actinopteri > Siluriformes > Clariidae > Clarias > Clarias fuscus. Next base: position 9,951,224 of record CM059225.1, on the reverse strand, counting down.
TGTTAAAAGCGCTATATAAATAAAATTGACTTGACTTTGCTTGACACACGCACTTGTTCCTCTTTGCTGTTAATGATCACCAGGTCTGCTTTTCTCTCTCTGCAGTCCTGCCTGCTGTCGTCCCAGCTCTTCCCCTCGGTACAGATGTAATAGAGACTTGAGCTGAAGTATCTCCATCCCTGGTTAACATGTATATCTGATCACATAGAAGGACACATACTGTAACATTGTGAGTAAAATTATGCAAAGACAAATCACTGGAGTTGGACTTTTATGAATGAGGACTTAGAATTTAAATATGAAATGGCTTGCGATTTTATATTTAAATATATTTAATATTTCTCTGGCAGCACAGTGGCTTTGTTGTTAGCACTGTCGCCTTGGACCTCCATGTTTGACTCTGGCCTCTGTCCTCCCCGCGCTTTGTGGGTTCCTACAGGATATACAAGATTAGGCTAACTGACATTCCCAAATTGCCTGTATTCTCTCTCTCTCTCTGTGTGTGTGTGTGTGTGTGTGTGTGTGTGTGTGTGTGTGTGTGTGTGTGTGTGTGTGTGTGTGTGTGTGTGTGTGTGTGTGTGCCCGGTCCATGTTGTACCCTGTCTTGTGCCCTAAGTCTCCTGGGAAAGGCTCCTGGCCCCTGTGACCCTGTTTATAGAATATATTGTACTGTAGATAATCAGATTGAATAATGAGATAATATGTTTCTCTTGACATAATTAAAATAAACAAAACAATTTTTAAAAGCTCCTAACATGTAACTTTACCAACTGCATTATGTCTTTATTTCGTCTTGGTTTTAATTTTTGTGTTTGTGTGCGCTTGCTTACCTATGTTATTCAACATGTTGTAACTGGTCTGTAACTTGTCTTTTTCTGCAGTCAGTTTGTTTAATTTGGTCTGTAGGACACTGTTTTCTGTCTTCAGTTTGATCCATAGTACTGTAATGGCCACCAGCAGGAGAACACACAGCAGGACAAGACACACTCCACTCCGTCTGTAAGATCTGCCTGCTACAGTGCCGTGTGCTATGGGAGAATATAAACTGTATATATGTTTTCTTTAAGATCAGACACCCATGCACAGGGTGACCAGACTGTGACCGAATAAGTCCAGGTTGTCATTCAACATCAGAAACATGTTTAAAGCAAGCAGGCCCAAAAAGTCACAGGCCTCTCCAGTGACTATGACTCACTGCTACTGCTTCCAAAAAGAGATCTCTCTTATGAGTCCACTTATATTGCTATGCTATTAAGGCTACTTTCTGCATTCTTAAACAAAGCTGGAGATTTCAAAACTATAATTTAATTAAATAACACCAAGTACAAAAGCAACTACATCATCAACAACAACAAGACTTGTACCACTATAAAATATAAATAAAAATCTTGATTAATTACTTTATAAGTTATATTTCAAAAATGCCATAAAAATATTTTGCCATTTTATATAGTTTCTATATATGTGTTATCTAACATATATCCACTAATATAAATCTTACTACAATGTAACTCCCTGTTTTGCTCCCTTCCTCTCACCTCATGTGTTTATTAAGCCTTTAAACTTTAAATCTTCCCTACCTGTATGTTGATTTTGTTGGTCACTCTGTATGTTGGTGTTCGCTATTTCTGTGTCGCAGCCTTGAAAATCATCTGCGACTGTATAGGTGACCATCGTCTCATCTTCTTCATTGTTTCTCTTCAGGGTCTCCATGCAGAAAGGAAACATTCTAAAATCTGAAATAACTAAAACACAGAGAACATGAATGTACAGCTGCACCTCTTTACTTGAACGTGTTGTATGGTATATGAGCTTGAATAAGTTTGTTTCTGTCAGTTGAGGAAGTGCAAAGTTGTGGTTTTGTGTGAGGAGATGTGAAGATAGCAGAGCTGCAGTTCTCATGCTGATATTGATCTCTGACATGCTCTTAATAACCACTTAAAAATGAATATATGATGTTTACATGTTTACATAAACACTGCCATGCATCTGGACCTAACAAATTTTTATTGGGGTTTTGTTTGTGTGTGCTGTTGTCCTGGTCAAGACAATCTCCTGAACTCCAAACTGAGTGTCAGAATGGGAAAGAAAGGTGATTTAAGCAATTTTGGGCGTGGCATGGTTGTTGGTGCCAGACGAGCCGGTCTGAGTATTTCACAATCTGTTCAGTTACTGGGATTTTCACGCACAACCATTTCTAGGGAGGCCAATTGGGCATCGTTTAAATGCCACGGCCTACCTGAGCATTGTTTATGACCATGTCCATCCCTTTATGACCACCATGTATACATCCTCTGATGGCTACTTCCAGCAGGATAATGCACCATGTCACAAAGCTCGAATCATTTCAAATTGGTTTCTTGAACATGACAATGAGTTCACTGTACTAAAATGACCCCCACAGTCACCAGATCTCAACCCAATAGAGCATTTTTGTGATGTGGTGGAACGGGAGCTTCGTGTCATGGATGTGCATCCCACAAATCTCCATAAATTGTAAGGTGCTATCTTATCAATATGGGCCAACGTTTCTAAAGAATGCTTTCAGCACCTTGTTGAATCAATGCCACATAGAATGAAGGCAGTTCTGAAGGCGAAAGGGGGTCAAACACCGTATTAGTATGGTGTTCCTAATAATCCTTTAGGTGAGTGTATTGTTGCGGCGTGCGCCTGTGATGGGCATGTGCCCAAATCTATCATCGCCCCTCGCTCACTTCATAGGCTCCCTAAGTAGGCGGCACCATTTAACCTGCTTTTAAGTTTTATTCTAAATAGAATTGATGGCAAGGACCTCTTGCTTTATTCCAAAATGGAAGGATGTGAGAGTGCCTATGACATACACAGAAAGACCATCCATTTTAGAGATAGCATAGGATTATTAATTGAGAAACTAAAAAGAAACAAAAGAAAACTGAAACACAAAACTAACAGAGCTTTTCCATCTCCTTGAAACTAAATGGGGCTCTGAAAACTAAACATAAATCCTTGCCCTCTCTGGGTGAGTCAACCCTTTCTGTAAGGTCTTATTTGTAACAATGTGGGTCACGCGAGGGGCAGAGCCATGCTTAAACTGTTCAGAACGAGCAGATCCACAAGCTGTTACCACGCGGAATTCTGAACAGGCAATCAGGTTGACGCACTTAGGGCTACTTTCCATCATCTGCATCATCCGAGCAGTGTAGTGTCGCCCCTCCTTTCTATTCATCAAGAGGGGCGATCAGTAGCTGTCTACACGGTCGAGTTTCGTATCCGGGTGGAATGACGCAGTCCTTATGGCTGCGTATACACACAGGCTCTCAGAGCGGCTAAAGGAGCTAGCCTTAGGTGAGTTTTATAGGCTAGCCATCCGGGTGGATAACCGCCTACATGAGCATCAGGCCAGACGTTCCGGCAGTTCCAGGGTAGGAACCTCACAAAATCTCACAAAAGCAGCTCCACGCGCCTAGCCGGCTATAGGCGCGAAGTCTCACCTCTGCCCATGGAGACAGAGTCTGAGGCTTCAGATCCCGTCCCTGATTTTGAGCCTGAAGATCTAGAGCTGGAAAACATGGGAGAACCCATGCAGATAGGCATCGCCATGCTTGCCTCTCAGCATAGCAGCCCATGGGGCTCCCAGAAGGCAAGCGATGTCCCGAGGAGGGGCGAGTCAGGTGTGACCCAAAAGTCTGGACTCTGTCATGTAGGGCTCTTTCTTCCAGCCACGCTCTCAGGGCGCAGGATCCGGAGAGCCCGAACGGAGGCGCGCATAGGTACAGGGGCCATGGGAAATTTTATTGACGGGAGGTTAGCTGCGGCACTGGGTATTCCAGTTAGCCCGCTCCCTTCCGCCATCCCTTTTGGTCTTCCTGACCGGCCAGCCAATTACAGTAAGTCCGGGTGTGTGACACATAGGATGGTCCCAGTGCTACTATGGTTCGGACGTCATTCTGAGCAGATCTCATTTCTGGTAACCCGGGGGTAACCCCCCCCCCCCCCCCCCATACACCCACCCAGGGTGACCGAGCGGCGGACCGCCATGCTCGGTGTGAAGAGTCTGGGCAATCTAGCGCTCCGCGCTCGGCGTACACTGAACCCTGAACTCATTAAAGAGTTTCGCAGAGGAGAGTTTCGTTGACTCTCGGATGTCCGGAGCCGTCCGTAGAGGGGTGGGGGGGCGGTACTGTAATGACGCGGGTCGTGCAGGGGGCAGAGCCGTGCTTAAACTGTTCAGAACGAGCAGACCGGCAAGCTGTTACCACGCAGAGTTCTGAACAGCCAAAAGCACGGCCATTTATACACACAGTTGCTAGGCAATGCCGCCGTCAGGCAATCAGCCTGAACGAGCCGCACCTGATGGCATGTTTATTTAAGGGTCTTGATTCCGGCACACTTTGTGCGATCATTTAGGTAGCACCGGTGAAGGTATCAGGGCCAAAGAAAAGAAAGAAAGGAAAGGAAGGAAATAAAGAAAAAAAGAAAGAAAGAAAGAAATAAAATAAAATAAAAGACAGACAGACAGAGAGACAGCTGTTTAGAGACAGAGGCAAAGCCCCTGCCGGCGAGAGCGAGTAAGAGAGAGATAGAGACTGTTTACTGTTTACTGTTTAGTCTGTATACTGTTATAGTCTGTATACTGTTTACTGTTAACAGTATACAGACTATACTGTTTTAGTTCACGAAGCACAAACTCTCTCTCTCTCCTATAGGTCCTCTGTAAGGGCGAATGCCCAAGAGGATAAGTTTTGTTTTTATTTTCCAGAGCCCCGTCTGTTCTCGCGTAGACGGCAGAGTACTGTTTATTTTGTGTTTTCACCTTTCATTTATTTTTTCCTTTTAAGTATCTTAATTAGTAATCCCACGCTATCTCCAAATGGGAAGGTCTTCCCGTGTGTATGACAAGCACTCTCACTAACTCCTATTTCATTGACCCACTCTAACGCCCAGCATAAGGGCTCTTATCATTAAAAACATTGCATGGTGCGGCTCTCCATACCGCACCACGTAACACTTATTTATGTGCTTTTTAAACTTTAAAGATGCAACCGCACGTCTAGATAATTGTAAATAAAAATATGTGTTAGACATATAGTGGATGTTGAACAGAATCAACTCTTTACAGATTGTCCCCTACTTACGAATAAGTTCCATACCAGGAGTACACTCGTACTGTAAGTCAGATTTGTTCATAAATTTGAAAGTGAGTCTTGTACTCATTTGACATGAATATACAATATATGCCAATCTACTTAAATAAATCTGCCCCCTTTCCAAGACTGTCACCATGTGGCTAAAAATCATAACCATGCCTAAGGAAATGAATCTCGCATAAAGTTCTGTGATGTCTCTGCGTCTTTAAATCATGAAGGGAATCATTTTGCCCCTAGTGAATTTAAATAAGTAATAAAACTAAAACTAATTACCCAGGACATTACCCTTGAAAAGAATCTGGCTATGAAAAATAATTCACAGAACATATTAAGTAAAAATTAAACTAAGCGACCTGCACTTTACCTTTGATGTATCACTACACCCAATCAACAAGAGAGAGTTTTTGCCTGCAAACTGAATTACTGCACTGTTCCAATGCAATGTTTGTGAAATATAACAGTGTTGTTTTGGCTGCTTTAAATCGTGAGGGGAATACTGGATGCCATTTTTCTGAAAAAACTGAAATTAGGATTATTCACCATCAGCACAGCTTAACAGGACAACCATTTTCTATCATCGTGCTCCCAGACTGATGGTGGTTTTTGGTTTATATAGCTGTATTTACTCAATGCAACTTTTAACATTCAAGTGAAAAATACACCTCAAAAATGTCAGCATAAAAATCTGGAGCATATCAGTCTGTTAGTGAAATTGAAGCAAACAATCTGGGTGGCAAGGCACTGTCAAAAGATCTCTGGGAAGTCCAAAGATGGATACAAACAATTAATAGGATTTATCACTGCTGAGAATCACAGTGAAGTCTATTTTTAAAGAAGATTATTGTACAATGTACAACTCTGTACAACACCAACACCATCTGTTGAATTTTGGAATTAACTAAAATGTTTTGTTGCCATGAAGTGCACAGAATGATGGTGTCAGATTTTCAGTTGCACACACAAGAGCACATATTAAAAAATGTACAGCGCCCTCTGTTGAATTTTGAGATAAACTCATTATTTTTTCAAGCTCGATTTTTTTCATGATCAGGGCATTTTCTATTGAAAAATTTAATTAGCATGTCCTTTCTTCCCTGTGTGCTGATAAAACAAAGCTTTATATGTTACCTCAAGCTCTGCCAAATACACCTGTAAAAACTCGATTAAAATTAATTCAGCAGTTTTAATGTGATGCATGCACAAACAGACAGACACAAATTCCCAAAAACATCTTTATGTTTTCTATTACTCATCTTATGTTCTCTTTAAATTATTTTTTTCACAAATATCTTCAATGTACAGACATGCCAACTTTACATTTTTTATTATATGTATAGAATCCGAAATAAAAACAGAGCCAGCAAACAGAGAGCAGAACCTTCAGACCGAACATGAAGGGCTCATTAAATACAAAACTATTTCAGGCCGTTTACAGTATAATATGTAAGATTCTTGTTTCAACTCTTGATAGGAGCAGAACCTGATATAATATTTGCTGTCATAGTTCATCCACCTCATTGTTTAATGTGTTGTGTATTCTGTGTTTTGCTATTTTGGGTTTTCTGGAGCACAGAAGAGTGCAGTGTATTCAAGTATTTCCAAGTATATAACAGACTGCCTCATTCTTTTGATTTCATGCACCATCTATCATAATCACTGAGGAGTGCATCATTTATAAAATTACTATATGCACAGATCCATACATCATGTTGGGTTTCTGTTGGGACTAACAAAAGAAAAGAAGGCACTATCTTTGCAGACACACACATACAGTACTGAATATTTGTGTGTGCGTATGTGAGAGAGAGAGTCAGAGAGAAAGAGAGCGAGCAAGAGAGAGTAATAAAGAGAGATTGTCCAATCTAGTGCTTAATACTCACAACATGCGATCACAGAGAAGATACTTTCAACAGGTTCGAGGTAAGCGTTATCAGTTATTGCATTACGCAAACACTAAAAGAACAATATTTGTTCACTCATCTGTGGTCCCTGACATTAATTCGATATAGACTTGTGCAGAGAGTTGAAAAAAGTTTGAAGAACTTTGAGTGGCTGTTGTTATGCTATTTGTGCTGCAGTTTTATACCATATGTATGTTTATTTAAGCTAAATATTAGTAAACAAGTTATGCTTCTTATGATAGAATTTAATGCATATGTTCTTCTTGTTTGTCTCAATATGCAACTATAATCTGCATCATTTCTGGAATTGAGAAGTACTGTGATCTTGGATCCATTGAGCTTGGTGCAGTTACTGTAATGGTGTTATATAAGTTGGTTTTAGAAATGTAAAAAATCTCCTTTGATTTTCACACAACAGCCTTTATACGGATTAGTGCAAAAAACAAACAAACAAAAAAAAACATGAAACGCCGAATGAATGGCAGTTCTGTGGCCAACAATGCCTTGTTGTTGAGAGGATCAGGATTGATTAGCCAAGCTGGTTCTAGCAACAGGAAGAATACAGAATGCACAACACATGCCTCCAACTCTGGATAGTTTACACTGCAACAAGTGGCGCATAGAAGAAGGAAGAGGAAATGTGATCAAATGTTTATTTCTGAGTTTGTCCTCAGGCACTGGGGCTAAGAGCATAAAGTAAATGCCATCAAAATAATGGGTTAAGGAAATATAACAATTGTACTAATATTCTTATTATAGGCACAAAACATAGCTCCTCCTAAAGATCAACAAATTCTGTTTGACTATTTCATGAGAATTCTTTAAATTTTTCAAGCATTACATATGTTTAAGTCAAGCATGCTCTACCTCAGGAGGACGGACTAACAAATAATAGTTATGAGATTCCTCCACTTTTACTTGGACATTAATCTCACTCCCATGGATTATAAAAACATCAATATAAAGTCTGGATAGACTTTATGACAGTTATAGATCATATATACTGTATGTATTTATTAATTTGCTTGTTTATTTCTATAAAATAAATCTATAACTTAACATAAAAAAGACATCTCAGAATTTTCCATGGATTAAATAAGAGGAAGAATATAAAACCTACATTATTTAACATGTTACTGATATATTACTGCATCTTTATACATTTTTCTGTGCCCATTTCCCATTAGTAGGAGACCCTACATGGGGCAGGTGCTTCACACTGACTGCAGTGTGGGTGGTTGTGCTGTGTGTTATCCAGCTGACCGCCATCACAGTGCTGTGGAACAAATTCAACAACCTGAAGTCAGAAAACAACCAACTACAATCCAGATACAGCAATCTGACTAAAGAGAGCGAACAGTTACATGCAAGTTACAACACCCTGGCTATAGAGAGAGACCAGTTACAGACCAGTTACAACAGCCTGAGTATAGAGAAAGACCAGATACAGACCAGTTGCAACAACCTGACTATAGAGAGAGACCAGTTACAGAGCAATTACAACAACCTGAATAGAGAGAGAGACCAGTTACAGACCAGTTACAACAGCCTGAGTATAGAGAAAGACCAGATACAGACCAGTTGCAACAACCTGACTATAGAGAAAGACCAATTACAGACCAGTTACAGCACTCTGACTATAGAGAGAGCGTTACAGAGCAATTACAACAACCTGAGTATAGAGAGAGACCAGTTACTGACCAGTTACAACAGCCTGAGTATAGAGAGAGACCAGATACACACCAGTTGCAACAACCTGACTATAGAGAGAGACCAGTTACAAAGGGATATAGAGGAAATCCAGAAATTTTTTAAACTGGGTGAGTAATACTTTATTGCAAAATGTCACATAATTATTATTTATAAACACCAGTTCATGTTCAACAGTTCATAGTTTCATTTGATATTGAGCATCAATAAAAAAGTTATTTCCTGTTATCACTTACGTCATTGCAGCTAGTGTATAGTATTCTGTAGGGTTTTTTTTTTTTTTTTTTTTTTTGTCATAACATTAGGAAGCTAGAGAGCAAAATGTCATGTCTGGTAGAAAACTTTGTATAACTGTTAACGGAGACACATCGCCTTGCAGAAAACTTTTCCATAATCAATAACTACATCGTTTTCCTTGGTAAACAACATAATTTTAAATGTGTTTATTATAACATTTTGATAATTATAGAGCATCTCCAATAAAACACCATGTAAATGCATTGTTACTAAACTATATAAAGCATATTCAAACTGGCACATTTATATTAATCTGTCATTGTTAGCTGTACTGCTGTCGGAGCTGTGGTACCAGAATATTAATCAACAACTTCTCACTAATTACTCATTTAAATGATAAATTATTTAATAAATCATTAATAATAAATGATTTTTTTATGTTGTCTTCAACCGGACTGTCCATTTTATTTTCAATGATGAGGCTTTTCATCGTTTTGATCATACTTTTTCTCTTTTTTTCTATGAATTGGCCTTGCTCTAGGATGGGTATATTTTAACACCAGTGTTTACAACATCTCTACTGAGAAGAAGAACTGGACTGAGAGCAAACAGGACTGCAGAGAGAGAGGAGCAGACCTGGTGATCATAAACAGCAGAGAGGAACAGGTGTGTGTGTGTGTGTGGTGTGTGTGTGTGTGTGTGTGTGTGTGTGTGTGTGTGTGTGTGTGTGTGTGTGTGTGTGTGTGTGTGAGAGAGAGAGAGCGAGAGAGAGAGAGAGAGAGAGAGAATGTTTCTCATATATTATATTACACAAATGACAGGAGTTCATCAATAAACTGCTGGGCAGAAGAGTAGCTTGGATCGGTCTGAGTGACAGAGAAAGAGAGGGCGAGTGGAAGTGGGTGGACGATACACCATTGATCACTGGGTAAGAAAATCACTGAACTAATATTTTGCTTATGATACAGTTACTGACTCTTCATCAGTCTGAGAAACAGAACAGATCCTCTTATTCTCTCCTTCAGGTTTTGGGGACATACCGAACCCGACAATGATGCAGCAGATGATGATTGTGTTCTAACAGGTCGTATGCCTGATCCTGTCTGGAATTGGGTTGATAACCCCTGTGATTATGAGTTTATTTGGTTCTGTGAGAAGACAATATTTAAGTGAATTGTTGTATGTGAATGAAAAGCAGTAAACTGTGTAGGTCAGTGTGTCGTGTATGAAAAATCCTCATTTCTGCTAATAACTCTTTAACCATCATTGTGTCACCTTCTTTCATTTATTTTATGTTGCATTGTTCATTCATCTCTGCTTTGGTTGTGTAGCTGCCTTTTAACTATAAAACAGTGTTATAAAGATTTACACTAGAATAATATACTGAATTATTTATGTATACTGTACATTAGGATCATTTAGACCTGTAGGCTTATAAAGGGTACTGACATTACCACATAATAAACCATGTGTATTAAACCAGACTGAAAGCATCACGTGAAACAGTGAATTTTTTTCTTTAATAATTGACACAAACAGAAAGGAGTTATAACAGATGTTCTGCTACTCAAACCATGATGGTTTATATTAAAGAAACATTCAAAACATTTTTAAAAGGAAAATAAATTAGTGGACAATAAATTAGATATTGTGTGATGGGTGTATCAGTTCATCCACCTATCTTCATACTCCGATGTGCCCATCACTCTGGAACAGCGTAAAGCTGGACCTATCAGTCCATTCTTTATCATAGATAGCAAACTAAAAAAAAAAGTTAGCCATTTTCCTTCCTATGAACCTGTCTTTCTAAAGATTTTGCAGCTGTTTAGTCCCAATCCCTTGACTTTTGTGCATATTGCAATGCTCTTTCACTGTTGAATATAGTTGTGAATATTTTTTTTTTCTTCAATTTATTTTCACCAAACATTTAATAGTCTTTGCAGTGTTGAGCCCTATAGGGACACAGATGTACAGTTATTTCTTGTTTTGTTTTCTTGCAATATTTATAGAGCGGTAATGAGAGTTCAGTTAAGAACTAATAGTGAGAAGTAAATTAAATCATGCTTTCAATTCATGTTTTAGTTTAAAGGATGAGCATTCAGTTGCTACTCGTTATGTAAAAGAAAAAAGGAACAACGTGCTTTTGCATTTTCTAAGTTAAATTGATACAGGATTACAGATCAACAAAAACCACACACAACTGGATGGCATTTCTGTTTCATCATGTGCACCAATAAAAGACCTTGGTACGATAATTGATTCCTGTCTTTCATTTAAAGCACATCTAGATGCTATTAATAGGATAGCCTTCTTTCATCTCAGAAATATTGCTAAGATAAGAAATATAATATCACTACATAAGGCAGAGAAACATGCACCTGTTACCTCTGCAACACCGTAATGTCTAAATGTTCCACTACTGTACAGTAGGTGCATAAACTAGTTCCAGTAAGACCTGGCTCATCACAGGGCTGTTATACAGTATGTTTTGCAATCATCTGAGTTAAATGCAAAATTCATATACAGTAGATCTTATTTTATTGATTACTTCTGTCAATAACAAAGAATAGAATCATCACACACTAATCCCAAAGCTAATATAAAACTCAGATAATGATGGTGCTGTGTAAAGTTTTTCAAGAGTCATCTCTCAGTAGTTCTTTCTATGGAAAGGGTTTTTTCTACGTCACATACAGTCAATTACTACATTTTATTACTTACACCTTGATATGTATTTATATAATATTTTTTATAATTATTACTATAGTACTGTAATCATTTAGTTTGTTTTTGTGATAATATATGCTTTACATAGTTTCATCCAGCCATCACTAATATAAAGCTATGGAAAACAGTGACAAGTTTACAAAGTCCTGTAAAATTATTTGTAGACTGTGCATCACCAGGAACCATCTATTAATTTTTTTGCTTTTTCCGAGAACTATTTGAGCATGTTAGTCTTCAAGATGTTCATTTTACATAATTCATCATTCAAATACTGGAGAAAAAAAAATCATTGCTTTATTTGTGGAATTCTGCTTTATCCTTCATGTTTTGTTTTTTTTGTCTGTTTGTTTTGTTAAATCTTAAAATGGTTTTCCACAAAAACTTCTAACAGAAAATTCCAATCTAATTTACCTTCATAATTTCAAGCTTTATTTTCATTGGGAAATGAAAATTAAATGAATTAATTAATCTTGTACCTGCGTGTTGAGTTTGTGGGTTATTTTTTGTAATAGTTTACTCCATCTTTCTGTCACAGCCTTCTGTAGTTTTATAGATGTCCTCTTCATCTCCTCTATTCTCAATGAAGTTGACTATGAGGTGCCGTACAGGGCTTAAATCAAACTTCACTCATGCACACACATATGAAACACTTGCATACACATATATGAAACAGTCACACATCTATGTATACTGCTAACTGCTCACACAACTACATATGAAATGCGCGCACACACACCTATGAGACGCGCGCACATATATGCAAACTCTCCGCGCACATATATGCAAACTTTCCGCGCACATATATGCAAACTTTCTGCGCACATACACACACAAACTCTCTGTGCACACACACCTATGAGATGCACGCGCACACACATATGAAATTCTCAGTGTAACCGGAAGGCATTTCAGTGTAGACGGACTTGTCGCTTCATACTACATGATTGGTCGTAGCGGTTTGTAAACAGCCTGCTGTTGGACAGTTTAGAAGACGGAGTAGGACAGTATAATGATCATCACTGCTCAATCACAAGGCATATTCACAACTGTCCACATAATGTCTGAATATTGCAGCGGCAAAAAACGCAGGTGATGTTTAGCAAAAGGAAAATTGAAGCACGGAATCTGTGGCTAATATGTCGGACCCTTTTGTGGTGATAATAAATAAACCACTCGCTGTCTTCTAAACTGTCCAGTAACGGTCTATTTAAAATGCTACTACTAATCAGAGAGAATGAATCGGCAAGTCTATATACATTGAAATTACTACACCCTACTCTCTACACCCTACACCCTACACCCTACTCCCTACTCCCTACACCCTACTCCATGTGTGGGAATGTCTGTTAAGGGAACTTCACTCTACAAAATTCCGCCATTCGGAACATCCTGCAATGTCACTTCCTACATGCGTTACTATAGTAACATAAGCACCTTGGCTACCCGTCCCTGCTGCTGTGGAAATTTCATGCTACGGACAGTAAATATAGAATATTTATTGAAAAAAACTGACACTAAAATATATAACGTTTTGAAACGTTTATAACTTATGAATAAATGGTTCGATTAATTTACAAGCTGTACGGAGATTTATTTATTTATTTATTTATTTATTTATACAGATTACTAGTCTATGTAATACTAAATATTTCTTAATTAAATAAAAATTAAATTATTGTGTCCTGTTTATATGGGGTTGTCCTCGAAAATAATTATAATAAATATTGTAATGACTGATAGGAATTCCCTTGTTTGTGCGTATCTCATAGGTGTGTGTGTGTGTGTGTGTGTGTGTGTGTGTGTGTGTGTGTGTGTGTGTGTGTGTGTGTGTGTGTGTGTGTGTGTGTGTGTGAGTGTGCACACGGAGACTTTGTGCATGTGCGTGCATCTCATAGGTGTATGTGCGTGCATCTCATATGTGTGTGTGCACGGAGAGTTTGCATATATGTGCGCGCATTTCATATGGAGTTGTGTGAGCAGTTAGTAGTATATATACTGTAGATGTGTGACTGTTTCATATATGTGTATGCAAGTGTTTCATATGTGTGTGCATGAGTGAAGTTTGATTTAAGCCCTAAACGGCGCCTCATAGTTGACATTAGGAGCACACTGCAACATCTCCAAACTATAAAGGACTTGAAGACTGAATGACTGTGTCTTTATGTGTAAGGATACAATTGCACAGCTGTGCCACTTTACTCAATTGTTGTATGTCAACATACATGTGTCGTTAATAGGAAAGGTAGTGAGAGAACAAAAGTGGAATCTTGTGGTTAATGTGTGACAACAATCAGACTGCAGTTCTTGTCTTGTCCTTGGACAGGTGTTATGCCTTTGACCTGCTGATCTTTTAGCAAATTTAATTTGATTGTGTTAATGAGTTGACTAAATTATTATTATTTTAAGACTAAAACAAAACAAACAAACAAAAAAAATTTTCTCAGTATGTGTGACACAATATATACTGAAACTCTTTGAAAGCAACCAAATCAAGTGGTTCTGGTTATTTAACAGTAAAATAGGAAATTAATAAGGGGGAAAAATTCAAATAAAGAAAAATGTTGTGCTTGTTCCAGGGCGAGGATGTGTAACAGCATGTGCAGCAGTTAAGTTTCAAATTTTATTTGTCACAGACAAAGTCATACACAGTGCGAAATGTAGTGAAATGCTTAAACGACCGCCCTTGACCTTAAAAATATTTTAAAAAATTAACAAGAAATAAGTAGTGGAATCTATAGAACACAGCTTGTAGAAAATAGAACAAAATATAAAAATATTTCAAAAATATACAAGAAATATAAAAACTTATCTATACAAATGATATATAAGAAAAAAATATATATAAAAATATTAAAAAAATATAAAAGTAAACTTATCTGTACAAATGGACAAAATAGAGATAAATTTAAATGGAAATAAATGGAAATGTCCAGGAGGTGTGCAAATGTGCATAAATGTGCAAATGTGCAATGTTCATGAATGTCCGGAATGAATGGAAATGTCCAGGAAGTGTGCAAATGTGCATGTAATATTACAGTTGTTGTAATTGTGTGTGTGTGTGTGTGTGTGTGTGTGTGTGTGTGTGTGTGTGTGTGTGTGTGCGTGTGCGTGTGTGTGAGAGAGAGAGACATCCAATAATAGTTTGTAACAATTGTTGTGTTAAGACTTTTTTGTGTGTCTGTCTGTGTTTGTGTGTTTTGTGTGTGTGTGTGTGTACAGAAAGAAAGACCCTTTTTTTTTGGTATATTTTCCATGGTTTGAACTGTCAGACTCTATAATGCAATGGCTAAATTCCGCCACTAGGGGGATATGCACCAAAGTGAGCGCTAATTGCAAATGTAGCCGTCAGGTTTCTCAGACAGAGAACAGCCTGATTGAACGCAAACAATTAACGTCTCCTGTCTGAAACAGGTTAATAGCATGATTAATTCAATCACAATGTACTCCATAGGATGTTTAAAACCTGTCTAATGTAATTCCAGTTAAATTTGGAAAGATACAAACGGAGTTGAGCAGTTTCAAACAGTTTAAACTAAAGCTAGTTGGCTTTTGAAGTTTTGCTAGCTCCTGTGGGTGAACACGAGGTAATGGTGGCCCTATTTTCACTGTTTATTTGTGATTTTATGGCTTCTGGACATTTGTCAAATTATGTTTACATTTTTGAAATAGATATTTCTGGTCTTATGTAGGAATATTGTTAGTGCAACTGATTTTTTTCCCCCTGTTTTGTGTAGTTTAAAAGGTAATTCATTTATTATTTTATTTGTAAATTGTAAGACTATCAAATGTGTTATTTTGTACAGTATGTTGTTGATATTTAATGTGTATAAAACAAAGAAAAGTGATCAAAGGGCTGAATTTAACCAGTAAAGGATTACTGATGCAGTGATTAATTAAAGCTAATATAATAGACAATGTCACATTGCTCTGTTACGTACAGTATATTAATCTGTGAGACTGAAATCACATTTTTTTAAATAGAAAAATGTTAAATCAAGTTACAAAAGAGAAAAATGTGTATGCAAAAACAAAATAGAAGAATCAAATGAGAAACAAAATTTTGTGTTTTAGTAAAGAAAAAGAACAGCCTGACTGAACACACAACTTTAGTGTGTCATGGCGGCTTGAGGCCTGTAACATGTGCAATAATGTGGAAATTCTGTGTAGAGACCTGATCACACCTCAGATTATAATTCAGTTAAAAATTTGTAATCTGGGGTTCCTCCGAGTGGCGCAGTGGTAAAATATCGCCCTATCATCCGGGGATTGCGATGCTGTTATCTCTCAAAGCCGGAGGCCTAGAGAGAACTGATTGTCCGAGCTCTCTCAGAGGGGAGGGATGAGTGGTACTTAGTGCTCCCACATTCCACATGGCTCTACATGGCTCTACTAACCAACGGTTTGTGAGCGAGCGGTTCGAAAAAGATGCGGTCGGCCGGCGTCACGTGGTTCGGAGGAAACACATGAAAGTCTTCGCCCTCCCGGCTGAGTGGTAGTAGTAGTCTTAATGTGGGAGCCCCGTAGTGACGGGGAGGAATTGGACACGAATAAATTAGGGAGAAAATCAGGGAAAAATCCCCCAAAAATAAAAATTTGTAATCTTTACATAACAATAAGCACGACATTACATGTATATGAATCATACAGTGTTAATTAAAGGTTTTCAGACCCTTTCAGGTTTTCCATATTTCATGTTTTATACCTAATTAGAAGTTAAAATTAGAATTCAGAAATCCTGTCCCCCCTCATGATTCTTCACACAATAATCCACAATGATAATGTCAAAGGTGGTGTTTGGGGTGTATTATTCGTTCATTAAAATAAATTTCCTGCAAAGTTGGTAAGTCTTTACCATCTCTACAAGGGAACTCAGGATCTCATTTATACTAACACTAACCCTGCGTTCACACCGAACGCGGCGAGAGCGTCAAAGACGCCGGAAGTCATTCATTTTCAGTGGGAGCCGGCGGCGAAGGGCGGCGCGGCGAGAGCGGTGAAGGGAGTTGAAATCAGCTCAACTTTATGGTAATGAGCTATGACGCGGTTGAGCGGCAACCAATTAAAAGGGAGGTCCTCCGCTTGAGCGGATTCCGCGGAACACAGTCCTGTAAACTTTTGTTCCGGCGACATTAGTTCCCAAGGAAAATGGAGGAGAAGTTAATTATTATAGCGGGTTTCCCGGTTATTTATGACATGTCCCTGTTTGTGTACAGGGACATTAATTAAAAAAAATGATGCGTGGACAAAGGTGTTTGAAATTGTTGGTGTTTAAATATAATATTAAATATAATAATAATAAAACAAAATATTAAATTAGACTAGCAATTCACAATAAACAGAAGCCACACCATACAAATGCCTTATACTTTGTTTATTTCTACAATACAGTTCTTTCTATCAATCAATTTCTTGTTATCTTCCACATTTTGGTCAGTCTCCACAAGATCAAGCTTGATTGCTTTGCGGCCCCTTTAAATAAAAGAAAGGCATTCGGTCTACGTCAGAGCGGAGAAGCGCGGCGACAGGCGTCAGCGGCAGGGCGGCGAGAGCGAACTTTTGACGCTCTCGCCGCGTTCGGTGTGAACGCAGGGTAACAAGATCTTAGAAGACTGTTGATTGTCCCATTAGAGAATAATGGAGGCTATTGTGCTTTTGGGTGAAAGTTTTGAAAATCCTGTCTCCCAGATCTACAGATAATGCTCTCAAATTCATGGCTTTTACTGTAGTATTTGCTTAATTTTTGTTTAATTATTTTTTAGCATATTTGCTACATTTAAATCATTCAGATCATCAAACAACTGCAATCAAGCATTTGTGATGCTTGATAATGAGCCTTTCACATTGCTGTAGAAGAATTTTGGCCCACTAGTCTAAGCAGAATAATTTGAATTTGCATTGGAGTGTTTTCAAGCATGAATGGCCTGTTTAAGAACACATGGTTCCCTCGTTCCATGGGTCATTCATAGAAAATCGTTATATTGAAATTCTAGATTTTATATTCATTATGTCTGTTTATTCATCTCTGTACTGAACAGTATACAACATAACATAGTATAACATAATTGCCCCAGTGGTGTTTTGATGGGTTTCAGAGGTTTTTCTGCAGGAGGAAAATAACATTTTATAGAAATAGTCTTACACAGGTTACTGAAGCTAATGCATGAATGAATGATTAATGTAGATGTAAGTTTCATTGCATCTCTGGTAAAGAAATAAAACAAGTCAAAAGTGATAGATTTAGTTAGATTTTTTTGGCAGACATATTCTCTAGACAACTGCCTTTAAACACTCTGCCAAAGCTACTCACTACATTTACACGTTTTCATTCTGTGTTTGAAATATTAGTTGATATTATGCTTAATACACATGCTGGCTTTATGGTGTATTAATGTCAATACACTGTACAAGCCCACAGTCTTAATGAATCCATAAATGATTCAGCATATTGTTCTAGTGTAAAGCTTTAAAATACTGTTCCATACCAAATACTAAATACAGCAAACAACGTTCTAGTCTTGTCTTGGCACTTTTTCGGGGGTGAAGCAGAAATATACAGTCCATGGGACAACAGATTATCAAAAGGCTGCACAAAAAAAAAAAAAAAAAAGCTGATAAGTCAAAAGAACTGAAGGGGAAACAGTTAAGTAAAATACTCTGACTTCATAGCAAATTTGGCAATAATCAAAAAAACTATTGGCAAATTTGCTATGAAATACAACAAATAAAATGTTTTATTTGTTGTATTTCATAGCAAATTTGCCAATAATTTTCTGATCCAAGATAGAGAACCTATAACGAGAAATGAAATCTCGCTCTCAGGCTGTGAGCACCTGCACAACTCAGTGTAAATACACATAGTGATCATGTACAGACGGGCCTCTGAAAGTGTTTGTGTGGCTTTGAGTTTAACTTCCTGAACTGAGAACAGAGCACAGATGTATAAATTTAACTACAGCACATACAGTCACTGTGAGAGCTAGCGCAGATACAGATCAGACAGCATTACCTTAGAAACAAAGATGAGGGATAATGTTTATGCAAACTCGGAAGTGTCAGCAAACAAGAGTTCAGCTGACTTATATGAAGACATTTATGTGAATGAAGATGTTCCTGAGACTCGTGTGACAGGAAGCCAAGGGTGGTCTTTGATCTCAGGTACACACACACACACACACACTATATTTACAAACTCCTAGTGTTGGTGAGTGCATTATTTTGATTTTTTAGTTCCATTTTGCAATACAGTATGAAGTAAATAATGACTCTGTTTGCAGTTTATTATTATTATTATTATTGTTGTTGTATAATGTGTACAGTGGTAACAGTGCAAGCCTGTGTAATCACCTGACATGACTGTAACTGTGAATGCAGGGTGAACTGATGAGAACTCATCTTTCTTTTGAAATACACTTCCTCTTTCCCATTTTTGTGTGTTCCTTTTAAGCCGTGATTCTAACTCTGTGGTTTTTGCAACTGACTGTTGACACGTGTTAAACCACTGGGCTTTTATAAGTATAAAGTATCTCAGTTCACAGTAAAAAAGAAAAAAAAAAATATATATATATATATATATATATATATATATATATATATATATATATATAAGTCAGAAATGAGATGTTTTAACAGATGAAATTGCAGATTACTGTTCCTTCAATAAAAACAGCACCGATAGACAAGTCTAAGATATAAGGCAGAGTCATAAACAGGGACAGGCAAAAGGTTAATCAATGAGCAAACAGATCATTACAGCAAAAACCGAAAAACAAGAGAATAGAACTAGGTCAACTTACCAGAATATCATGCAGAATCAAAGCCTTAGTAAAAATCAATCTTGAGCAACTGAGGAAATACTTTACAATGAGTATTAGTGCAGAGTGTGTTTATGAAGTGTGATTTATTATAAACAGGCCTGCATTATTAGAACTGAGTGTGAGGCTGTATAATCATCATGGTCAAACATTGCAAAACAAGGAAAGAAAACAATAAAAATGCTTGCTAAAATGACTAAAATTGGGTCCAACATATTATTAAAACCTGGAAGGATAGGGGTGAAACATTAAATTCACCCCTATGTTTATATATATATATATCTCGGAGATCACGTAAAAGTTGAAATCAAAATCAGTTGGGGAATTATAAACTTAAGGATTTGGAACTACGCAGCTAGGGATCATAAAGACTGTGGAGCACTGAAAAAAGGTAATCTGGCCTGATGAGTCCAGAATGATCCTGCTCAAAAGAGATGGGAGCATCAGAGTAAGAAGAGTGCATCACTTCATTGGCCTCTCATTATGCCTCCCATACAAACCTGTGGTTGAGATCAGTTGATGATCTGACTGTACTGAATGACCAGCATTTCTGGGAGCATAAGGTATAATTTTCACCCATGAAATAGGCACCAAATTGTGTGCTGTAATTAAAGCTAAAGGTGATTGAATGAAATCTTAAAGTGTATATATATATATATATATATATAATTTTTTTTTTTTGTTGTTGCCTATAATCCAACCTGAGAGCCAGCTTGGTTTTTGCTTTGAAAAATATGTTCAGCTGGTGTTAAATTTTTGCATTTTTTTTTTTTTTTTTGCATTTTTAAAGGCACAACCATTAAAAATAGGTCTGTGTGCATTCAATAGGCTTGTGAAATCAGACTGCTAAAGTATACATCTAAGATTATGAGGAGTTCTGTGTTTTGTGATTATTTATTTATTGGTATTATACTCAGTGTCAGCCCCTAGGGTTCTCGATCCTAACCGAGTACTTAACAGTCTTGCATGCCGTGGACCTCAATATTGGAACTCAACACACACAACACTTTCATATGCATTTACTGAAGAAACTCAGTTTCTGTAATTTTTTTTTTTTTTTTTATTGGTTTGTTTTTAGGTATTAAATGATTATTGGTTATAAATGATCAAATAAAATAAGCACATTTGTATTTATTCTCTCACACGATTTAACACTGCAGCAAGCAGATGTCGCAGACTGACTGCAGTGTGCATGCTGCTGTGTGTGGTGCTGCTGACTGCCATCACTGTACTGTGGATTAAATTAAACTTTTTAAAAATGGAACATAACCAGCTACAGACTAGAAACAAAAATGTGACCATAGAGAGAGACCAGCTACAGACCAGAAACAAGAACCTAACCATAGAGAAAGACCAACTACAGACCAGAAACAAGAACCTAACTATAGAGAAAGACCAGCTACAGACGAGTTACAAGTTGGCTTTAGGTGAGTGAATTTTTCATTTCTTCAGTCAGTAGTTTACATCTAGCACCAATGTTATTATGCAGTAAAAATATTTGGTCAATTTCACGGTTTAGTCCGTTATATATTAAACATAATTGTTATATATCATATTATATATTATATATTTGTTTTATACACAGTATATATATTGTTCCCTACTTCTAAACAATTTTGGGAGCACGTTCGTAAGTCGGATTTGTTCTTAAGTCTGACAAAGTAAGTCTTGTACACCATTGGCATGAATATACAATATAAAGCATACCAATCCACTTAAATAAATATTTCCCCTTTCCCAAAGACCATAACTGCACTTTAGGAAATTAATCTCAGTGAAATGTTGTCTGTTTTGTTGTACACTGTTTTGTTGTACCATTGTGCTCCTGAATAGATTCAGTGAAACTGGTGAAGCCGACTCATTTCTCCTTCTCCTAATAATTTTAAAAACTACTACTCATGCTCCCTACTATGTAATCAGATTTATTCATCAAACAAGGATGGATCCAGTTCCGCTCCAGTTTCTATTACGCTTCTACTGAGGAAAAAGACTGGTCTGGGAGCAGACAGGACTGCATAGGGAGAGGTGCAGACCTGGTGATCATAAACAGCAAAGAGGAACAGGTGTGTGTACAGCATGTGTGAGTGTGTGTTTAAAGTCTAAACCAGTGCAATATTTTCATACTGATCTCGCTATTACAGGAGTTCATCAATAAAAAGCTGATGAAAGAATGGGCTTGGATTGGTCTGAGTGACCAACAAACAGAGGGAAAGTGGAAATGGGTGGATGGAACAGAACTTATCAGTGGCATTAAGTAAGAGATGGAAATTTATTTTTATGCACCGATCAGCCATACCATTAACACCACAAAATATTAATGCATTAACATTCATTATTAATTGTATACAAGTAAACTGGTGACATGATCATAGAGGCACTCAAGGTTCTTTTATGCCTTTGGGGACCAAAGGCTACCCTATCTGTCCCAGTCCCCCAGAAAAGCCAATTCAGCACAAATTGAAAAATGTCAATTCTGGCCACAGTATGAAGGCACCAGAGCCTGCCACACATGGGGCACAGCAGGCAAAAAGCCCAAAGATGCCCATCTGGCATCCAAATTCCACAGATCTTACTCAAGCATCCATGAGACGTACTGGCCAAACAAATCTGATCTGCAGAGGCTCCACCACACACCCAAAGGATCTGCTCCCAATTTCCTGTTGTCAGACACCACAGTGCCACGGGTGGCACAAAGAGAATCTACATAATACTGGCATAATTTTCTGCTTTATAATGTTATGATTTATTAGTATATATACATTTATCTTACTGTCTCACATAGTGTGAATCAAGCACTGTAGTATCAATCAATATAACAATTCTTGTGCATTTGACCCTGCATTAGATGGATTAAAGGATGCTACAATGATCCCGTTATTATCTTACTGGTCAAAAGTATGAAGTTGTGATTATGATGTTATTGAACTCGGGACAGTTTGACTAAAAAGGTGGAATAGAAGATCACTGAAATAAAAATTCTTTGGCTTTCAGGTCATGGAATACGGGGGAACCAAATGATACAGGAGGTAATGAAGACTGTGCAGTAATTGGTACCTTTTTAAAAAGGAAAGTTTGGAATGATGTGCAATGCTCTCTAAAGGTATGGTGGATCTGTGAGATGAGGGCTTTTTAGTGAATTTAGAATTTGTTAACCTGCTCTCAGTAAACCTGCTCACACACCTGCTCAGCACTACCACTTCCTGAAATGCATTCAGTTCATAATATCTATTTGATATAAATATCAATTTCTTATAAACTGTAGCACACAAATGAACAAAGCCATGTTTTTTTTCACACTTATGATTCAACCAGTCCTCTAATCTACTGTGCTAGAAACTATTTACCTGAAAAACAAAAACTGAAAAGAATTAAATAATTATTTCCTTCTTGTTTTTTTTTTTTTTTTTTTTCACCTGGAAAGATTTTTTTCTCCCCACATGCTATTTGTGATTATGCTTGTTAAATTTGCAGTGTTTGGTTTTCTGCCATGGCTGTCATTCGAAACTGAATTATTGTTTGTTGATTTATTTCTTATAGATTGTATGTTACTAACATATGGATTTAAAATTCATTTAATAAAGACGTATTATGATGATGATGATTATTATTATTCATTTATTAGTAATTATTAAAATTATAAAAAATATACATTTTATTATTAAAATAGTAAATCTATTATGTGCCCAATTAAAATGCAATGGTTATTTTATATATACTGTATATTTTAAATATTTCTATCTATAATCTTAAAATAAGATTTTGTTTATAACATGTACTAATTTAGTAGAATATGTGTGTTTGATTTAGAAATGTTTAGAGTCCACAGTGAGAAATGTACAGTATATACATTTGTATACAATGTATACACATTGCATAAGTTTTTTCATGAAATTAGGACATTCATTGAGGAAAAATACAGTGGTCTTATGAAGTATTAAAAATATTAGAACCACTTATATAAGAAATTAGTTACATTTAGAGAAATATACACTCACTTCATATATTTCAAAATACGTCACAAAACATACAGTATGCATGTACAGTAACTATTGGTTATTTAAGATTCAAAATCCACTTTTTAGTTATGTATTTATTTAAAGATTTTGGATGTTTAATATAATTTAAATTTCATTTATTTCATTAACCAGCAAATTCACAAACCAGCAGATTTTATCTTTAGTAATATCTCTCGCCACAATGCTAACTGTTACTGCAGGTGCAAGAAATTTAGGAAAACCTAAAGCTAGAAGATGTATGATTTTTAGCAAATGCACGTGATTAGTAATTTAAAAAAAAAGAGTGAAATTTTTTTTTTTTAAGTATCAAAGAAGAAGAAATTATCAAAATTTATATCCAGACTGTCCTGTATTTACGCAACCATGATCAGTGTGTTTTTTCTGTCCAATGTTTTCAGTACAGATGATACAATAGTCTGCGGCACGGTGGTGTAGTGGTTAGCACTGTTGCCTTGCACCTCCAGGGTCCGGGTTCAATTCCTGCCCAGGCTTGATTCCTGTCTCTGTGTGTATGGAGTTTGCATGTTCTCCCCGTGCTTGGTGGGTTTCCTCCGGGTACTCTGGTTTCCTCCCACAATCCAAAGATATGCTGGTTAGACTAATTGGGGTTCTCAAATTGCCCGTAGTGTGTGAATGAGTATGTGTGTGTGTCCTGCGATGGATTGGCACCGTGTCCAGGGTGTACCCCGCCTCGTACCCTAAGCCTCCTGGGATAGGCTCCATGCCCCCGTGACCCTGAATACAGGATAAAGCGGTAATAGCAGATGAGTGAGTGAGTGATACAAAAGTCACTGAGAGACGGCAGCAGATGTACAGTATTAATCAACTCTTAATATCACAAGATGCAAACATTTCATTTTGGGTCTGTACCATCTATCAATACAATTAGTATTGTAATGAGTGTTCAGACTTCATCTGCATTAAAGTCTCTACAATGTACATCTACATGTAATCCAGAGCTTTAAAGACTTGACATTTTTATATGTTGAATGACAGTAAAGACAGCGACACAGTAACTGCTACTGAAAAGTAACTGCTTATTGTACTGTGCAGAAATCATGTCTGTTATTTCAAACATGTGTAGTCATATAAAAAAATGCAGCAATAAATACGTGAATAAATAAACATATTAAGTAATAAGTTATTTACCAAACAATAAATTATTATAAAATAATAAAAAGAAAAAAACATTTCCCTTATGTATTGTGATTCTTTTGTGTGGCCATTCATGTATCAGTACTCTGACTCCAAAATCTTTTTTTTTTTTTTTACTTATTTTTAATGTACAGTACAAACTATACAGTATGTTTGTGTTTGAGGCAGTGCAATGTTGCCTTTCCTCTATACTCCTGCAGATGGCACACTTTAAACTATTCACACAACAGCATTCTGTGTGGCAGGGGCAGGTTTGTAAGTTTGTTTAGAATTGAGAAATACAGAACCACAATACAAGTTGAATCTGCATCCCGGTATCATGATAATATAGTATCACGTGATCACTGATTATTCCCAGCTTTAATTATAATTATACCAATGCAAAATATAAGATATTGTTTATTTAAAAGTTGCTGACTTACTTCCCCAAACAAACCCAACGTTTACGTCATAGTACCCTACTTCATTTAATCATTTGTCTATTTTTTTTTTCATTAAACAGTCCATAAGAGTCATAACAAGAACAAAATAGAAAATAAGAAACTAAATTAAAGATTATAGTGTGATATATTTTCAGAACAGGTTTAACAGATTGGTGTCTTTATTTCTGAGTGTGTAGGGTCACCATTTATAAAGAAGCAAGTAGGATACATTATCTTAATATGAAAATTACCTGCTCAGTGTTTTTAACCTACAAGCCCAAAAAGTTATACCCTCAAACGCCTTATATTACTACGAAATGCAAATGAAATGTTGTGCCACTAGAGGGCAGTGTTGTGTCTTTTAGCAGGATTTAGCACTGCGTGTCTGCTGCACGAGGTCGCCGCCTAGCGACCGGATTTGTAGTTGACCGCGTGCCTGATTTGTGGGGATTCTGTTCACTCTTAAGTGTTCACTGTGAAGGGCAGAAAGCTCCGTGTATGGGTCCTGTGGCCTTCAAAACCTGAAAATAATTAGAACCCAATCAGCTGCATCATGAAGCTGATTGTTTCTAATAACAGTGAAAAGTTCAACTCCATTTTCCCATTTTCAGAGAGAGATAAAGTTTATTAGGATTTTAATAATGCATTCAGCAAATACACACACACCAAATTGATTAAGAATTAACGAAAAATATAAATAATGTAGAATTGTGAAAGTCGCTGTGTGTAAAAGTTAAATGGATTCTTGTTAAACCGTGTTAAATGGCACAAATCTGACCTCTAGTGGCATAATTTTGCACCTGCATTTAGTAGTAATAGCGAGGGTTTAAAGTTATTAAATCTCTGTATAAAAGTTAACCAGATAATTATCCTAATGTGACAACTAATCCTACTTGTTCAGGGCCTTAAAAGTATTTTCTAGTTATAACTAAGGTCTGTTTAATGAACAATAGGACATGTACAAAAATACATTATGAAATAAAAGTATTTTGTAACTATTTCGAAATAAATATTTTTATGTCATACTGTTTTATAAAATGCATTGTCTGAGGTTCAAAAAAAAAAAAAACATTCACAGCCATACATGGTATGATATGCATTGAAATGCTTATACGACAACCTATGACCTAGGATAAAAAATTATATATATATATACACACACACACACACACACACACACACACATATATATATATATATATATATATATATATATAGTAGAGTATCCACATGAATAAAATATGAAATAAGAGAACAAGATATTGTTTATTTAAATATGACTGACTTACTCCACCCCCAAACAAAGCCTACTTTTATTCCATAATGCCCTTTTTATGTATTCACTTGTCTGTTTTCATCCCTAAGTGTCATAATGATAACAAAATATATAATTTAATGAATTTATTAATTTAAAAAATAATTAAATATTATATCATAATTAATATTAAATATTATATCAGAACGGGTTAAACAGAATAGTGCCTTCATTTTTGAGAGTGTACTGTTACCATTTATACTGTAAAGAAGCAAGTAGGATCAGTTGGATAGTTAGTAGGATATTTAGTTGCTCAGTATTTCTAACCTACAAGCCCAAGATGTTATACCCTCAAACTCTTAATATTACTACTAAATGCAAGTAAA
This sequence comes from Clarias fuscus, assembly GCA_030347435.1. Taxonomy (NCBI): domain Eukaryota; kingdom Metazoa; phylum Chordata; class Actinopteri; order Siluriformes; family Clariidae; genus Clarias; species Clarias fuscus. The sequence continues at coordinate 9,924,478 of CM059225.1, read as the reverse complement.
ACGTTGTGACTCTAGAGGGCAGTGTTGTGTCATTTAGCAGGATTTAACATTAAGCTTTTTTATTATTATTAATTCATAAATTTGTGTGTGTGTGTGTGTGTGTGTGTGTGTGTGTGTGTGTGTCTGTGTGTCTGTGTGAAGCCTGTAAGGTGCAACGCGTGTCTTCTGCACGAGGTCGCCGCCTAGCGACCGGATTTGTAGTTGACCACACTCCTGGCTTGTGGGAATTTTGCTCATTCTAAAACATAACCTTAAATTGATTCATGTTAAACCGTGTTAAACTGCACAACTCTGACCTCTAGTGGCAAAACGTTGCACCTGCATTTAGTAGTAATAGCGAGGGCTTAAGTTATTAAATCTAGTGTATATAAGTTAAAAACATTAACCAGATAATTATCCTAATGAGACAACTGATCCTTCTCGTTAAATCATAGCTTTTAAAAGTATGTTCTTGTTATGGTCTGTTTAATGAAAAAAGAATGTGATTACATACAAAAGGACATTATGAAATTAGTAGTGTTTTTTAGCCATTTTGAAATTAATATTATTTTATGTCATACAATATATTAACGTTTTTTTTATTACAATGCATTGTCTGAGGTTGAAAAAAAAATAATAAAAGTGTAAAAATGTAGGCTCCTGGATAGTAGCAAATGTGACACAGTTACCAGAACAACTTATATTACAAGGAGTCACTGGTGTGGAAGGGATGCTCTAACTTTCAGGTTGTGCCCAATTTAATAAAGTTGAGTCTTTATTTTAAAATGAAAAAAAAAAATCTAACATAACTAGACAAACCTATGAACAGAAATCATGACTTGAACCAGAGAACAGTGAGAAGTGATGTCAGGATATGAGTGCTGTAAAGACACAAATTCCGAAGCAGCTATAGCTGCTTGCCACTAGGGGGCGACCTTGACATGGTGCGCTTAGTTCCTGCATTTTCCACTGGAAGAACACTGTATATGCAGTGGAGGGGTGGCAAAAATTTCTGGCAGGATGTCATGAAAGGGTGAAAGGGCGATATACAGGGAGGTGTATATTTACACTTTGTGCTCAACTGTGAACTCTGTCAAACAGGTCAATAGATAGCGCTTATCGGTAGGTAGGAACCTAAAATCCCACAGAGACCAGGTGCTGCATATTAAGTCCTGCAGCCAGGCTAAACACAAGCTAACGTTTTGTTCCTCTTTGCTCCTAACTACAGGTTTTTAATATTTCTCCATATGATATGCAAATACCCTTCAGTAACACATAAGTGTGTTGTTGAATCTGTGGTGGTAACAAAAAGCATTCTGTTTGTAGTTTTGCTGTAATCATGTTATGTGGTGAGAAAGATGTTTAGCTATGCACTATTATGCTAGGCTAATTGACCTGTTGCCAGTGAATACAGTAGCATACGGCGCTATAGCGTGGTTAGAGCCATAGTATTTGTTACCATAGTAACACCAGACATGTTAAAGGGCTAATATACAGTACATATTGTTTTGCTTTAGGGCAATCCATTATGTATGTTTATGTCGTTGTCGAATATATGTACTAAGGTAGTTGGCATGTGAAACATATAATTTAACAAATTCGCAAGGTTATTACTAGGTCAATACTGTTTGAATTGCTGCATGTACTTTGTTTCATCTGGAGAAAAATATATGTGATGTAAAACTGGACCTGTTGTTGAGCCAAATATGGAAAATTTTTGTTTTTCCTCATCATTTTGCTGGTTGAAAAGAAATGGTTGAGGAACGTATTTTGAAGTAATTTTTAATGTACAATGCTTAAATTATTGATGCATTTGATTTACAGTAAGATAAAAGATGATGGTGAAAGTACCAAGGCACCAACATTGCCCATTGCACATTGTGCCAACCTTGGGCCAACCTATCTTTGGCCCCACCAATGAATCAACGTTGGGCCAGTTGACAAAATGACATTGGGCCAACCACTGATGCCAACATTGTCCCAGCATATGCACTGCTGCTGGCCCTTCAGCAGTGTGCTATCTGGGATACAGGATGATCCTTTCATGTTAGTTTTGGATGCTCCTCATGTCTGATTCAAAATGCAAAAGATTAGAATGCGATGAACTCACGTGTTGTGCTTAGGCAAGTATTTGAGTTGAAGGTATGTTATTATTTTCTATACATTATTTTATTTATAACCTTTCTGTTTATACTCCAATACATCTCGGCGATAATTATAAAAATTGAGAAGCTGATGATCCACATAAGCTCCACACACAATTTCAGGTTATTTATGATCGCAAGCTATATTTGTATTAAAATATACAAATTATATATATATAATTATTGTAACCTTCAGGTGATTTCTTGTTTCTTACTTTTATACTTTCTTGCAGACAGGCAGTACAATCTTCCCATTTGATTTTGTTCTTTGGATTCTGACCCGTTACCGGCCCTGCTTGCCCTTCGGATTCCTCTTTCGTCTTTTCAATGATGCCGAGAGAAACTCTTATGTTCCCTGCTTCCGGTTTAACGAAGAATTCCCTGACGGCTTCTCTCTTCACGCTCATTACCTCAGAGGGGATTTCCCGCGCACTCTGTGTGCACGCCGACTATCTCCCTCCCACAAACCCACACACACGCTGCTGAGCGCTGACTCTCTCATTCATACACACACGCGCGCGCGCACGCACACACACACGCACTGGTTCTCTGCTTCCTTCCTCTAGCCTCTGTTTGGTTAACATTTTGGTCCAAAAATGTCTGCTATTGGTTCTTTCCTTCCCTGCCTTCGCCTGTAACATCACTACACTCAGACACAAATTAAAAAATGCTTTGTGAGCACACATTGTCACAATTTCAAGTAGGAATCATCATAATTCGACATGTTTTAAGTCGATATAAACAAACATATTTATTCTGAGAGGAGCATAACCCTGTTAACAGCAGAGCTGCGCTGTGTACGCCTTAGGAACTGCGTAAAAATTACATGCGCTCTATAAAAACGTAGAAAACGGGAAGTGCAGTGATTGATTAAGGGATATTGGAAGATGCTACTTACACAGCTCTTCTAAAGCTGAAGTATGTAAGATCAATTCTTTTCACAATAATCAATTAAACAACAAATTCATTGCATTATTGTCTATTTATAATTATATTAATTTATTGTCTCTTTAATCAATTATTGGCACAATTAAAAACACTGAATCCATTGCGCTTTTCCCCAAAATGTGTCTTGGGATATGTATCTTTCTATCTCAGCTGCATGTCACAAGAGCTCTTTCCCCAGTTTAACCCCTCTATTTAGAGTTATATTATTATTTGGGAATTTTAATCAATTATTGGCACAATAATCAATTACACAACAAAACCATTGCACTTTTACCCACTTATTCCCCTTAGGATATGTCTCTCTCTCTATTCTATCAGCATGTCTCAAGAGCTTTTCCCCTAGTTTATATATATATATATATATATATATATATATATATATATATATATATATGGGCCTAGGTGGAGCCATTGCAGGTGCAGATTTTGGTGATAGTAGCAGATATTCAACAAGTGTTCCTTGTAAACAGCAGTCAGTCGGTGATAAGGGATAGGTGAATGTCACCCACGGCCAATCGAAAGGGAGTCGGTTTCAGATCCACAAACCCAGAGTGGCGGAGATAGGTGGCGCGAAGGGTCCAGTACGGTAACTCAAACAAGCCCGGAGACGCCAACTGGGGCCCTGGAAAGAGTTATCTTTTCTTTGTGAAGGGCAGGGTGTCCTGGAATGGGTTCACCCTGAGATATGTGCCCATGCCCTGGAAAGCACAGCTGTTCTGGGGGCATCTGGTGAACTCTCGCTGGCCCTTGAAAATCCGGGGGAGAGGGTGTAAATCTCACACTGGACCGTACCTATACCCACAGTCGGTCTCCAAAGTGAACAGCCTCTGGCATGTTGAAACAATGTAGATAAGGGAAGTCGGCAAGTCAGATCCATAACTTCGGGATAAGGATTGGTTCTAAGGGCTGGGTCGGTTGGGCCAGGGTGCGAAGTGGGGTTTGGCCCATGCCATGGCTGGGGGAGTGGCCATTCCATCTCCTGTCCCCTCACTCTCCTCGTCCAATTTGCCTCTCCCCGCCATCATTTTCCGGTGGCCCTGGTGTCGTGAGTGGCATAGCAGCTCCTTTGTTGTGATCCATTGAAAGTCATTTTGTCCCGGAGCTGAGGTCGCGCGGACAGCCTTCTTTGGGACCCCCCATTGTATTCACCTCAGAGAGCTTGTAGAGGCTGTTGAGGTGCGGCGAAAGTGGAGCACTCGGACGGGTTGTGTGTGGAACTATTCTCTCTTGGGCCTGAGCTGGCGCATCTCGGTGGATATTGGGGGCTAGAGGGTCAGGGCAGAGCTTGCTGGATTCGTCTCGGGGAGTTTTCAGAGGCTGTTGAGGTCCAATGGTGATCAGCGGGGAGCTAGGGCTCAATGGAGTGTGGGGCTTAGTGGTTATGGGTTTAGGCTTAGAGCTTGGGGTGGTTAAGGTTAGGGGTTGGAGGGAATTATGGTTAGGTGTTATAAGGGGTTATAGTTTAAGGTTATGGTTAAGCTCAGCTAAAATCCATTTCCTTATTGCAGAATTCGGCCTGTGTCTGAGTGCTAAGCCTGTCAACGTCAAGGAGCCCCCGGGAGCCCGAAGGTCCCAGCGGGGCGGGGATGGTTTCACATGGTCCAGGGTGATCCCCAAAACATGGCGATTATATTTGGTGCAGCTAGCCCTGTTCTTATATATAAAATTGTAAATAGAGGGGTTTAACTGGGAAAAAATCTCTTCTGACATGCTGCTGGGAAAGAGGCATATCACCAGAAAAATTATGATTAAAATTTTGTTTAATTGATTATTGTTCCAATAATTTATTCAAATTCCAATAAATGAATTTTACTGTAAATTGAGGGGTTTAAAGCTGGGATAAAGCGAGACATATCATAAGATGAACATTCGGGAAAATTGCAATGGATTTGTTGTTTAATTGATTAATGTGTCAACTGATTTTATTTTGCAATAAATGAATATTACCCTAAATACAGGGATTAGGGAATAGGGAATATGGAAACGTTCAATATATTTGTTTAATTGATTATTGTGCAAATTGATTTTATTTTGCAATAAATTAATATAATTATAAATAGAGGAGCTAAACTGGGGAAAGAGCTCTTTTGACGTGCTATAGAGTGAGAGAGAGAGACATATCACAAGTATTGGCAAATGTGCTATGGGTTTCTTGTTTAACTGAATATTGTGAAAAAAATATTATGCATATGCTTCAGCTGTAGCAGAGCTGTGTAAGTGGAGTGGCATCTACGAATATCCCTTCATCGCTGGCTGTACTTGCAGTTTTCTACGTTTTCACAGAGTGCATGTTATTTTTACGCGGTCCCTAAGCTGCACACAGAGCAGCTCCGCTTGTAACGGGGTTATTAGGATAAATATTTTTGTTTATATCAACCTTAAAATGTCGAAACATGACAGTTCCTATTTCACGCACATTTAAGGCAAAGAGGTGAACATATCACAAGACTTAATATTCGTTCCAAACTTTTGTTTTGCATGTAGAGGGCCGGCAAAAGCTGAATATCAAACGAATAGTATAGTATGTATGTGTGTATGTATGTATGTATACGAATGTATAGCTTTCAGCACTGCGTTAGTGTCACCCTCGTTTGCATGTACTTTCGGTTTCGAATTCGTACCACGCATGAGCTCAACTACCGCCAGTATCCACGTCACGTCATCCGGCCAGAGTTAGCAACCTCACCGGAGACATCCATAATAAGATTTATATTTATAAAGTAGTTATAACCAGTTGCTGGATAGCATTTAGTCACGTACCTAAAAAAAAACCCTAACAGAGCGTAAAAAAACAGTCCCGCTACATCGCCGCCATCTTGGCTCCCGTGGGGGAGGGCGGGGGAAGCGCATACCACGGCCAAACCAGCTTAACATTGCTCACATAACATATCATTTGCAAACGCCCTCTATGCGCAACAGAAGCGAGCAGAGACAGGGAGGGTCAGACACGGAGAATAAAAGATTCTTTAGGACTGAGCAGCTTCTGCTTTTCCTGCATTAAACACTGTGGAAAGTGACTCGGAGGCGACTGTTCCCTGCCTCGAGGCTACATCCGCTGGAAGAAGTTACAGGCTGAAGTTTTTGTGTGTGTGTGTGTGTGTGTGTGTGCAGTGGGTTTGTCTGAGGGAGGTTTAAAGCTCGGTTAAAACATGCAAACAAACAACAACACAACTCGGTTAAGCGCACATTTTTTATCCCGCTAGCCGCGTGTAGAGTAGAGAGTGGCGGAGTCCGGATCTCTTCATCTCCATCACTCACAGCGCTGCACGTCAGTCTGACGCCGCCATCTCTTTGAGGTTGGAAGCTCCGCCCTTCTTCCTGCTTATCTACACCAAAAGCGAACGACACGGTGAGAGAGAATTTCTTGTAATTTTTATGTGCAGTAACGTCTAGAACCCCCGGCGATATGCACGCTTGCTAAGGTCGTTATTTTTCATGCCTGCACGTGCTGTGAAATACAAAGTGCAAAATAAACTGGCGTGGTTTTGCCAACACTCGCGAAACAAATGAGCAACCGCGGTTTTATAGACACACCCAAAATACCTCACATGTTATTATAGTATGTTACAGCCACAAAGTTAACATTAACATATTAATACATATTCTAATTTATATCAGAATTGGAAAGTTAATTTAGTGCAGTAACTCAGTTTAATAAGAGTAACTCATATTATATAGATCCATTACACACAGACTGATATAAGTCAAGTGTTTATTCATTTATTTATTTATTTATTTTTGGGGGGGATTATGGCTTACAGCTAATGAAAACCCAAAATTCAGTATGTCCAAAAAATGTATTATTACTTAAGGCCAATGAGACTACTGAAAACTATGAATATGTACAGCACTCGGTACTTGGTCGGGGCTCACTTTGCATGATTACTGCAGCAATGACGGCATGGCACGGAGGCGATCTGTCTGTGGCACTGCTGAGGTGCCCAGGTTGCTCTGATAGCGGCCTTCAGCTCTTCTGCCTTCTCCTCCTCTTCACAATACTCCATAGATTCTCTATGAGGTTTAGGTCGGGCGAGTTTGCTGGTCAGTCAAACACAGGGATACCATGGTACTTAAACCATTAGCACTTTTGGCAGTGTGAGCAGATGCCAAGTCCTGCTGGAAAATGAAACCAGCATCTCCATAAAGGTGGTCAGCAGAGGGAAGCATGAAGTGCTCTAAAATCTCCTGGTAGACAGATATGATGACCTTGCATTACCTGTGTGTTATGCGTGTGTGTGTGTGTGTGTGTGTGTGTGTGTGTGGACGTACACACACATACACACAGTTGAAACCAGATATTTACATACACTTCAGAAAAAAAGCTGTCTAACCTGTAAAACCTTACATTTTTTTGTATTTTTTTTTCTGTTTTAGATCAATAAATAATAACATATTTTTTGCATTTCTTAAATTTCAGAATCAACAAGGGAGAATTTTTATGTATTTTTTAAATCACTTTCATCAAAGTCAGAAGTATACATACACTTCCTTAGTATGTGGTAGAATTGCCCCGAAACTGTTTCACCTGAGCCAAACATTTCGATATCCTTCCACGAGCTTTCTTTAATAGTTTGCTGGAATTTTGGCCCACTCCTCTTGACAGAACTGGTGTAACTAGATCAGGTTTATAGTCTTTCTTGCTTGCACACACTTTTCAGTGCTGCCTGCGAGTGTTCTATGGGATTGAGATCAGGGCTTTGTGATGACCACTACAATACCTTGACCTTGTCTTCCTTAAGCCACTTTGTAACTAATTTGGAGGTATGCTTGGGGTCATTGTCCATTTGGAAGTTCCATTTGCGTCCAAGCTGTAAGTTCCTGGCTGATGTCTTCAGATGTTTCTTCAATATAGCCACATACTGTAATTTTCTTTTATTATGATGCCATCTATTTTGTGAAAATCACCAGTCCCTTCTGCAGCAAAGCAGCCCCACAACATTATACTACCACCTCCATATTTCACAGTTGGGATGGTGTTCTGAGGATTCAAAGCTTCGCCCTTTTTCCTCCAAATACAGTATACCGTTAATCATTATGATTGAACAGTTATATTTTTGTTTTCGTGAAACCACAGGACATGTCTGCAGAAATTAAGATTTTTGTCCCCATGTTCAGTTGCAAGCTGTAGTCTGGCTTTTTTACAGTGGTTCTGAAGTAATGGCCTTCACCTCCCAGAGTAACCTTTCAGCTAATGATGGTACAGGGCTCGTTTTACTGTGGATAATGACACTGTAAGCATCTTCATGCTTACAGTGCTTAAGCATTTGCTGTTGTCCTGGGGTTGATTGGCACCTTTCGCAAAAAAAAAAAAAAAAAAAAAACATTCCTCTCTGGGACTCAGAATCTGTCTCCTTCCTGAGCGGTATGATGGTTGTACATTCTCATGTTTTTTATACTTGTGTATTATTTTGTGAACGGATGAACTTTGGACCTTTCACGCATCTGAAAGTTGCACCTAAGGATGAGCCACCCTTGTGGAGGTCCACAATTCTTTTCCTGCTGTCTTGGTTGATTTCTCTTGATTTTCCCATGATGTCAAAGAAGGAGTGCCTTTATATGCATCCAGAGGTGTGACATCAGTTCAAATGGAATCATTTAACCTATCAGAAGCTTCTTAAGCTCATCTGAGATTTAGTTTTGTTTAAAGACAAAATAACCTTAGTGTATGTATACTTCTGACTTTGATGAAAGTGATAAAAAAAATACATAAAAAATTCTCCCTCTCTCGATTCTGACATTTAACAAATGCAAAAATTATGTTAATATTTATTGATATAAAACAGAAAAGGTTTATTCTGATTTAATGTTTGACAGTAAAGAAAAAAAGGTTTTGTGTTTATTTATTTATTTATTTTTGTGTGTGTGTGTATGTAAATATCTGGTTTCAATTCTATATATGAACAAAATCTTAAGACCAGAGATAATATTACAAGTATTCACACTTTGGTAGATAATAACCAATAAGTAAGTACTTCTTCAAAATGCCAAAAGAAGAAACAAGAGAAAGAGATAAAAAAAATAGTGAGTAGGCAATTTATTTTATATATTAATTAACTTATTTGTAGAAGCGCAGACACATTCATCTATCACAAGAGAGCGAAATGTGAGATGGAAAAGGACAGGGCAGTAGGCCTACAAACTGAAGTGTAAATAATATATCAACTGTGTAAGCTAATATTAGTATATAAGGACATTATGCTTGTTTTTGTCACCTGCAAAATGTTACTATTACTAGCCTACATTATAAAAACATATACTTTAAAGAATGATTTTTCAGTTTCCCAATCTTTCTTATATTATTCCATACTAGGAGCACTACAGTCGGTTGTGTCATTCTTAAGTAATTTGAGGAGACCGAGACTTTTCTCCTGTGGGGGGAGGAGGAGGGTGGGGCTGCAGATCCATTACAGCGCTGGGGATCAGAATCTCCATGGTGCAGTTCTGTGTCAGTCCACATGGGGGTGTGTGGGAGGTTGTTACAGTGCTGATTACAGGATGCTGTGTACACGGTGTCAAGCAGTGAATTTAGGGAAAGGGAAACCACAAATGTAAAAAACAAAATGGCTTTTTTTTTTTTTTTTTGGGGTCAAGCAACCATGTTTTTAAAAACAACCCCAAAAAACACAACTGTAATCAGTTTAAGCAACTTCTAATAAAAATGCCCAATGTCGTGGAATATATGCAGAACTGGCAACTATGTCAGGAACAGCATGGAGGAGTTTATTACCGGAACAAAACTGTTAAAGATTTTTTCCATTAAAAATGAAACCTATCGTCTGGAAAAAAAAGAAAAGAAAACTGGGGAAGTGCAGCTTCTCATGGAAAACATGACTGATAAAACTACGCTTACTGCGTAAGTGACTGGAGGTGCTGCTGCTGTACTAAAAGCCTGTTTCCTCTTTCACTAATTCTATACATGCAACAAACCACAAGTGACAGACTAACTGACGTATTGTGGCAACACTTAAACAGGAAGGCCTTAAAGGGGCCCATACACAGTCATGTGACTACCAGACTCACACTTGAAGTTTACTGAACATTTTATTAGTATATGGATGATGATTTTAACATGACTTCACTGATCTGCAGGAATACTGAGTCCTGAAGTAAAGCAGCTCTATCACACACCTGCCTGCTGCATCATCAGATGTTACAGCTGTTCACTATACAGTAGAGAAAGAAAAGCAGACTGAGGTTAGTTACCATTATTGTGTGGTAACAGAAGTAATAAACATTTGAGAATACATTTTGTCAGGAGTATTTTAAAAAATCATGCTGATAAAAATGTTACATGAACAGTACAGTCTCTCTGATGATTAATTAATGCAGTTTATTTCAACACTGTTGAATTATTGAATGTTTTTCTATTATACTGAATGGTCACTGAGCATCCAGTGCAGCACTTCCAGGATGTTCAAGCTGCACGGCATTTCTATAATAATCCACTTCTCATGTTTCACTATGGTATTGTGTCGCTTCCCATCTCGGCTACATGAAGCTACTGCAGTTTGGTCACATCCTGTACTGGCAGCCAGCAACTAATAGCCTTCCTGTGCCTATAAGCTAACCATTTAATAGGAACAAATAAACCTGCATCCACCAAAGCGAGGCACAGAGCTGCTCCAAAGCACTCAGGAGAAATGAGAAATGAGCTACACCTGACCTCCTGCTACTTAAAGCTGGGAGACACGGTGTGAGTTTTAATAATGTATTTGATGTGTTGATTCACACTAAATAGTTTAATCAGACTTCCTATATGGCCTGAAGTGACCTCTTTGCTCACACCGTCACTCACGATCTGAGTGCTTACACTGCATGTCAGAACAGCACTTCTGAATGCAAAAGTGTGTGTGTGTGTGTGTGAGTGTGTGAGTGTGTGTGTGTGTGAGTGTGCGTGTGTGTGAGTGTGCGTGTGTGTGAGTGTGTGTGTGTGTGAGTGTGTGTGAATGTGAGTGTGTGTATGTGTGCGCGCGCATGTGCATTAATTTTTTATTTAATTTTTTTTTGGGGGGGGGATTTTTCCCCGATTTTCTCCCTAATTTAGTCGTGTCCAATTCCTCCCCGTCACTAGGGGGCTCCCACATTAAGGCTACTACTACCACTCAGCCGGGAGGGCCGAAGACTATCACATGTTTCCTCCGAACCACGTGACGCCAGCCGACCGCATCTTTTCGAACTGCTCGCTCGCGCACCGTTGGTGGCGGCGTAACACACTCGGAGGACAGCGCTATCCGCTCCCTCCGTTGCGCGAGCTCACAGACGCCCCTGTAGTCATGGCTGTAGAGCCGTGATTAATGTGGGAGCACTAAGTACCTCTCATCCCGTCCCTCTGAGAGAGCTCGGCCAATCAGCTCTCTCTAGACCTCCGGCTGCGAGAGGTTACAGCACCACCCGGGATTCGAACTAGCGATCTCCGGGTGATAGGGCGAGCGCTTTAACGACTGCGCCACTCGGAGGCCCGCGCATGTGCATTAATGAGGTTTACACGAAATTGCGGTGTTTCCTCACAGGTCCGAAACTATACCTGTGGTGGTAGTGGTGTGGAGCCGGCCAGCATTACCTGCCAGAACAAAAGTGGTCTACTACACACAAGAAACAACAAATTCATATGACATTCAAAAAACAATTTGAAAAAAATATATATTTCTATTAATTTCACATTTCTGTGAACCAACCTATGTATCCTCCCCTCCATCTGCTCATGTAAAAGAGTAAGATGCAGTAAAGACATTAAGAACTAAACGCTCTTTAGTGTACAAAGATGCCACTGTTTGTCAGAGCCTGTTAATCTTATTTATTTAAAGATGGTCCCATTACCTTTGTGAAACTGTGTTTCTCTGCACACTATGTACAACTGTCAGTACGCCCTTCTTATTCTATACATGGCAGCATCCGCTGCGTTTACTACCTCTCAGTACACCACTCTCATGGTAGCAGAATAAACAGGTACAGGAGCTACAGCATGAGAGGGAACTTTCCGTGATTGGTTAATCGATTGATGATGTCATCGTTCTCCTGGACAGATTTTTTTTAAAAGGGTGCGCAAATATACAGTACTTGCGGGGGCCGTCAGTCCACTTGGGCCCAAGTAGCACATGGATCTGCTCACACTGCATGTCAAATGACAAGTGATCACACCTGAACTTTCCACTCTTACTCACGCATTCTCTATACCACTACAGGGTCGGGGGCAGCACGGAGTCTAGTACAAATATTTACGCTCATGAGCAGCATGCCAGCTTCCTCCCCCCACCCCTCCTCTCTCTCTTTCACAGCTGTGTCATTCTCTTTGGCCCACTCTGTCTCGTGGTTTGCATGTGTCTGATTTGCAGCTCTTTTTGCAGTGTTGGAAAAAACAGAACAATGTAATGACTAAAACACTCAGTGGCATGTTATTACAGTTGTTTGCAAAATTACCTTGTAGTGATTGGTTTGTTGGTTAATAAATGTATTGAGTAGTTGTGAAGCATGGGTTGAAACTGACCTTACAGTAGAATTATATTGTATGAAACAAAATATAATGTCTTACTATAACACAATTCTAACATTATTTTGGTATTTATATAACTGCTGGACTTTAACTTGCACGGCTGGGGTACGCGTGAGTTTTGCAGTTCAAATGTCTTCACACTTTGTACACAAGAAATGACTGATGCTGCGGCTCTGATGTCTCACTTCCGTTAAATGCATTTACTGGCAGTGGCACATTTAGTTCCCTATACAGAGTACAGAGTTTTTGTGGGACTTTTATACTGTACAGAGCTGTGAAATTTTTTTTACCCTTATTCTTTTTTATTTTTATTTTAATGCATATTAGTCACATAGGTCCAGGTAGGTTTTTTTCCCTTAAAAATTAAATCATCATTTAATAAATTGCATTTTGTATTTATTTGGGTTATCTTTGTGTAACATAACATTTTGATGATCTGAATCATTCAAATGTGAGAAATCTGAAAAAAAAAAAATAGAAAGTTGGAAGGGGCAAATACTTTTTCACGGCACTATAGACTAAAGATGTTTTGGTGTTCTTCTGTGTAGGATAAGATGCCGGGGCCTTCTTACAGTGCAGCAGACGATGGTGAAGGTCATGGTGGTGATGCTAAGGCACGACGAGAAGCAGGTACAGAGTTTTATAAAATGCAGAGGTGCAGTAATTCAGTGTTTTATTACAGTGAATAGAGATGATGGTGAATATCTGTAAGAATATGCATTTCTGATTACATTAATCGATCATCCTTATGTTAAACTTTCTGCCTGTGTTTTGAGCCGAGCCATGGACAATCCATTTCAGATGACACAATTTGCATGGATTTCTGCACTTTTATATACTGTACACTACCGCCCAAAAGTTTGGGATCACTTGTGAATTTCTTTGTTTTTGTACAGTGATTTATTTTCTACATTCTTCAACAATACTGTAAACAGCCAGTTGTTATTTGAGTTGTGTATGGATGCCTTTAGCATTGCTTTTCAATTTAGAAAGAAATAAAAATCAGAAACGACCATCGAGTTAGAAAGTGATCCCAAACTTTTGAGCAGTAGTGTACATATTATACTGTTTATTTATACAGCATTTAACTGTAACAGTAACATTTAACAGATCCTGTGATTCACAGTGAATTAAAAAGGCGCTTTATAATCTCCATCAAAGACACATTCTAGTACTCCATAGGTCAGGGAACATGTACATGCAGCAAGGGAGGCAGCTTGACCCCCCCTGTTATATAATTTGCCCACCATCCTTCCCATCCACACCCAACCCTGCTTGGTATCTCTAACTGAAGTTTCTGGAGCTTCTCTGTGTAGGATTACATCAGTTACACTCAGTTACAGCCAAAAGTAAAGTCACTCATCAAACTGACATCTTCATAAAATTAGCAAACATACATGCTGTTTAAAACTCAGAGTCTGCACACAAACTTTACTGCCCAACTGGGAGTATGTGATGTGGGGGGGATTCTTTTGTATGCTGATTCACCACATTGCTGCCAAAATGTATTTCTCACTCACTCATCATCTATACCGCTTAATCCTGTGTTCAGGGTCGTGGGGAGCCTGGAGCCTATCCCAGGAGACTTAGGGCACGAGGCAGGGTACACCCTGGACAGAGTGCCAATCCATCGCAGGGCACGCAGACATACACACACTCACACACTCATTCACACACTATGGGCAATTTGGGAACGCCAATTAACCTAACCTACATGTACTCCGGAGGAAACCCACAAAGCACGGGGAGAACATGCAAACTCCATGCACACAGACACCTGAATTGAGGCTGGCCGGGGATCGAACCCGAACCCTGGAGGTGCAAGGCGACAGTGCTAACCACTACACAACCATGCCGCCCCAAAATGTATTTGTTTATTTGTATTTTTACATTTATGATAGAGATGCAACAGTCAGTCAGCTTGTGACTGGAACTGCCTGGTTTTCAGCTTGATCAGACATGACCCATCATGTTGGACATAATCGATTCTGTGCTGAGTGCACAAGCTTAACAGAAACACATTTTTAACATTATCAGAAGTCGCGACTGGTAAAATGCCTCTGATTGATTTTATTATCTTTTCAAATTAGTCTCGAAACTCACCCATTACACATGTTTACACCAGTCTCTAACGCCACATGCACTAATTAGTCTCAATACACGTGCGTTAGAAGTGTTAGAAACTGCATACGGGCGCATGCTTAGAATTGCTCAACACACACTCAAGACTTTGGAGGCATTTGAGGCGGTAAAACATCAATGTTTTCTTATAATCCTACAGGTAGTGCACTCTAAACTATTCACACACACCCATCCCATGTGGTAGGAGTGACTTGTTTACTAAGTTTGTTTGGAAATAATTCAGTTTTCAATGAATTGCCAATCTCTGTTGTTTTATCTCTTACTCTTGTTTCTTCTGGTTACTATCCATACGTGCCAAGTGTGAATACTTGTAAGATTTTTCCTGGTCTTAAGATTTTGATCAGGAGTAGATACAGTACAGAGCAAAAGTTTGGACACACCTTCTCATTCAAAGAGTTTTCTTTATTGTGTTCTTTATTGTGTTCTTTAGCCCAAACAAGTCTCTTCTGCTTGTTGCCTGTCCTTAGCAGTGGTTTCCTAGCAGATATTCTACCATGAAGGCCTGATTCACACTCCTCTTAACAGTTGTTCTAGAGATGTGTCTGCTGCTAGAACTCTGTGTGGCATTGACCTGCTCTCTGATCTGAGCTGCTGTTAACCTGCGATTTCTGAGGCTGGTGACTCGGATGAACTTATCCTCCGCAGCAGAGGTGACTCTTGGTCTTCCTTTCCTGGGGCGGTCCGCATGTGAGCCAGTTTCTTTGTAGCGCTTGATGGTTTTTGTGACTGCACTTGGGGACACTTTCAAAGTTTTCCCAATTTTTCGGACTGACTGACCTTCATTTCTTAAAGTAATGATGGCCACTCGTTTTTCTTTACTTAGCTGCTTTTTTCTTGCCATAATACAAATTCAAACTCTTTGAATGAAAAGGTGTGTCCAAACTTTTGGTCTGTACTGTATATACAGTGCCCTCCATAATTATTGGCACCCCTGGTTAAGATATGTTAAAAGCCGTAAAATAAATTCAGTTTTTATTGCAGAAGCATATTGTCACACTCAAAATTGTAGAAAAATATGAAGTGAATTTTAAGGGGAAATAAAAATCCCTGACTAACAAATAATTATTTTTCATAAAATGATTTGTTCCACAATTATTGGCACAATTCCTAGAAAATAAATGTAATTGAAGTATTTCTGTCATTTCTACAGTAGTTTACAAAGTTGATCAGAGTATCTAGGAACATTAAATTAATAATTAATCACTTCCTGCTTCCCTGGGGTATAAATATGACTTGACACAGAGGCCATTTCTCTTATCCACTCTTCAACATGGGAAAGACAAAGGAACACACCATTCAAGTAAGGCAGATGTGTGTCGACATTCTCAAGTCAGGCAATGGGTACAAGAAAATAGTCACCCGCCTGCACCTGCCCATATCTACTGTGAGAGGATCCATTAAGAAGTTTAAAAAAAAAACTGGAACAGTAGTAAACAAGCCTGGAAGAGGATGCAAGTTTATTTTGCCTCCACGCACAGTGAGGAGGATGGTAAGAGAAATAAAAAAATATCCAAAGCTCACTGTTAAAGAACTGCAACAAATGATAACATCTTGGGGTCACAAAGTCTCCAAAACAACCATCAGACGCTATCTACATGCCAACAAGCTTTTTGGGAGGCATGCAAGGAAAAAAACTTTTCTCAATCACAATCATAAACGCAAACGTTTGGAGTTTGCTAAACGGTACTGGGGCTTCAACTGGGACCGTGTTCTTTGGTCAGATGAGACCAAGAAAGAGCTTTTTGGCAACACTCTAAGCGGAACACAAAAGATGAGTATGCAGAAAAGCACCTCATGCCCACTGTGAAGTATGGGGGAGGATCGGTGATGCTGTGGGGCTGTTTCTCTTCCAGAGGCCCTGGGAACCTTGTTAGGGTGCATGGCATCATGAATGCTTTGAAATACCAGGACATTTTAAAGCAAAATCTGGTGGCCTCTGCCCGAAAGCTGAAGATGGGTCGTCACTGGGTCTTTCAGAAAGATAATGATCCAAAACATGTGACCAAATCTACACAGAAATGGTTCACCACACACAGAATCAAGCTCCTCCCATGGCCATCTCAGTCTCCAGACCTCAACCCCATTGAAAACCTGGGGAGGGAGCTGAAGAGAAGAGTGCAGAGGAGAGGAGTCAGGTCACTGGATGATTTAGAGACATTGTGCAAAGAGGAATGGTTGAAGATCCCTCTTTCTGTGTTCTTGTGATCTTGTGAAACATTATAGGAGACGATTAGGTGCTGTTTTGTTGGCAAAAGGGGGTTATACAAAGTATTACACATCAGGGGTGCTAATAATTGTGGCACCCATGATTTGATGTAAAATAATTATTTCTTAATGTGGGATTTTTTTTTCCACTAAATAAATGCACTAATTAAAGGTTGGAATTTCCTCTTTTTTTCTATTGTGGTCCTATGTTATTTAGAACAAAACTGTTTTTTAGAAGCTAAAGAACACATTTTAACTAGGGGTGCCAATAATTATGGAGGACACTGTATATATACTTTGTGGAGTACTTGTATTACCTTTGTACTTGTGTAAAAAAGTTGAAGCTTTATCAGAGTAGTACGTTTTTTTTTTTGTTCTTTAAAAAAAAAAAGCTGTGTAGCATACCCTGCTAATTAAACTCAGACTAGCTTCTTGCTGTCTTCTGCCTGCCTCTTATGGTGTAAAACATGACTGGAGCTGTACTGCCCAGAGCTGTGGTCCTGAATCGTCTGAATACAGGATTAAGTGGTATACTGTAGATGATGAGTGAGTCTTCAAAAAGTAATCCGTTACATTACTGCGTTACTTTCTGATAAAAGTAACTAATGTAGTTTGAGTACTTTTCCATTGCAGTAAATGAAAACTCCTTTGTGCTTCCTCATGCATGTTGTTTTAGTCAAGACCTTTATAATTATTCTATCATTATCACTCAGCGAAGTTTGGCCCATAGTCTGTTAACTACTAATACCCCTATTTCAACTGCGGTTTCGCGCGGTGGCCGTAAGTACGGTTCATCATGATTCATCGCAAGTTTACTCGTTACATCAAAAAAGTAATCTGAGTACTCTAACTCTGTTGCGTTACACCCAACACTGATCAAGACTACCTGATCCTCCCCAACATGCTCCAGTTCCTCTGCCTTGTAGAACG
Source organism: Clarias fuscus (assembly GCA_030347435.1). NCBI lineage: Eukaryota > Metazoa > Chordata > Actinopteri > Siluriformes > Clariidae > Clarias > Clarias fuscus. The sequence goes on along the minus strand of CM059225.1, from coordinate 9,906,640 downwards.
TGTCATGGATATATATATATATATATGTTCTGCCTGAAAATTATTTTCTGAATGATGCCTGGGATCCCTACACTGATTACATGTTCAATTCAGGATCAAGTTCAAGGTCTTGTTAATAATCTACAGCACAATAATCTAGCACTGCTGTACATTTGTAACTTGTGACCTTACAGTCCAGCCCATCTCTCAAGCTTGTGATAAGCTTTTACTCGCAGCGCCTAAATCCAGGTTAAAGAGTCGGGCCAACTGTGCGTCCTCAGTAGCAGCCATTATGCTTTGGAATGAGGTGTCAGTTTACAAGAGGCTTCCTTTTAAAATCGCAAGACCTTTTTAAAATCGCAAGACCTTTAATCCAGTGTGCGGGCCAGGTGAATTTTTTCCCTTTTCCCTGATTTTTTTTATTTTATTTTTCCCCCGCCGCAGGTCTGTGTGTTAAGTTTGCATGTTCTCCGTGTGCTTGGTGGGTTTCCTCCGGGTAGTCCGGTTTCCTCCCACAGGCCAAAGACATGCAGAGTATTCCAGGCAACCCTTGACTCTGTACAGGATAAGTGCTATAGATAATGAGTGAGTGAGAATGTTTGTTGTTTTATTGTTTAATTATTTTAATGTACTGAATATATATATTTTTTTAACAGGCCGTTTATAGGGTCTGCAGCTATGTTATGACTGTACAGCACTTGCAAATCTCATGTCCTTGTACACAACATTTTGTAACATTATTTCTCATCTTCAGCACAGTGTTTACACTAGAGAATCCCACATGGCTTCACGGTGTACACACACCATTCAAATCACATAATCTCCTGTTTTACAGAACCTATTGGGGATGTTAAATGAAGCATACATGTCATTTATTACTGAAGTGACTGCAGCAACAATATAAGAGAGTGTAAATATCCTTTATTGTCTTCAATGTTCTCCAAAAACCCTTTGAACACATTTAAACCACTCAGAGTTACACAGGAAATGGCTTCACTGGTCACATTAAAGAAGGAAGTGATGCAATTGATTCATCACAACACTTGAAAATGAGCTTTGCTCAAAACGTGGAACTTTATGTTTCTATAATAAAGTTATAATAGCAGTTTTAAAGTTAGATATTTTGTCAGAGACAGCATTGTTTGTCAGAGAATAATAATCTGTCTGAATTAATAATAGTCTGAGAAATGTTGTTCTGCTGTCAAACTGTTCCTATCGTTCCATCAAGTAAGAAACAATCAGATTAAGTATTCTAATCTAATATTTACTTACTGAATGGATTATCAGGGTTTACACCCCCTCCCCCTCTCATTACAGTTAAAAAGCTCACACTGATCAGCTGGAACGGGTCAGACTGTTCTGATTGAAGTGATTAACATGATGCAGTTTTATTTAGATCAGGACATTATTATGATTATTAGTGGAATATTAATATCGATGTAAACACATGACAGATCCTGTAGACTAGGAGTGTTTACATGGACACTAATATTCCACTAACATGTGGATAACTACAAATATGACCATGTACATGTGTTCAGGGCCGCGGTCTGTCAGTGAGTTTACTCTGGTTAAACACATTCCAAAAAATGAAAATAAACACGTCTCTGTGTTCACTTACCATTAGGAGGAGACACTGCATGGAGCAGGTGGTCCAAACTGATTGCAGCATGTCTGGTGGTGCTGTGTGTTATCCTGCTGATTGTCATCATAGTGCTGTCAAACAAAGACAACAATTTGAAGACAGAAAACGAGTTAGAGACCTGTAACAACAACCTGAATAGAGAGAGAGAGCAGTTACAGACCAGTAACAACAACCTGAATGTAGTGAGAGAGCAGTTAAAGACCAGTAACAACAACCTGAATATAGTGAGAGATCAGTTTCAGAAGGAGAGAGAAGAACTCGAGAGGTTTTTAAAACTGGGTGAGTAACACTTTACTGCAGAACTGTCACATGATTATTAATGAACATAGTTGTAACCATTAATAATTACATTTAATGTTGATCATCATTAAAACAAAGTCTGTTCCTGTTATAACTTGCTCCATACTGTAGCAGCGAGTCTGTAGTAGTCTGTGCTTCTGTTGTTGTTGTTGTTTTGTTGTTGTCATGACACTAGGAAATTAATAAGCATACATCTATCTATGGAGGTAAAAATAATGACTTATAAATGTACTGTAAAATAATACTAATGTTGAGGCATAAATAATGTGGTTCTTCTGCAATTTAAAAAAAAAAAAAAAAAAACTTTGAGTTCAGGATGGACTTATTCCAACTCCAGTGTTTACATCATCATTAATGAGCAGAAGAACTGGACTGAGAGCAGACAGAACTGCAGAGAGAGAGGAGCAGACCTGGTGATCATAAACAGCAGAGAGGAACAGGTGTGTGTGTGTGTGTGTGTGTGTGTGTGTGTGTGTGTGTGTGTGTGTGTGTGTGTGTGTGTGTGTCTTGTGTGTGAGAGTGTGTGTGTGTACGCTGTGTGTGTGCGCGTGAGCCTGTGTGTGAGCGTGCATGTGTGAGTGTGTGTGACTCTTATTTATTCTTATATTTTTTCTACAAACATTGACAGGAATTCGTCACTAAACTGCGGGGTAGTGGCAAAAGAGCTTGGATTGGTCTGCGTGGCAGAGAGAGAACAAGTGGAAGTGGGTGGACGATACACCACTGATCACTGGGTAAGAAATCACTGAACTAATAATTTGCTTATGATACAGTTACTGACTCTTCATTAGTCTGAGAAACACAGCAGATCCTCTGATTCTCTCCTTCAGGTTTTGGGGACGTGGAGAACCAAACAGTAAAGCAGGAGATGAGGATTGTGTTATAACTGGTGAAACATCTGATCCTGTGAAGAACTGGGGTGATGATCCCTGTAGTAAACAGTATAATTGGATCTGTGAGAAGAAAATCTTTAACTGAATTGCTGTATGTGAATGAAAAGCAGTAAATTGAATGTACATGTGTATCTGTGTAGGTTAGTGTGTGTGTGTGTGTGTGTGTGTGTGTGTCTGAAAAATCCTCATTATAGATAAATAAATAAATGAATAAAAATTAAGATAACTAATGTATTCTGCTATACAGCCTACTATGAGTTCACAGCCTCAGTCATTCTCAGATTTTTCCTTAGAATCTAACTAATAATTGTTCGCGGAAACTCCGGGAAATATCATCCGCTTTTTTGTGACAATATATAATTTTTATGCGCTTTAACTATTAAGAACAATATAATTTACTAATTTTGTAACATAAATATTAATGTAAATTCAGCTAAATTTCCATATAAAATATAATACTGTATAATTTTTTAGTACTGTAGAGAGAAGACAAAGCGGCCGTAGAGGAAAACGCGGCTTGGGCGTTGAATTATTATCGAATTTACCCTACAGTACTGATACCAAAGAAAACGCTCTGGCATGAATTAGAGTACACATACGGGTAACATCGGTATTTTACATTCTAGCACTGCGGGAGACACAGCAGTACAGTACTGTACAGTATACAGGTTTACTTTTACATTTTTAAGGGTAATGTATTAAGCTGAGTTTGAAATTAAATTAAGTGTTTAAAAATGCCTATAAAAATATTCATTTATAGGCATTTTTTTATCACACCCAAAATTTGCATTTATTTTATTTTATTTTTTTTCAATTCACAGGTGCTCTAGGAAAGTAACTCCCGCAAATGTCAGGGGTCGATTGTATATGTTTTTACCTGTAGCACTGATTCTGCACATACACACATTCAGGCCACAGAGACCACATCTCCCTAAGAGTCAGCAAATAATGTGATATTTCTTCATATTTAAATTCATTTGGAATTTAGTAATCAATTAATACATTTTTTCTGTTCATAATTCATGTCTCAAGTGTGTGTTTTCTGAATGTAATATTAGACTTTTATTATAGACTGTGAATATGTTTTAAAAGATACTGCATTTCCTGAATAATTACCAAAAATCATTTCTGTGTAATCTGTCATACAGAATCAGACTTCTAGATGTAAGTGTCAGGATTAACGTATAGTGGGACGCATGTGCAGGTAAACAAGAACAGATTTATTAATCCAATAACCGAAACAAACACAGGGCAGTTCGTACTCGTAATCCAGAAACAGGCAAGGGTCGGTCGATCAGGCAAAACACATACACTAGGGCAATCAAAATTTGTAAATCAAAGTCATACACTGAAAAGTTTATCACAACAAGATGTAGTCTGTTTCCGCCATGTTTGTATGCGGATACAGCCTTGTCTGTTTTGCCATTTCTGCTGGCCTGACGGTAAGCAGTGAATAAGAGTGAATTATAGACAGATGAAAGTGATGCACCAGTTATTACTGATTATTAGAAACCGTTTATAAAGGAATGCTCACTTCAGTGTTAAGTGATATGTAAACAGTGTTGGGTGTAGAGTACTCGGATTACTTTTTTGATGTAACGAGTAATCTAACGCGTTATGGCCGCCATTCAAATAATCAGTTACTTAGTTACTTTTTAAAAAAATGTAATCCGTTATTCAGACAATTTATGTAATCCGTGAGCCAGACAGCAGTCATTCCCAATCCATTTGTGTGTGTGTGTGTGTGTGTGTGTGTGTGTGTGTGTGTGTGTGTGAGAGAGAGAAAGAGAGAGAGAGATAGTCGTCCTACAAGCCCCGCCCCTGATAATCCGCCCCCCTCTGTTATTCCTGCTGTTATACGCAGTAACGTAACTGATTACTTTTTGAAGACAGTAATTTTGTAATGTAATTAGTTACTTTAAAACGTAACGTCCCCTAGCACTGTATGTAAAGCTATTTTAACAGCAGACAAGCAGCTTCACAGGAAGCCCAGGTATAGATGGTGTAGGTGAGATGACTTGAGGAAGAAGTCTTGAGAGAGAGCAAACTCAGAAGAGGAGATGATCTATGGTTTGTGTGTGACGCTGGTGATGGTGCGGTTATAAATCAGTACAGTATGTAGATGTAGAAGAGTGAAAACTAACAGTACTCAGTGTGTTGACATGGTGTTCAGTTAGAGTGTGAATGAGCACAGGACAGGCTTTATGATCACAGCAGCAGGTCTTGTGTACAGATCTACAGTATCCAGGTGAGATTATCCTCATCTTCCTCATCATGAACTCAATTATGTTTTAGAAAGTACAACGCATAGATATCTGTAGATGCTACACAGAAATCATTAGAGTATTTTTATTTAATATTTTGGGACCCCTCAGTTTATATGTGGTTAATCGGTAAAGGTTCACTAAATAAATAAATAAATGATCTTTTACAGCATTAGTAGTATTAGTTACTAGAGTAAGTACCCTTTGTTGATAGGTAAAGAGTTTGTAGAAATAGTTAAAAAGTAAAAGCTAAAAATAAGCTGATTAGCTGATGCGCTTCTTCTTTTGATGCCAAGCGTCACGTGATCACAACTGAGCTATTTTATTTAATGTCTAATGAGAAGAAGAACTGGGCTGAGAGCAGACAGGACTGCAGGGACAAAGAAGCAAACATCGTCATAATAAAGAGCCAAGAGGAACAGGTGTGCACCTTGTGTGTGTGCGTGTGTGTGCATGTGTGTGCGCGTGTGTGTATGAATGCAGTGTTGGACTCAGGCTGTTGGAAGGGCTGGGGTAAAAATATAAGGGTGCATTCACAATCATTGGGCTCTTATTCTATGTAAACTTGTACTGCATTCTTAATAATATTCCATCCATACACTTTTTTTTATTTGACCTTCCTCAGAAACTGTATTAGGATCAATGTTGCAGTATAAACTTAACGTTGCAGTACTGAATTAAAGACAATAGAATAATGTATACTTCAGTATGTTGGGCTTAAGGACACCTAACTTGCACCTGCAGCTCAGCATCGTACACTGAGATTTAACAGGGCGCTGAATTAAATCTTTTAATTAGCAAGGTTTAATTTATCTTTAATTTTCTAATATTAACACAAGGTCAAAAATATTAACACAGCACACATAATATTTAATCCAATGTCCATTAGCATGTTTCACCTTTAACAGATGTTATGTTCTGCTATTGTTAGCCATCAACAGGCTTCTGGCAGAATTCTGGATATTTGACTACTCTTCTTGGTAGAAAACATAGTATTCAATTAATCATCTATGTGTGGTTGACATTTGAAAGCAGAATAAATAAATAAATAAATAAATAAAAAAGTTTCATTTTTCACCCAAAATTTCACTACTTTTCCCACTGACTGAGACTATATAAAAATGTTTTAGTTGTTTATTTCTCCATGTAGCTGGATACATACATCAAGTTCCAGGTGAAATTTGACACACATTTAAAAGCATTTTATAGAGGACAGAAGGTGGTATTCGTGGGGAATCTTCATTCAAGGTATAGATTGGCAGGTCTGTATGTTTCTGTCACTGGGACAGTAGTGATAAAGTTTAAGGAGGACTTTGACACTGTTTGGAGATCTGCCTTTGTCTGTACTATAGGGATACATTTACCAGGATTCCCACCAAACCAGTCTACTGTGTCCTCAATTCCCAGAAAAAATTCAATGCAACCCACATAGATCAGAGTGGCTCATGTTTTTGGACTACAAATAATATCTGGTCACCAAGTCTGAGAGAGAAACATCACCATGACTGGTACTGTGAGGTACAACAGGCTTGAGCCGCTATTTGCTCTACTTGCAAAGGCAAAGCAACCTTCCCTGTAAACCAGCCACAGCACCACTTGTTAGGGCAGAGTAACAGTGTGAATCTGGCCATTAAACATCAATTAAATTACATCTTGGTGGGCATTTTATAATGTTTTATAATTTTGTGGACTCTCTTTAATAGGGGCTGTAATGCAAGGGGCATTGTATCACATTTCCTTTACTCTGTAGGTGTCTTAAAGGGCACCAGGTCCCAAGGGGCACCAGGGGATGATCCAACGGCTGCTCCCTGAGTCCACCGTTTATACCGTAAAATACGTTTATGTATTGTGTGTGTGTGTGTGAGTGTGTGTGAATGAGAAAGAGAGAGAAAGACATATTTTTTCTCGTATGACCTTAAGAGGAGTTCATCAATAGTTTGAACCCAAAAGCATGGATTGGTCTGAATGACATACGAGTGGAAATGGGTGGACGATACACCACTGAGCACTAAGTAGGAAATCATTTAACTAATATTTTGCTTATGATACAGTTACTGACTCTTCATTAGCCTGAGAAACTATAGCGTTATTCAGCAGATCATCTGATTCTCTCCATCAGGTTCTGGTACAATGGAGAACTCAACAGTCAAAAAGGAGATGAGGATTGTGTTGTAACTGAGGCATTTCCTTCAGTCTCAAAGTGGGCTGATTATCCATGTAATTATGGGTTACTGTGGATCTGTGAAGACAATCTATGACTGAACTGCTGTATGTGAAGGAAAGCAGTTGCAAAGTTGAATGTACATTTGTATCTGTGTAGGTCTTTGTGTTAAAAAAATACTCATTACTGTTAATAACTCTGTAACCATCACGAAAACCATCTGTTTTTCTCTTTCGGTATATTTTAAGTATACCGTAAATGTATAAATATATATAATTATATAAGTATTAAGTTCAAATTCATCTTTGAGAAATACATTTATATGACAATAGATGTGTACCTAATAAGTGACAGATCCCAAGAATGAGACAATAATAATAATAATAATAATAATAATAATAATCCATATTTAATGTCCCACTTTTTTAAATTCAAAAGGAAACATTATATTTTATGTTTATCATAAAGCTAATAATGTTTTCAATTTTTACACTTGATAACTAAATAAATTGATTATATACTCAAACATCTGTCCAGTGTAAATCTGGAACACAATCTGAAGTCAGCAGGCTGGTTAACAGCACCTGTTAACTAAAGTTAGGTTACTGACTGGCCATGGAGGTGACACCATGTGGACCAATTAAGCTTAAATACAACCTCACTGTACAAATGGATATATAAATAGTACTTTTGTGTAACAATGGCGGACTCACAAGTAGGTAAGTGTCAAGATGAGTAGTGTTTATTCACAAAATGGTTAATCAACGGTAGTATACTTAAGCATGGCACTGCAATTTGGATGACACTTTTGTCTACGGATCACTACGACAGAGTGAGGAGCGGATACTGATGTTTCCCTCCATTGGAACTGCGAGGCGGCGAAGAGTCGATCCAGGAGACACAGCACGGAGATCTGGAGCTGAGGAATGATTCGACCAGAAAGTCACTACTAGAAGAGACAAGGAGCATAGGTAAGTTATCTTAAACGTTTACACGTCTTACGTGAAAACTCGGGGAGTCCGTCTACTTTCTTGCGTACGAGCCCGGACGCTGAGTGCTATGAAGAGTGTGTCTTTATAGCTGCATGTAGATTGTCATCAGGTGGCGGTGATTAGTATTCAGGCGATGGGGGGCATTGTGTCTGATTTGGTTCGGAGCCTGGCCCGACTGTGACATTTTGTTTACCTGTTGTAGCTTATACAATCAATTTAGTGTATGCTTTTGTCTGAGCTGCTGCAGAACTGCAATTTCCATTGGGATTAATAAAGATTAAACTTATCATAACTTCTCTTCTTTTATTTTATCAAACCTTAAAAAAACATTCTCTATAACCAACTCTTCGGCCTCCGTCGGTCAGTGTTGACCATGGATGACGTATGCTAGTTCTTCTTATCTTGCGATATGTCTAATTGTCTGAGACAGTGTCGTTTATGGCTGAAAAGGCCAATACAGGAAAGGCATTCTTTGGCGCAGAAGTCGCATCTATAGGTGGTTTTGCATCTATGGTCGTGTTTCCACACCTTCCGACAAGCTCGCTTGCAGTAGGGAACGCTTGCACTGTTTCAGCAGGTCTAGAGGGATCCCGTCACTCCCAGGGGCTTTTCCTGAGGCCATTCTATCAACTGCTTTGCTGAGCTCTTCTACTGTTGGCTCTGTGTCAAGTTCTTACATGGTTGGCAGGCAGTCAATGGCATCTAGTGCCGCGGAGGTCACTTTGTTCTGTCTGGAGTAGAGGTCAGAGTAGTATTCCACCCATCTCTCCATCTGTTTTTGCATGTCGGAGATTACTTCCCCAGTAGATGACTTTAGGGGTGCCGTTTTGCACTGGGTAGGGCCTAGCACTTTTTTAATGCCGTCATACATACCTCTTGTGTTTCCCGATATGGCTGCTTTCTGGATGTCGTTGCTGAGTTCTTGCCAATATTCATTCGCACAGTGTCTAGCAATCTGTTGAGCTTTGCTCCTAGTAGCCCTGAGAATTTGAAGGTTCCTCTGACTTGATGACCGCTTGTATTCTGCCAGTGCCGCACGCTTGGCTTCTATGACTGGGATCATCACAGAGGACTTTGCTTAAAACCAGTCATGCGTCTTTGTGGTCCTCTTTCCAAAGGTTGCTAGGGCAGTGCGTTGCATTGTGTTCTGCAGTGTTTCCCACTTTTCCAGGGCAGAGTTGCCTGTCTGTGCGGCATCAAGTTCCTTCTCAAGGGCTTCTGCGAATTCCTGCGTCAGGTCAGGCTGTGACATCTTGCTGACGTCGATGCAAGGGTTTCCTTGTTTCCTTGAATGATGAAACCTTTTTGGATTCAGCTTGACCTTGCAACACACTAAAGAGTGGTCTGTGTCGCAGTCAGCGCTGTGATAGGAGCGTACATGCAGGACGCAGTTGATAGCTGAGCGGAGAACTAGAATAAGGTCCAGCTGATGCCAGTGTTTTGATCGCGGATGTTGCCAGGAGAACTTATGCTGGGGTTTGGTCTGGAAGTATGAGTTGGCGAGTCTGCCAGTCGTGTCTCTTGTAGAGTGGCAATGTCTACGTTCAGCCTCAGAAGTTCGTTGTTAATGACTGCTGTCTTTCACGAGTTATCAATGTCCCATAAGTCTTCAGAGAGGCCCGTCAACATATTACGGACATTCCAACATCCCAGTTTTAGAGCTGGTCTCTTTTTCTGTGTTTTTTTGTTGTCTGGGGGCTGCCCAGCTTGAGGCGGGCGGTAACTGTCAGTGAGACCCGAAGATCTCTCCCACCGTTGGGAGCAGTCCCTGGCGCCATGCTCTACGCCAATCGAACTGTGGCTTATAACCGGTAACTACTGCTCCCCGTGTTTTTTTTTCCCTGCCAATAGCGCTAGCGAGGCTGGAGTGTCCTCTCCAGGAAGTATTTGGATACTAGCCAGGGCAGTGTAATGTGGAGGACAAGCTGGTGCCCATGTAGCAGGTCCTCCCTCTCCACGTCGTCGATGACTCCAAAGGAACAGCAGGGCTGCTACAGTTTGGTATCGGCGCTGACGCAGGAGTTGCCAGAGCGAGGCTGCAAGCAGCGTCGCACTGCCTTTGGGACTCCGACTCCGGATTTCTCCTTGAGGTTTACTCCTGGAGCCTTTTCCATGAATGGATATAGCCGCAAGGCAGCGGAGGTTTGAAATCAGGGTTTCTCTTCCCCTAGATGATATAACCAACTATATCAGTGAGAATTACCATACCTACAATAATTAACAGGATGGGTAGGCCATATTTAGGCTAGGCTAAATCATAGGATAGCTTCTTGGCATGCAATGAGGTGCTTCTGAGCAAGCTGTTGCAGTAATGTCAGATTCAATGTTATGAGCTAAATCCCCCAAAGCCCGTAATATCAAAATTTTCTTAGTATGTTAAAATTATGAAACAGTAGTCATAGTTTTGATCTTAAGAAATAACTGACGTTAATTTATGATTATTAGATAATTTCTCTGACGTTTTTGCATCCTGCTCAGATACTATGAGAAACTAAGCAGTGAACAGAAGATTTGCCAAAGAAGATAAAGCCAACACTTGTTTTAAAGATTTTGTAGTTTAATTGAGAGCTTGTGGGATGAAAAGGTTAAATTTGCTGATTTGAATTATGTGCTAGGAACATTGACATTAAAGCTTGGTTCCTGCACACGGATGTAGGGACTAGCAGGCCACCTCAAAGGGAGCTGTTGAATGAGGAAGAGACAGTTCATGACATCGGCAACTAAGGAAAGAAACGATTACCCGTCTCCAACTCAGACGGTGCAAATCTGCAAAACAACTTCCTTGCACAAGAGTGAAGCATTTCACATCTTCACTCAAACGGTGTAGATTAGCACAAATCCCTTGAATAGGGATTTCACAACCCCTGGCAGTTGCTGACCCCCCGGAATGCATTTCCTCTGGGCCCCAGAACAGAGAACATACAAAGCTTTTGGGACATGTACTATGTTAATCAGTTAAGGTATGCCACTAGGGCAGATATAAAATTATATATGTGTGTGTATAGAAATATATGTATAGAATGTATAGAATGTGTGATATCTTTGTGTTGTGTAATCAATCATCAAAGGGTAATCAACCTGAACAACCTTTGTTATAGATAAAAGTGTCATGCACACTCGCTCCGCGACCGGCATGAGGACCCGGAAGTAAGACGGTTGCGCTTTCAGAAAGCATAAAAGGAAACAAGATGGCGCTTCACATCGCTCAGTCATTGAGTTCATTCATGCCTTCGCTATCGCTTCACCAACTATTTCGTGAGTACTCACCTATTCAGATCGCTTCATTGATTGAGTGTGTGTTGCCAGAACGCGGGTTTATTTGTGTAGATCCTTGCTCTTTGTGTAAGAGAATTCTAAGAGTAAACGCGTGGTTATCCTGCCTGCTCGCGCTGCTTCCGCGTTTGGGTTTACCATCCACGCAACACAGGCTAACTGCTAAGGCTACTGTGTTCATCCCTCGGTTGCTCGTGACAAAAAGTATGAATGGGTATGCAAGACATGGTATGTTTGAGGGAATTATGTCTAATTTTCCTTAATAATTGATATGAATGTGGCACAATCATTAAGAATGGATTTATGTCAGCATGATCTTTACAAGTGTCCTTGTTTACTTAATAAGTGCTCCTGTTTACTTGGTTCTCACATGATGTTTTTAACCTTGATTGTATTTTTCTACCATTGTTTTTCCATTTCTTGGCTTGGGTCGATGTTTACATCTTAGTATAAAATGGGTGTTTTGCCATTTATGTTGGGATTTCATTGCTCAGGCTGACTGATTGATGCGTGCATGCAAAATAAAACTTTTGCAAAAAATCTTTTCCAGCTGAACCCTAGCTCTGAGTCTCCTGATTCTTCTGTCATCTAATGCTCCGGTCTTTTCCAGAAGATTTTATAACAGTATCAAATGAAATCTCTGTGTATTCAATGTACGTTGATGAGCATGAAATCTTAGTCATATGAACGAGACTCATGTTAATACACCTTACTTAAATTACTAAAACTCCACTGCGATGGACTCCCACATGACAGACCAAACCTCATGAAACTATGCTACTTAATCACACACACGCACACACACACAGAGAGTGGAAATTAATGGAGTTCTTCTAGTAATGTTAACTAGACCTGAGAAAGTCAGGACAGATATAAACAGCTGACCAGTAATTTGTAATCAGAGTGAATTTATACAGGTTGCTTCATCTTTGTATGTTAACATATGTAGCCAGTGTCTATACATCTCACGTCACATAGAACATGAAGTGTTATTGAATAGGACTAGAGCTTATTGTTTCTGTGATGCACTGACCACATATTTGCTATCCATCACACTGCAGATAGAAGAAGTAAGTGTTTACTCTTCAAGTTGCTTAGAGAAACAAAACGATTTTTCCACACAAGTGAAAGAACTTAAACATCCAGGTAGGCAGAGGCACAGCAGTTCTGTGGTTTAATGAGTGTGTAATAGATGAGCAGTGTCTGAGAGTGTTTATGAAGATGTGAACCTGTTGAGGAGATGAAGAAAGGAGAGCAAGTGAAGATGGTTGTAAATGTCTATGAGAATACAGAAGCTATTAAAGTACACAGAAAGGGAGAACTGCAGCAGAAAAGGGAAACAACAGGTTTAAAATACAGGTATGGAATTTTTAATAATAATCAATCTGTGTGTTCAGCAATTTGTGTTTACTCTATGTTAAGTAATAACTATATGTGTGCTGTCATCATTAAAAGAAAATTGTGCCACTAAATAAAACTTTATTTATTTATTTATTCTATTCGGTTTATTACCTAGAGACATTTCCCATGTTCCCAAGTTGGAGTGTCTGTACATTGAAGATATTTGCGAAACAATAATTTGGGGGGACATAAGATGAGTAATAGCATACATCAGGATGTTTATTTATTTATTTATTTATTTTGTTTGTCTGATTGTTTGTGCAAACATCATGTAAAAACTACTGAAAAAATTTTAATGGGATTTTCTGTAACATATAGGGTTTGTTTCAATGCAATCCATCCATGAAAAGAGAAGATATGCTAATTTTTAATTTCTAAGGAAAACGCCCTTGTCATGAAAAAAATCATTAATTCATCTAAAAATTCAACAAACATTTTTGTGCAGTTAAAATCTATGTAGGGGTGCAAACAGGCCACCGCAAAGTGAGCGATCAATCGATCAAATTCCAAAACCCCACTCCCAGCTGAATGGCGCCATTTTGCTAACCTTATCTCATCCGTGACACAAAGAAGCGGGAAACTTAACCCAATCAGCCAAAGGAAGACTGCTGCACCTGAAGCCACAATAAGTCCAGTTAACCTCGACTACAGCGGTGTAAATCGGCAATCCGATAAACAGAGACAGTTTTACATCTTTGAGGGGGAAAAACCCTCTCCAACTCATACTACCAGCACTCTCGTTGAACTCCAGAGCACATGCCTTTCCGCAGGAACAAAGGGTCCGTAGTTGCACAGACACTTCCAAAGATGACCATTTAAATATGCCAGTAAAGCAAATAAATGAATAAATAAATATATACACAGTATGCCTGAATAACTTTGTGTGATGTTTGATGTGCTTATTGAAATCAAGGAAGTATAATCAATGTTTACAACCCTTTTTGTAAATGAAGGTATACATGAGTGTGCAAAATATGAATAGTTTGATATCAAATGAAAGCTTGTTTTATTTAAAGAATATTAGTATGGCTGAGTCACCAAGTCATCCGCTCTTCAAGAACTCTCCACCAGACTTCGTGCAAGAACTCCAAAGTCCTGCAACAAAGAAACTCTCAGAAGAAGTTCCAGAGCACCGACATCGGTAACCAACGCATCACAGAAAGGCTTCCCCAAAAGATCTAATCTCAACAACAGCATACCAACAAATCAGCAACACTTTGATTCCCTTTGCCGGAGGTGAACCATTCCGGAAGAGACCGGAATGTAACGCAAGTAAACAAACAAAGGTTCATACCTGTGCATATGTCTGTTTGTGTGTTTAAGTAGTGTAGTTTAGTTAAATAAATTCTTATTTCTTTATTAAGAACTGTTGTTTTGGTCAGGTACTTTAAAATCTGAACATTTGCCCAGATCTTGCATTATGTTGCTCATAATTATAAACCAGATTCTGTGTTATCATCGTTGGCCATGGAATGAATAAGATTGGTAAGCTACACTAAATTGTGTTATATGGTGAACGGATAAAAGTGTAGAGCAGGAGAAGATTGAGACATTTATTTTCTTCTATATATCCATCTGCTTATGCCTCTATTATGAATAATGGTCTACAAAGAACAAGGGGAAATAATTACAAATTATTAACTATAAATTGCCATCAACACTGATTGACACAATAAAGAACCCCAATAGTATTTATCATCAAATATGCATATTTAACTCAAATATATCAAACAGAAATATATGTACTCAATGTGACAGTCTGGTTAACAATAGCAAACTAAGAAATATTTACTTGTATAGGCAAACACCAACATTCGTCCCATTAGAAACATGGAACAAACTTTAGTTCCTAGTTCCTTAAGCAGGCTTTCTGACACCGCGCACTTCACAGTAACACATACATTTTTTTGGTTCATTCCAAAATTCAAGTATAATAAAATTTGCTTAAGAGTGTGTAATTTAATTCCACGCAAACAAAGTCATGGGCACACATAGCTACTGTAATAGTCTTTGCTATTTAAAACACATGGCAGTCTAAGCAGTGTAGTCTACATGATACACATGTACAGTAGGTGCAGGTGTAAAAGATAAAAAAAATAAAATAAATAATATGCACTTAAGGCAGCTAAAAACAATAGTTATAAAGTTTATCGTGGTACAGTTCATACAGTGTAACAGTTAAAATAACACACCACATTTTTTTCTTATGTTTTCTAAATAATAAACGTAAAATTCACTGTGGTTTGTGATCAACTGTGAACACTGTCAAACAGGTCACTAGATGGCGCTTATCGCTAGGAAGGAATCTAAAACCCCACAGAGGCCAGGTGCTGCTGATTGCACTGAAGTAATACATAAGAATGTTGAGAATCTGTGGCGGTAACATAAAAAGCACACAGTTAGCAGTTTTGCTGTAATGTACTTTTTTCTTTGAGAAAGATGTTTAGCTATGCACTATTATGCTAGGGTAATTGATCTGTAAAATATGTGTGCTGTAATACTGGAACTGTTGTTGAACAAGTTGAGCCAAATGCGGAAAATGTTTGTTTGTATCTTCATTTTGCTGGTTGAAAAGGAATCTTTCTAGGAACATATTGTGAAGTACATTTTTATGTGCAATGCTCAAATTATGTATTTACAGAGACTAGTGTCACAAGTTTCCAAAGAGGCTGTAATGTTAAAGAATGATGATGATAAAGAACAGCTGCGGTAGGACCAAGCTGATGGTCAAAATACAGAGGTGAATGATGATGAGGAAGATGCAGATCCACCTGATATAAAAGACAGTCTGAGGCAGAGGTTACTTTGTATGCATTTATTTTCACCCACCTTGCTGAGAGAAAAGGTGTTTGTACTAGGTGTTGATTTTGTAGCTTATCATCATAATGGTTACATATATTTTCTTAGTTTGTAATAATTTTTATTACAAATAAAATAATAATTTCTGGAGATATAAATGTATTTTCTTATTATTGGCAATGATAAAGAGTCTAATTGAATTAGAAATTTCCAACCTTGCCATTATCTACTGAACCAACATTGTGCCAACATTGGGCCAACCTATCTTTGACCCCACCAATGAGCTAACATTGGGCCAATGGACAAAATGACATTGGGCCAATAACTGATGTCAACATTGGCCCAACGCATGCACTGCTGTTTGCCCAGCATTGGCCCTTCAGCAGTGTGCTATCTGAGATCCGGCCCAATAAGAGTGAATGTTTAATTATAATGAGAGAGGTGATGTAAATCTTCGGCAATCTATTCAGTAGGTAAATATTAGTAATTTAATCACTCAATCACATTGTTTCTTACTTGATGGAATAACTCTTTCAATAGTCTGACAGCATAAGGTGCAAATCAGCATTTTTGGAATTATTATTCTCAGACACAAAAGGGATACTTTAAAAACATATTTAATAATAATAATAATAAATCTTTTTTTAGAAGCTTTAACCATCTATGTGTTAACCAAAGTGTGCAAACGTAGAGGCCTGATTTTCAAGCAAAAGCTGTTGCATTGTGACGAGCCAACCACTTTGCTTCTTTCAGTCACAACCACTGTGAGTGGTTTAAATGTGTTTGAAGGGTTTTTGGAGAATGTTGAAACCAGGAAAATGCTGTTTACATCCTGTTATTGTCATCCCTTTCACTCCAACAGTGAAGAACAGGTATGTTTTGCTTAATGCTCATCGTATGTTCTCTAAAACAAGACTAAGAGATTATGCAAATTGGATGTTGTGTGAACACCATGTTACATACTTTTACATAGTTTTTAACGGAGCCAAATTGTTAGACAGAGCCGGTTCCAGTACCGCAAGTGGAGTATTGCATTTGGTCGAGTCCATGATATTCGAGTAGCGACAAATCAAAATTGTGAGAAGAAGGGGGAACAAGGAACATGAGCGAACTTCAATCCACTAAAAGACGATGCAAAAATCCAGCAAAATCCTGGCTGAGCTTCCTTGCATCAGGTGTGCAGACAAGGTAGTCTGGAGAACACGCGGGGAAAAAAGGAGCATGACAGCATGGGAATAGAAATGTCAAAGAACCAGAGTTGTGACAGTCACAATTAAAACTCAGATGACATCTGCTCTTAGTGATCAAACCATAACTAGGTCAATCAAGTTGCTGCTGCTGCTGGCTGTAAATGTTAATTCAGTAAATAGACAAAAGACAATGTAGTCCACTCACGCAAAAACACTAAATCTCTAATGTTTAAAATCTTGAATTACTGCATCTCTGCATTTCAAACACTTTTAGTCTTTTCGTTTATTTTAAATGGAGTCCAGTTTATTCCTGGGGGATTAGGTAGACTGTAGGAAACTTCAGTCCTGAACTATTGAGCGCCTGAAGTCACAAGTCCTCAGAGAACAGCTGTCTGCATCAGCCGGGAACAGGACCATCTTTGTGGAAAAGTGGAACCGTCCCCAGTCACCACACGGGGCATCTATGCAACGAGATCTCCAACCAGAAGCAGGACACCAGGACAAGACAGACAACTCCAGAGGGCAGAGGCGTTCTGGACCACTGGCAGCTCAGGAACGGCATGTATAGCTCGACAGAGAGACAGGTAGAGGGAAAAAGAGAGAGGGACAGAGAGAGTAGAAGAGAGATGGCAGTTAGGTATGGTCACATTCAAACAATGTATAAAGTGAATGTATATTTAGTGTAGAGTGCAAGTAGGGACTCCAGCAGGACTAACTATAACAGCATAACTAAAAGGGAGAGCCAGAAGGAAACACAGACATGAGGGCTCCCTGAGATGTAAAGCAACCAATCACCTCACCGTCAACAAACCTGAGCGATCAATGAGAGTGGGGAAGACAGCATTTAAACATATGTGAGCATATTTTAATTAAATATACTTGTGCATGCAACAGTATGATAGAAAACTATGAAAAGAACATATAGGTAAGGTGAGGAGACAGAGATGAGCCAAGGACAATGTGATGTCACAGTAGCAAGAACATGCAACATGAACTCAAATGAACTCTAGCCATCTTGGATATGAGATGCTTAGTGGACAGTGTGTACCAAACAGACCCTAGAGATGATGTAATCTTTGTACCCCGAGCATCCAAAATTACCTGATGTCCCTAGACATGATTTAATGTCAGCTGATATGGTGTAGCCCCAGACATGAGGTAATCTATTCAGACATGGGGTGATCTTAACTGTGATGTAACAGGGGCTGGATACAAGTGCAGACATGTCAAATTTAAAGGGACACAGACAAACAACCAAAAGACACACACTCAGCTTAATGAATACTAAGTTTAATAAGAGTAGGCAGAAAATAAAACAGCATGTGCACCTACATAGTGAATAAAAATGAAATACAAAGTATAAGGCCCAACATAAAAAAGTACAGTAAAATAAGGGGCCTGGGTAAGCATCAAATAAGAAAAGACATAAGAAATTAAATATCAAGACTTCTCTGACCCAGAACCGCATTAATGGGAAGATCAGTGTGAGGAATAAAAACAGAAATACCACAATTTAAAAGTGGTGTAGGCACTTCAGGAAAATCAGTTTGGGTACCAAAAGACACTTTAAAATCAGTCTGAGTACTGACACTTACTTGACCAACAGGCCTCAAGATGGATGGAGCTGGAGTGCTAGACTCTGGCCTTACAGGCCAAACGAAATAGGAGGAGGGCTGTTTGCCTACAGATGCAGTCTTTTAGAAGGACCAGGTTTGGAGTCATCTTCCTGACATAAGTAAGGCCTTTCTCATGAAGAAACTGCTCCAGTGATCCACCAGACCCATTCTGGCGAAAACTCCCTGAGGCCCGATCCATGACAGGTTCAGTAGGAGTGTAATCCTCAAAAGGGTTATATTCTGGACTGTCCTGGCTGTCCGAATCATCCAAAGGGATGTATTCATCACTTGGGCAGTTGCGCTTAGCTATTACATTAAATTAAAATACATAAATACAACTAATTAGGAAAATAACACAAATAATTAAAGTGAGTGCGACAGAGATGCTTACCCATGGCCTGTCTGTTGATTACTGTAGAGTAACCCGGAAGAACTAGGAATATAGGGTAAAATAAACGCCACCCCTATAATTTTTAATAACAAACAAACTTAGTGTAAAGATAATGGAAAATTATTTGAAAGAAAAATAGATTATAATGGGTAAAAGATATGGAGTCAGATGACGAGGTATATGACGTAAGCAAACAAGATAAGGAAAAATTTGATTATAATGGGTTAATAATTTGATAAGAAATAAGAAAAAAATGTACAGAGGAGGGGGCTAGGTGAGCGCTCCTCCCCTTTGCAAACTGTATAAAATGACCGTTGATGTCACAGTCAAATCAGTCTGATTTTTGTGATGCATGGGTACACAACCTAGGCATTGCTAAGCTGGCTCACTTGGTTTTATTGCTGCAATAAATACTGCCTTACTTCAACCAGATCTTCAAGGAGTTCGGAGTCTTTCTTTGGTTCTTTTTAAAGTTAAAGTTTTTGTGAAATATTTGTAATTAAGGAAACAGTAACTAGTGTAGGAGAATAATCTCCCACATTTATTGGTGACCCCGACTGTAATGATAGAAGCGATTTGAGATGCAATGGAGTAATCTGACCACTAGGTGTCAGTAGTGTTACACTCAGTTGAATGAGATATAACAAGAGTAAGAGAACATGATGTTGCTGCTGCTGGCGTGCATGTCCAAAAAATATAATAAACTTGGGTTTGCTACAGAACTGTTTTCTTATAGTTATTAAGAAACATTAAACCAACGTGATTGCCTTCACCAGCGCGAACTGACAGACAATCAACTTGTGCCGGCATAAGAAAAGGTAAGCAGAAAAGCTGTTTGATCAAATTTCTGCATTAGAAGTTCATGGTCTGTTAGTGTGCATGTTTCCAGCTGGAGGGAGGTACTTATAAGGTATATTGAACAAAGTAAAATTAAAGTTGCCAAAAATGATAAATTAATTACTATATTTAAATTGATTGAAAAATTTATGTTAACAAGTAAAAGACTGGATGAAGTAACGAAGTATTAAGAGATCTCCATAAGTTTTATTTTGTTTTGTGATTTTTGTTTTATATTCTCTTTATTACTATTTTATACGTTGTGTGATAAGTGAGGTAACGCCACTGTGTTGGGTCAAGGCCTGACGAGGAAACTTGCCAACCATTGGGGTTGGACCCACGACAAAGTCCTGCAATACACTAAGTAGGAGCTGCAGCTCTAGACGTGGTAGGTGGAAAATTCCTGAGTCCGCCGTTAGGCATAAAACATATAGGTGATTCACCGTTCTGAGACGCGCGTGCAGCCAGGTGTTGAGTAAAATTCCTGTAGGTGATTGTGCTGTAATCTCGAGTCCTAGGGCTAGAACCCCTGTGTGAGTATTGCTTGTATGTCTTGTATGTGTGTCTTTTAAATGTGTGCGTGTTTTGTATCTATGTGAAAATATTTTATTGAATTTATGTATGTGTATAAGAATATATAAGGCCTAGTTAGGAGGGGTATAGTATTAGAAATAGCCTAAAAAATAAGATAGAAATATCCAAATATATCATTTTGGATTTTCTGATTTGTTATAATTAATAATAAATATAGATAATAGACTATAAGATAATAGCATATAAGAGATAGATATCTCAATATGCTATAATATCTGTAATATTAAAGAATACATGTGGTTGTGCCACACAGAGCTTACTGTGACATAGGTCTTGTCTAGAGCTTACTGTGAGACATAGGTCTTGTCTGTGACATAATCAGTGATGCGCTACCAGACATAGAACTCACTGTGACATGAGCTTCTTCTGTGACACGGGAGCGGCCTAGTAGTATAATAAAATAATAATTTCTTTGAACTAGTGTACACATGCGCAGCAACATATAAGTTATTGAAGATAAGTTTAAGTAAGATACAAAAGGTACTTTTAAGTGTTGTGTAGTCGACGACACAACAATAATAATAATAAATATAGTGCATGAAGTAATAAATGCACCTAGGTTATACATATTAAATATATACTAGATAAAAACAAATGGTAAGCAGATTTAGAGTGATTAACTGGGATGAGCAGATAAGTGAAGAAGGAGTCACAACCAAGTGTGAACGAGAGTTTAGAATTTCAGAGTCAGATCAGAGTGAAACAAATAGATGGTTGTTGAATAATCCAGGAAAAGACTTACTTATAAACACAGCCTAAGCGTCCACTCTCCCTTGTCACACTAGCTTTCATTAATACCTGATGTATTAGACCTCAATTGTAACACACACACTCTAATACTTACATCATATTTTAGAATGACGAAATTAGCTCTTTACTAGGGTTAATTCCTAGAGAGGTTCGTTTAAGAGTAATAAATAGTACGCTAGAATTTGGAGGATTAGGTGGGGCCCCTGGTTTAACTCCACTCATTTCACTGCTGCGACAATACCCAGTTTTTGATATATTGCATTTAGAGGAAGGTACGGGAGGACGGAAAGTAAAAAGGTATAGACTATTTGATCACGAGAGCGGTCCGGTAGTGCTGTATTGTGAGTGGGTGATAAATAATAATAGCGAATTTAGGCTGATACCTATAGGCCAAGATGGTAGAATAATCTTTCAGACCCTTGACAAAATAGTCAGGTCTCTGATTCTGATATCATCACAAAATTAATGCTTAAAAAACATATAAAGAAAAAACAGCTGATAAAGACTGGCAGCAGTTATAAAACGCACACCAAGAGAGTTACAAGAAATAAACGAGAGAAGAGGCATAAAAAAAATCACACTATAGACAACAGTGTGTGATGGGGAAGTTATTCTGCCGTTGAAAAAATGCATGGCCAAAGCCTGCGACACCTGTAGACATAATTATAGCTAAACACAAGGAAGATGAAAAGTATATTAGAAAATGCATGATAAAATGGCATGACAGGACATCAGGAGAATTACAATGGCCTAAAGAGGGAACATTTAAAGAAGAAAATTGCAAAGAAGTAAAAGAAATGCTCAGACACACCACTAAAGAGAAGGGCAGTAAGGGAAGGATTAAATTAGGACAAAAGCTAGAAATTGTAGAATGGTTTGAAAATGAAGGAAAGGAAAAGGAGAGAGAGCGACAAACTGAAGAAGAAAAACAAGAAACAGAGTCAGGAAAGAAGGATCAGAAGTTTGAAGGGTGAGAAGAAGATGAGAATGTTGTAAAGTTCATCAATGATTTCCAGACCAAGTGGAGAGAAGAAACTGGAGGCTCCTGGGATCAAACAGATACAAGTAAGAGCCTGTTCCGAAAGATGCTGAAAAAATGCATGCCTCAAGAAGTCCAGACCGCCCTAGAAGGCGTAGTGGGACTGAATACACTACCATGGGAGACATTTCAAGCATACATTGTACATTATGTGGACATATTAGAAGAAACTGTCCACAAATGACTTGGGGAATGCAAAATGGACCACAACCTCTAGGACCATATGGAGCAGGACAGGCACCCCAAGGGAATGTGGGACCTCCTGCTGGGACATGGACACAAGGACAACTCCAAAATCAGTGGGCAGGTCCCTGGATGGGACCCACCCAAAATTGGAATTGACGAGGCCCAGAGGAGCCAGAGGGGGAACCGATGCAGTACGTCTCAACACTGCATCCACAACAAGAACCAAATGTGATGGTGTCTATAAATAATTGACAACAAATTCCATTTATGATTGACACAGGTGGTACTTACTCATGTATAGGACATGAAGGCTCCCAGCTCCCTCTCTCAAGCAATACAATAAAAACCACAGGCATTGCATTTTACAGAGCCGCAAATAATAACATTAGAAGACACCACTGTAGCAGCACCTTTACTATTCTCACCGACTACTCCAGTTAATTTACTGGGAAGAGGTTTGTTTTGCAAACTTAAAGCAAAAATTCAATGTAATGCTAAAGGACTGTATGTAACAATAGGACAGTTCTTACAAATTGCAGAAAAACCCCATAACTTGGATACAGTATATTGGCTGTTGTGCACAGGCAAGGGAGCTCAACATGCACAGAACTTATGGGAAGAATGGATCCTACAACGACGACCAGGTTGTAAAAGAGCAACCTTGCCATTGCACTGTACCATGCACTATAACCAAGGAATCCAAGATGAAGAATATGCGCAATTATGGTCAGACGTGATGGAGAACACAGTCTCTGATGTGGTACTAGGAGATATAATCGTATTCGCTCCAGGAGCAGCCATCAGTGTACATCTGACTGAACAAATAGAACATTGACATCAAGTACCAAACACAGCACCCCACATTTCCTTACTGGTGGGGGAAAAGGCACAATCCAAAGAGTTAGGATTAATGGTCAAGCAAGCAGCTGAAGTGACTAAATGGGAACAAACCTCTAATCCTTCTGTACATATTTCACAAGATCAGAAGTTTTTGAAAATAACTTTTTCAGGAATAGAAAGAGTGAGGGCAACACACACAGAAATAGATGGGAACATGACGTTGTCAACACACCCTCAGAGGGGGATGTGTTGTCATCGCACACACAAATGTCAGTTAAGATGGTAGAGCAGATAGATGAAAAGGAATCAGCATTAGAGGAGGAACTGCTGAAAACAATTCCAGAAAAATAATGGACAAGACAGTCAACAGATGTAGGATAAGCCTTAATAAAAATAAGAACAAATGCAACATTGCCTTACCAAAGATAATACCCGTTGACACCTCAAAGTGTAGCAGGGATTAAACATACTATAGATGGCTTATTGGAAGCTGGAGTATTAACTCCTACTAAAAGTACTTGTAACACTCCTATATTTCCTGTCAGGAAGCCCAACTCAGACAAATGGAGACTTGTGCATGATTTACGAGCTATAAATCAAATTGTAGAAGCAGAATTGCCTATAGTGCCTGATCCACACACATTATTGTCCAAAATACTAGAAGATACACAGTGGTACTCTGCCATAGACTTATGTTCAGCATTCTTTAGTATTCCACTACACCCAGCATCACAATACTTGTTTGCCTTTACATATGAAGGACGACAGCTGACTTATAATCACTTACCACAGGGATACTGTGAAAGTCCATCAAAAAGTTCTAACTCAGGATCTAGCCTCACTAAATATTGAAAGTACTATGATCTAGTACTGCGATGACCTACTGATTTGTAGCCCAACAAAAGAGCAATGTGAAACAGATTCGTTGAGAGTCTAGAAAGTTCTAGCTGAAAGTTGCAATTCTGTAAACAGAAGGTAGAATATCTAGGCAGAGTGTTGGAAGGAACATCTAGGCATATATATCCTGAACACATAGAAGCAATAATAAAAGCTCCTAAGCAATGAACTGTAAAAGAGATGCTATCTTTTTTGGGCATGGTAGGATTTAGTAGGGACTGGATTTGTGACTTTGCATTAAAAACAGCACCCTTGAGAGCAATAGTCAAAGTAGCTGGACAAACAAAAAATAGTGCAATGTTAGAATGGACACCTGAAGCACTGGAAGCATTTGAACAGCTAAAAAGAGAACTCTGTACAGCACCAGCACTTGCTAGTCCATAAGCCATTTCATTTGTATGTCTCGGAGCATGGAGGTTTTGCCACAGGGGTTCTGACTCAACAACAAGGGTTGTTGAGTGCTAGTAAGCACCCAATTGCTTATTATAGTACAGCACTCAATAATATTGAAAAAGGCATGCCACCCTGCTACCGAGGTGTGGCAGCTGCCGCCTTTGTTTATCAGAAAGCCTCATCAATTACTATGGGACATCCTGTTGTGCTGTAGACCACCCATGCATTGATGGCTCCTGACCAGCCCATCGTTTGTAATTACAAATGCTAGAAGAACAGGATATGATGTAATACTCTCTGCACCCGAATTGACTATAAGAAGGTGTTAGACAGTAAATCCAGCAGATCGCATGGTGACCCCAGCAGAGGGAGATCCCCACGATTGTCAGCAGAATGTCTGAAGACACGCCAAGATTTAGAGAATCAACCTCGGTCACACCCAGACTGTATATTCTTTGTAGATGGATCATGTTTTAGAGATGGGGACAGCAATAAAGCAGGCTATGCAATAGTAACACCAGACCTAGATGGAAAAGCATTCAAAGTGGTACAAGCTGAACATGTGTCACAGCCCTGTTCAGACCAGCTAGCTGAATTAGTCGCTTTGACAGGCGCTTGTAAGCTAGCAGAAGAAAACGCATGTACAATATACACTGACTCAGCGTATGCATATTGAATATGACATTTGTATGGCCCCATATGGGCACAAAGAGGTTACAAAAGAGCAGACAGAACACCAGTAGTACAAGGACAAGCAATTTCAGACTTGCTAGATGCAATCAAACTACCATCCAGATTAGCTATGGTAAAATGTGCAGCATATAAGAAAGATGGTACATTCGTTAGTGATGGAAATGAAGCAGCAGATGAAGCAGCTAAGAAAGCAGCAGTAAATCAAGCAAACATGATGCCAGAATTTGCAGCACAAACAGAACCTAGTCCACAAACAGATAATGAACCAAGTTCACCAGAATCAAGTGTTGACCCTGATGAAGGGCCAAGTTCAAGTTCAAGTTCAAGCTCAAGTTCAAGCTCAAGTTCAAGCTTAAGTCCAGAATCAGAAGAAAGATTAGTACTTATACCAGAATATTACGCACCCCCAGCACCAGATTTATCCTCACTAGCAGACATGCAGCCAGCCGCATCAGGTGAAGAGATTCGTAAATGATTAGCAAGAGGAGCAACAAAAGATAATGATACTAACGTGTGGCAAAGTGCAGATGGGCATTTTGTAGCTCCACAAAGTTTTCTCATAACCTTGATAAAGCAAGCTCATGGTAACGATCACATAGCAAGAGGAGAAGTGATGAAGTGAAGCTGTAACAACAGCTAAGGAAGATGCAATGGCATTAGCAAAATTCCTGTGTAGAGAAGTGATAGCAAAATTTGGAATTCCAGACACAATCAGTTCAGACAATGGGAAACACTTCACAAACAAGATAGTACAGAAAGTGACTTAGTGATTGAACATCAAGCACAGGTTTGGATGTGTGTACCACCCCCAATCTCAGGGGATGGTAGAGATTGCTCTGCACATATTTTAGCCAATTTCATTTTCAGTTCCATCATTTGCTCATGGAACTCTGAAAATGAAATTGGCTAAAATATGTGCAGACACAGGTATGAATTGGTTCCAAGCTTTGTCGTTAGTCTTAATGGGCATGAGATTGCAAACTAACCGCAACACACATCTAACACCACATGAAATGCTTACTGGCAGACCTATGCTTACATCCTTTGTTCGAGGGCCCTATAAAGGCCCCACAATTGAACAACTACAAAGTGAACTTGATCACTATGTGAAACACTTGTCTGAAATACACAAAGTTATTTTCCAACAGGTTAAGGGAGCCACAATACATGACAACACCAGACTGAGGGTAGCTGATCAAGCTGATGACGCTGAGGAAGAGGACATAGAGGAGAGAACTGTGATACCTGGTGACTGGGTGTTTATCCGAGCATTCAAAAGAAGGTGGAACGAAGCTAGAAGGGAAGGACCATACAAGGTGGTGGTGGCAAATCCAACTGCAGTAAAAGTCCAAGGTAAAGATGTATGGTACAATTTAAATCATAGCTGCAAGGCGTCAAACCTAGACCAGGTAAGGGACAAGGAGCCTCAGGAAGACGCTGAAGAATCTGCATGAGCAGGTCCTTCAGGTTTGTAATCAGGCTCCCAGGAGAGCTACACAAGGCCCAGGCAACAAGCACCAGATCCTTATGGGTACACTGAAGGATTACCGTGGATAGAAGAACAAGAAGAACAAGAAGGAGAACAAGGGTACTGGCCAGAGTGGCCACAAGAAGATATACAAGATTGGGAAGCAGAGCTTGAAGAAGAGGAAGAACAAGGAGGACCATCTCTTAGAACAAGAGCCCAAGTTAGACAGCGAGAGCACAGACGTGTCAGAATTGAAACAGCGCATAGACAGTCAGAAGAAGATTCCACACCTAGAGTTGTAGAATACTCGGATAGTGATTAAATCATTTAGAAGTTAACGCTGGCTCAGATAGTGAGTCATTATTTAAACCAACTACAGTTGAAAGTCCATACCCAACGGAGAACACCCTAAGAAATATATTGTGTAGGTTATTTGGCCATAGTCCCACATGTCAGCATTGTGATCCAAATGGAGAAACCATCCTATTACTGCCACCTAAAACAAAGGAAATCAATATTTATAATAATCACCTTCATGATTGGTCTAACTAACAGTGGTGCTATTAAGGCTGAGAGAAACACACTGAAATGGACTCCCGGAGAGAGACAAATACATTGTGCATTAGCTACAATAACTAAAGCTAGAATAGTGGCTGGATTGAACTGTGGGGAAAGAACAGGATTTTAAGAAGCAACCTACCAAATAGAGGTAGATAATACACAACCCCGAGAAGAAAAAGTGCGTATTTACATAGAAATGAGGAAAAAGACATATTGGCGTAAGGCACAGATGACAGCATTAGATGGATTAATAGAGGCTGCACCAAGATCCAGCGCATTTGAGAATTCAGTAGAAGGCGAAATTAGAGGAGGATGTTTTTCACTAGGGATGCTATGCAAGAGCACCCGACCAGCCCAAAATATCAGATATTGAATCAGCAACATATTTAACAATAATTCCACAGATAACAGAGAAACCAACCAAAAATCAAGCAGTATCTGACCAAACATGGAAAACTGACATGTTCTTCCAATGGTTGAAATTTACAGCTGAGTCCGTAACCACGCGAGACTGCATCATGTGTCATGATAGGAGCAATAGACCCCCACGTGTTGTGATAACACATAGAACAAGAGAATGTATAGGTAACCCGACATACAGTGAACAACTGTGCCCTATTAGTTGGCTTTTACATTCAGCTGCTATACACTATGGCCCTGAATGGATGCAAAATATAAGCAAATGTTCATATCAACCTGTAGGAACATTAGATGCTATACAAAGAGAAATAACACCTACACAGCAAAGCTATCCTTTATGCATCAGCTCAAATGGAAGCATTGAAATAGGAGATCTATCACCAAATTGCAATGAAACACAGCCAGCAGCAGGATTCTTCATAGAAATGCACCAGATATGTGACAATAAAACAGACAGTCTGACATGCAGTGAGATAGTAAAAGTACAACAACCAGATTTAAGCTCTGGTACAACACCGCTAGCAGGCATATTCTGGTACTGTGGTGGAACTACAGTTAGACAAACTTTACCTAATAACTGGGGTGGGGTGTTGTGCTCCAGTACTATTAGAGGGAGACTTGATTGTAATAGGACTATATGGCAAGAAACATAGACGGAATAAACGTGAAGACAAGTTTGTGAAAACGATTGGACAGGAAATATCGGCATGGAAAGAGTTTGATAGAGATGGAGGACTATCAGTGACCTGGGATGGTATTCCAGTTGGTGTACCAACTATGAGGCTATAAACAGGGTAGGAGGAGCATTCACGGCAATCTTGCCATGGGTTCAAATTTCAAAAATTGCAAGGTGGATTAACCTACTTTATTACAATCAACAAAGATTTTGGAATCATACTCTAGGAGTCTTAGGACTGGTTCAGGAACAATTGGATAAAAATACATTAACGACTACACAGAATAGATTCGTCCTGGACACGATGTTGGCACCTCAACGAGGAGTGTGTGCCTTAATTGGAGAAGAATGTTGTACATACATTCCGAGACACACAGGCCCAGATGGTAACATATCTAAGCTTTTAAGAGCCATGAGGGACATGAGAGAGAAAAATGTTAAGATCATTCAAGACGTACAGAGGAATAATGCATGGACTTCCTGGTTTGACTGGCTGAATCCTTCAACTTGGTATGGACTACTTGTGAAACTAGGGACAATTATTTTGATAGTACTAGGAACTCTGCTCATACTGTCATGCTGCATTATCCCCCTGGCGAGAGAAAGCATTCAAAGAATGGTGGGACAATATACAATATACAAACACATTTGATCTTTGTTTTAAAGAAACTATACCAGAGAAAAAGTAGTATTAGCAGAAGAAATATGTTTTGTGTGTTTTTGTTTTTGTATTTTTGTCATGTCTCTGTTATACACTTATGTATGCAGGATGGAACCGGTACCTGACCCACGATGGCTAGTTTCCTACACAGTCTGCTGTGATGCATGGAAGAAGGTTCTGGAACAGACCCCAATGAGAAGATAGGCAGATCTGAGACACAATCTGGTTGACTGGTTTCCACACCGTCCGATGGGGACTAAGAAGTTCATTGCAATGGCCAATATCTTGACAAGAGACTTCAAATGGATCAAGTCAATGAGACAGGAAACGTTCGACCTTGACATAAGCAGAGGACTTTGTCTGGTAACAACTTCATATCAGCTTGGAAGAAACCTGAACCTAGGCCTCGATAGAGGTATTGGGATTGAAGAGAATTGGGTTGGATATGATATCTGTGGGGTAATTGAATTCGACGATGTATACATGGCAGCAGATAAGACCATAACTAAAGTAATGTTGGGAGATGACATTTTATGGACAGATACACCAACCTCTTTGCAACGTTCGCTGGATGCTCTTCCAAACGCTTCCGTCAGGAGACGGGCAGCTTAAACCGAATTCCACTATCACAGCTGATGAACTGTAAAGACCTGCACGTAATTGAATTTACTGATGAGGATCGCAAGGCGTGGACTAAAGAAGGGACTGAAAGTCTTGACACGCTCTCCTTGATTTATAAGGACCCTAACGGAGTACTTAAATGGCTTTAATGGTTTCAAATGCCGTTGTCATATATGTATTGTACAGAAGAAGTCCTGGTGGTGAATGCACTGTTGAGCACAAAAAAGCTGGCAATGTGGGAATTTTACCCTCTAAATTGGCTACATGGAAGATTTTATCGCCCACCTCTGGACTCTTCGTATTTAAACAATTGCATGCTTATTATACACTCCTGTACTCGTTTATGCTAAGTTTACTCATCTTTTGCTTATCTCTCTTAGACCGATGTTTGGTGAGGGGGTAATATGTGAGTGTTAAGGTTTAGTTCAGTGATTTAGTATGATTTAGTAAGTTTCCTTTGAGTTAATGGTTTAAATTTGATTTAATAATTTTTGCATGCATAGTCTAAGGTTAAAAAACTATGCATGCATAGTTTAGTAAGGTTACTAAAGTAAGGTAAAGTAAGTAAGGTTTCTTTTCATTATAAGGTTCAATATGTAGGGTTTATTCCTTTTTTTTGTTTATTTCTTTCTCTATAGTAACATGTAAGGCTTCATAAGTTAAGTATAAGTTAGTATAATGAGTAAGTTAGTAAGTAACCATTTATTTTCTTTTTCCTTTGCTTTATTTTTCTTTATGTGACTTAAACGTCACATAGGGGGAAATATGTGAGCATATTTTAATTAAATATACTTGTGCATGCAACAATATGATAGCAAATTCTGAAAAGAACATGGTAAGGTGAGGAGACAGAGGTGAGCCAAGGACAGTGTGATGTCACAGTAGCAAGAACATGCAGCATGAACTCAAATGAAGTCCAGACAGGTAGCCATCTTGGATGTGAGATGCTTAGTGGACAGTGTGTACCAAACAGACCCTAGAGATGATGTAATCTTTGTACCCTGAGCGTCTAAAAGTACCTGATGTCCCTAGACATGATGTAATGTCAGCTGATATGGTGTAGCCCCAGACATGAGGTAATCTATTCAGACATGGGGGTGATCTTAACTGTGATATAACAGGCACTGGATACATATGCAGACATGTCAAATTTAAAGGGACACAGACAAATAACCAAAAGACACACACACAGCTTAATGAATAATAAGTTTAATAAGAGTTGGCAGAAAATAAAACAGCATATGCACCTACATAGTGAATAAAATGGAAATACAAAGTATAAGGCCCAACATAAAAAAGTACAGTAAAATAAGGGGATTGGATAAGCATCAAATAACATAAAGGCATAAGAAATAAAATATCAAGCCTTCTCTGACCCAGAACCACATTAATGGGAAGATCAGTGTGAGGAATAAAAACAGAAATACCATGATTTAAAAGTGGTGTGGACTGCTTGAAGTGTACTGACACTTACTTGACCAACAGGCCTCAAGATGCGTGGGGCTGGAATACTACACTCTGGCCTTAAAGGCCTAAAAGAAATAGAAGGTGGGCTGTTTGCCTCCAGACGAAGTCTTTTATAAGGACCAGGTTTGGAGTCATCCTTCCTGACATAAGTAAGACCTTTCTCATGAAGAAACTGCTCCAGTGATCCACCAGACCCATTCTGGCGAAAACTCACTGACTCTCGATCCATGACAGGTTCAGTAGGAGTGTAATCCTCAAAAGGGTTATGTTCTGGACTGTCCTGGCTGTCTGAGTTGTCCAAAGGGATGTAGTCATCACTTGGGCAGTTGTGCTTAGCTATAACATTAAAATAAAATAAGTAAATACAACAAATTAGGAAAATAAGACAAATAATTAAAATGAATGTGAAAGAGATGCTTACCCATGGCCTGTCTGTTGAGAACTGTAGAGTAACCCGGAAGAACTAGGAATATAGGGTAAAATAAACGCCACCCCTATAATTTTTAATAACAAACAAACTTAGTGTAAAGATAATGGAAAATTATTTGAAAGAAAAATAGATTATAATGGGTAAAAGATATGGAGTCAGATGACGAGGTATATGACGTAAGCAAACAAGATAAGGAAAAATTTGATTATAATGGGTTAATAATTTGATAAGAAATAAGAAAAAAATGTACAGAGGAGGGGGCTAGGTGAGCGCTCCTCCCCTTTGCAAACTGTATAAAATGACCGTTGATGTCACAGTCAAATCAGTCTGATTTTTGTGATGCATGGGTACACAACCTAGGCATTGCTAAGCTGGCTCACTTGGTTTTATTGCTGCAATAAATACTGCCTTACTTCAACCAGATCTTCAAGGAGTTCGGAGTCTTTCTTTGGTTCTTTTTAAAGTTAAAGTTTTTGTGAAATATTTGTAATTAAGGCAACAGTAACTAGTGTTACTAGGAGAAAAATCTCCCACACATACCAGTTGACCTGTCACGGCACGCCAGGTCACGCCCACATCTCAAGTAAGGTCATGAACACCTGCACACTCCTGCTCCATGTTCCATCCCACTCCTTGCTTTTCACTGCCTCATTCATCTCTCCAAACACACCTGTTCTAAATCCTAGATCATCACAGCTCTCTATTTAACACTCCTCCAGACAACAGCTCTCTGCCAGATTATTGTGTGCTATCCATGCCCAGTATTCCAGCGTTTCGTTCTGCTTTGACCTTTTGGCTCTCGACCACATTTTGTTTCCACGACCACGGCTCTGCCTCACGTTACGGATTTCCTGACTTCCTGGATTTACTGTTGCCGACATTCGGATTTGTTTTTTGACCACGAGTTTTGATTACGGACTCACAACTACTGACCTCTGCCAGTTCTTCATCCACGAGCTACTTCTCGCCAACTCCGCGCTTCCGAATTTCTGCCGCAGAGACCATTCAGAGAAACAGCAAGCGCTCACACCACTTCCGCATTCCCCGACGCGGACTCCATTCAGAGAAACAGCGAGCGCTCCTCACAACACTTAAAAGCGCTGCACTCACTCTCTACAAACGCTCGTTTTGCACTTGGATCCTCCACCGCCACGTCCCTCGTAACAGTATAATCTGACCATTAATGGATCCAGCAGAGGCAGCACAACTAAGAGGGGCGCTAGAGAAACAGGGGGCGCTCCTGGGTACTCACCAGCAGGATATACAGCAGATAACTAACACTCTTCATAAGGTAACAGAGGCTTTAACTGCTCTCACCTTACAAATAAAGTCTGATGTTGCACAACCACGCTCCCATTCCCCAGGCTCCTCCTCCTATGTATTCTGTCAGTCATGAACCATGCCTCCCAGCACCGCCTAATTATGATGGAAACCCGTCCACTTGCCGCTCATTTTTGTCTCAGTTCTCCCTTGTGCTTGAGCTACAGGCCTCCTCCTTCCCCACTGAACGTTCCAAGGTTGCCTACATAATCACTCTCCTCTCTGGAAAAGCGAGAGAATGGGGAACAGCCTTATGGGATGCCCAGGTACCCTGCTGCTACACATACAAGACATTCACAGATGAAATGAGAGAGGTTTTCGATCATTCATTCACAGGAAGTCAGGTGGCACCTCACATACTGGAACTACGCCAGGGATCTCGATCTGTGTCTGACTATGCCATTGATTTCCGCACTCTAGCTCCCTCTTGTGGTTGGGATGATCAGGCACCTTCCTTCACCTACTTGCTGATCCAGTTAAGGATGAGTAAGCAGCCCGAGAGCTCCCTTCCAACCTTCAGGGACTCATTGACCTGGCAACGAATATTGATGCCCGCAAATGAACCCTGCAAAAGGAGCAATGTCAGGTACTCCATGTATCCATTTCTAACCCAGCCCCACCTGAGCTCCCCTCAGAACCTATGCAGGTCGACCACACGCACATCTCGCCCAAGGAACGCCAACGCAGGAAGGACGACGGTGCTTGCTTCTACTGTGGTCAGGTCAGGCATGTCGTACGAACTTGTCCATTAAAAAGTCAGGTAGTTCTGGCGGTACAGGGGACACTATCCATTCCCCGACCTCCGTTCCCGCTTTCCTGTGACCCTGATATATGACAATCGGCCCCACGTCACGCATGCCCTAGTAGACTCTGGAGCAGACCAAAATTTAAAATTTAATCTCCTTAATTCCCCTCATGTCCACCGCATTTGAGTTACTCCAGGATGCCCGCCTATTCTCCAAGTTAGACCTAAGAAACGCTTACCACCTGGTCAGGATACGAGAAGGTGATGAGTGGAAGACCGCATTTAACACCCCCACTGGTCATTATGAGTACCTGGTGGTTCCGTTTGGTTTAACCACTGCACCGGCGGTCTTCCAGACGTTCATTAATGATGTTCTTCGAGACTTTCTCAATGTCTTTTGGTTTGCAAACCTTGACGACATCCTGATCTTCTCATGCTCATTAGAGGAACATAAGCATCACGTGCGTCAGGTCCTTCGACGTCTGCTGGAGAATAAACTCTATGTCAAGGCTGAAAAATGTGAGTTTCACCGAGAATCCACCTCCTTTCTGGGGTATGCCATCTCACCATCAGGCATCCAGATGGATCCAGTCAAGGTAAGGGCCGTCACAGATTCACCAACACCATCATCGAGGCGGGAACTTCAGCGCTTTTTGGGCTTTGCCAACTTCTATCGATGTTTTATCCGTGACTTTAGCATTGTGGCGGCCCCACTTACGTCTCTTACATCCACCAAGGTCCCTTTTCGATGGAACCCTCATTCAAGGGACTCAAGTGGCGCTTCACCACAGCACCCATCCTCACCTTCCCTGATACTTCTCTCCAATTCATTGTTGAAGTCGATGCATCTGAGACAGGAGTGAGAGCAGTGCTCTCCCAAAAATCACAGAAGGACAACAAGGTTCACCCATCCTCATTCTTTTCTCGTTGGCTGATGCCCCCTGAACGGAACTATGACATCGGTGATTGCGATTTGCTCGCAGTTAAGCAAGCCCTTGAAGAATGGAGACAGTGGTTGGAAGGAGCTGAACACCCGTTTCTTGGACTGATCACAAAAATCTAGAATATCTCAAGTCAGCCAAAAGACTCAACTCACGTCAAGCATGCTGGTCACTTTTCTTTTCACGGTTCAACTTCACGCTGTCATACCGCCCAGGATCCAAGAATACTAAGCCTGATGCCCTCTCCCGACAGTTCCCCACCCCTCAGGATGCATCCACTAGGGAAATCATCCTCCCACCCCAGTGCCTTGTAGCTGTAACCTGGCTGGATGTGGAAAACCTGGTTCTGCAATCCCTTCAACAGGAGCCAGGCCCCAGTATTGTCCCACCTGGGCTAATTTTTGTCCCTGTTTCTGTTCGCCCCCAAGTCTTAGAATGGGGCCACAGCTCTAGGCTAGTCTGTCACCCGGGCGCAACCCGCACCCTCTCACTGCTTAATCAACGTTTCTGGTGGCCAACCATCAAGTAAGACGTCAAAGGCTTTGTGGCATCCTGTGATGCCGACTGGTACCATGTCCCTTGTCTCCATCTCCACCCCCCCCCCCCCTCCCCCTCGACTTATAGATGGCGGCGAAGCCTTCACCGTCCGGAGACTCCTCAAGTCCCGCCGCCGTGGACGCGGCCTACAGTACCTGGTAGACTGGGAGGGTTACGGACCCGAGGAGAGATGTTGGGTACCAGCCAGGGTCATCTTGGATCGATCTTTGATAACGGAGTTTCACAATCTCCACCTCGAGGCACCCTCAAGAACTCCAGGTGGCGTTCAAAAAAGGGGGGGTACTGTCACGGCACGCCAGGTCATGCCCACATCTCAAGTAAGGTCATGAACACCTGCACACTCCTGCTCCATGTTCCATCCCACTCCTTGCTTTTCACTGCCTCATTCAT
This sequence comes from Clarias fuscus, assembly GCA_030347435.1. NCBI lineage: Eukaryota > Metazoa > Chordata > Actinopteri > Siluriformes > Clariidae > Clarias > Clarias fuscus. Next base: position 9,871,249 of record CM059225.1, on the reverse strand, counting down.
CTCTCCAAACACATTTGTTCTAAATCCTAAATCATCACAGCTCTCTATTTAACACTCCTCCAGACAACAGCTCTCTGCCAGATTATTGTGTGCTATCCATGCCCAGTATTCCAGCGTCGCGGACACCTGCAAGCGCTCACTCACCACTTCCGCATTCACTGATCCCATTGATTAAAAGCGCTGCACTCACTCTCTACAAACGCTCGTTCTGCACTTGGATCCTCCACCGCCACGCCCCCCGTGACATGACCATAATACTCTACATCCATGAGTCCCCCAGATCTGCTCCTTTACCTAAGGTTAATCTATTTACAAAAATGCTTGGTTAAATAGAAAGGTTTTTAGCCTAGACTTAAACAATGAGACAGTGTCTGAGTCCTGAACATTAATTCGAAGACTATTCCATAACTTTGGGGCTTCGTAAGAAAAAGTTCCGCCCCCTACTGTAGTTTTTATAATACGTGGTACTGACAAGCAGCCTGCATCCTTTGATCGAAGTAGGCGCGACGGATTATAGGACACTTGCAGTTCACTCAGATACTGCGGCACGGGACGACGTACAGTAATGCTTTATATGTCAATAGTAGTATTTTAAAATCAATTCAAAATTTCACTGGGAGCCAATCAAGTGTAGATAAGTTAGAAGTGATGTACTCCTATCTTCTGGTTCTAGTGAGGACTCCTGCATTCTGGACTAACTGAAGCTTGCTTATGCAACTTGTTGAACAGCCAGACAGTAAGGCGTTACAATAGTCCAACCTAGAGGTGATAAAAGCATGAACTAGTTTTCCTGCATAATTTAGTGACAGTATAATAATAATTTCTTATTTTGGCAATATTTCTGAGGTAAAAGAATGCTTTCCTGGTGATATTGCTTACATGAGCTTCAAATGAAAGGCTGGAATCTATAATCACACCAAGGTCTTTTACTGTTGCACTTGATGGAACAGCATGGCCATTTAAAGTTACAGTGTGGTCAGAAACTTGCTTCGAGCTGCTTGTGGTCCTATGACTAGAACTTCTGTCTTATCAGAATTAAGTAGGAGGAAGTTAATTAACATCCAAGCTCTTATGTCTTGCGCACATTGCTCAACTTTATTAAACTGTTTTTACTCTGGTTTTGCTTTGAGACCTATAACTGTGTCATCAGCATAACAGTGAAATCGAATACCATGCTTATGAATTATGTTGCCCAGAGAAAGCATGTAAAGGGAAAAAAGCAGTGGTACTATCTGCTTAAGAAAATGTGTCGGTATAGGATTTAATTCACAGGCTGACGATTTTGAAGAAGAGATGAGTGAAATTAGTTCATTCTCTTCAAGGGGAATAAAGTATTTTAGGTTCTGTTGTGGTGTGGTTAGTTTATCATCTGTATCACTTAAATTGTCTAGGTTCAAAGCCTGAATTTTTTGCCTAATATTTATGATTTTGTTATTGAAAAAGTTCATGGAATCCTCACTACTGTATGCTGTTGTTGTGGAGATTTCTGCAGTGGATACAATTCGTCTAGATGCACTAATGTCCAGAAAGGTGGGAAAAATAGAAAGTTATGTCTTGGCCAAGACCAATGAGTATGAGCCCATGCAACTGGAAAGAATGAGAGTATCGGAGAGCGAGCATTTACACCGGAAGAAGGAGCAATTGGGTTACTACTGTGGTAGCGCTCAGCACAATATCGCCGACTGTCCTCTATGAGAGAGTAAAAGAGGAAGGGAGTGCTCCGGCACAGCCCCACCACAAGGCCCGGTGAGTGAAATAATTAACCGCTCTTTACCTAACTTGTGAATCGGGCGACTGCCGAAAGATTGAGAATTCCGCTCATCAACCTGTCTCGTCCAATCAACATCGAGGCACTGGACGGCGGACCAATCAGAGGAGGGACTGTCACTCAACGCACCAGACCAGTTTCACTTTGTGTGGGTGCGTCCCATTGCGAAAACATATCCTTCCTGACTACTATATCTACCAAATTTCCAGTTATTCTAGGATTTCCTTGGATGCAGAAACATGATCTAGTCATTTCCTGGAGGGCAAGAGAAATCATCCAATGGTCAACATGGTGCCAAACCCACTGCATCTCAAAGCTTCACATTACGGCAGCCTCCCTTTCAGTTGAAAGCCTGGAATCCACCACATTAACAGCTATACCCACAGTATACAGGGAATTCACAGAAGTTTTCAGTGAAGAAAGTGCAAGTGGACTACCTCCACATCGACCGTATGACTGCGCCATTGAGCTGTTGGAGGGAGCAAGTCTTCCCACAGCATGAATTTATCACAGAAGGAAACGCGCGCAATGGAGGAATACATTTCAGAAGCCCTTCAAAAGGGATATATCCGTCCATTCACATCCCCAGCATCAGCCAGTTTCTTTTTTGTGGAGAAAAAAGGGTGCGGTTTAAGGCCCTGTGTGGACTACAGAGAATCAAATAAAATTTCAGTGAAGTATTGCTATCCACTACCCTTAGTACCTGCAGCCTTGGAGCAACTGAGAGAAGCACAAATATTTACTAAGCTGGACCTGAGAAGCGCTTATAATCTCATCCGCATCAGACAAGGAGATGAATGGAACACCACCTTTAGCACCACCTCTGGACATTATGAGTATTGTGTGATTCCCTATGGCCTGTCTTCTGCACCTGCAGTGTTTCAAAGTTTAATCAATGATATTCTCAGAGAGAAACTGGGAAAATTTGTAATTGCTTATATCGAATACATCCTAATTTACTCCCCAGACGTGCCCACGCACATTAGTTATGTCAAGAGTGTTCTCACGTGCTTGCGTAATAATCACCTATATGTAAAAGGAGAAAAGTGTGAGTTCCACAAGAAGAAAATCTCCTTCCTAGGCTACATTATAGACCCTGAGGCAGTGCAAATGGATGAGGAAAAGGTGGCAGCAGTCAGAGACAGGCCAATGCCCAAATCAATAAAGGAGCTACAAAGCTTCCTAGGATTTGCAGAAGAAGCCTTTTTCAAGCTAAAAAGGGGCTTTCACCTCTGCCCCCATTTTAAAACATCCTGACCCATTGAAACCATTCATCCTGGAAGTTGATGCATCTGAAACAGGATTGGGAGAAGTATTATGACAGAGGTTCGGAAACAGGCCCAAGCTTCATCCTGTCGCTTTTATGTCTCGAAAACTAACACAAGCTGAACGTAACTATGATGTGGGCAATCGAGAATTACTAGCAATAAAGCTCACTCTTGAGGAATGGCGCCACTGGCTGGAAGGAGCAGAACACCCATTTATCATCTACACTGATCACAAGAACCTCAAATACATCAAAGCAGCCAAACAGATGAACACCAGACAGGCAAGGTGGGCACTCTTTTTTACGAGATTTAATTTCATCATATCTTATCGTTCTGGATCCAAGAACACAAAGGCTGACGCCCTATCCCGAATACATAAAGCTCTGCCTCGGGAGGACAGAGGTGAAGAGATCATACCCAAGCACCAGATTGTGGGAGCAATACTTTGGGAAGTGGAAAGAAAATGGAGAAGTTCCCAGCTTCACGAACCCCAAAACAGTGTCCAGCAGGCAAGAAGTTTGTACCGACACACACACACGCTGATTACCTGGGCACATACATCACCAGCTACAGGACACCCAGGCACACTACGAACATTCAGTTTACTCCAAGGAAAGTACTGGTGGTACCGAGCATGAGAAGGGACATAAACCAGTACATAGCCTCCTGCTCAGCTTGTGCACAAGCCAAGACACCCCGTGCCCTCCCAGCAGGTAAACTATTTCCACTACCTGTACCACCTGAGGGCATTAATGAATGAAAGCTTGCTTATGCGGCTAGTTGATCAGCCAGACAGTAAGGCGTTACAATAGTCCAACCTAGAAGTGATAAAAGCATGAACTAGTTTTTCTGCATCGTTTAGTGATAGTATATTTCTTATCTTGGCAATATTTCTGAGGTGAAACAATGCTATCCTGGTAATATTATCTCCATGTGCTTCAAATGAAAGACTGGAATCTATAATCACACTGAGGTCTTTCACTGTTGCACTTGATGGAACAGCAAGGCCATTTAAAGTTACAGTGTGATCAGAAAGCTTGCTTCTAGCTGCATGTGGTCCTATGACTAGAACTTCTGTCTTATCAGGATTAAGCAGAAAAAAGTTAATTAACATCCAATCTCTACAAATCCGGTGGGTTAACTGCAGGTGAAAAATTGTGCCGCTAAAGATCAGAACTGTGCCATTTATCATGATATAAAACTAACCCTTTAACTTTTACACACAACAACTTTTGACTTTTTTTTTCCTGAGGGCATTAATGAATGCCCATATCCCCAGAGATCCCTGTGTTAAAGTATTTAAATTTACAATAGAAGTAAATATTTTTACAATCTGGTAAAAATAAATGATTTTGGTCTCAATAGCTGGATTTCCTATTCATGAGAACTGTACAGGGGGAGAATTTTTTATGTAATTCATCAATTAAAATTCTATTAAGACATAAATTTGTGGATAATTAGGGCTATGACCAATCTGTGTGGCAGGTTCCAAACAACAGCCAGGCTCCATTCGTTCCACCCATTTGCCATCTGTGGATTAACTGGAGTGTACTTGGCATAAGCTCCTGCCAAGATGATAAAGGAACGGAGCTCCCACAGTTGAGCTTCAAAATTGCTCTACAAAAAACCTATGGGTAATGTCACAAATGGTTTGTCCAGTTCATTTTATACAATCTATGGGTCTGCCACATTGTGTCAGGGATAACCCCTAGAGGGCGCCAAAGCGCCCTATGTTTTGTTTGTAGTTCAGTTACTTTAAACTTCAGTTCCCATGTAGCAACTCGGTCAGGTGACCAGGGGGCGCTCACCTGAACCGAGTTGGTCATTAGTTTCTGTATAAATAGCTTGTTTTAGTTCTTCTGTGTTGTCTTGCAACTGTTGATTTCTCTTGGTGAATGTCTGCATGTGTAATAGTGTCTTTTGTTTTGTGTATTCGTGTTTTAGTTTCAGTTTCATTTAAAGTATCTGTGTTTGTTGAGTTTCCCTGCCTTTTTTTGTGTTCCTAATAAAACATCGTTTTCCTTTCAAAACCTGGATTCCCTGCAATTATGCCTCGCACCCGAAACCGTGACACATTGATGAAACACATTGAAGCACAAAATCATTTAACCCTCATGCTGTGTTCCGGTCAAATCTGACCGATTTACATTCACAAGCGCAGTAAATTTAATTAATTTCTCGTGAAGTTTAATGAGATGTTCACACATGGCATTTGAACACATAAAATAAATTAGAAATATTTTTATAAAAATGTGTGTTTTTTATGGAACATTTATACACTCATGGTGTTTCCGGTCAAAAATGACTGGCCATTGTAAACGAACATTTCTACACTCCTCTCCCACACTTCAACATGCATGGCTTTCATGGCAACCTGCACGGGAACTTAACGACAACATAATTTTTATCACACCTGTTGAAAAACCAAACTGCAACATTGTTTCAATCACAGAACTTTTTTGCAGCTCTGAAATATACAACTTTTTGAGGCCTTATTCACAGTTCAGTCTTTTGCAGCACGATGGCTAAGAGATACAGTATACTGCATTTGAAGATGTGGAATTATATTTGACAACAACAGTGATGAGGAGGAGAGAAGCCAGGTTGACTGTGAGGAGGGTTTAGAGGAGGAAGAATCAGAGGTTGAGGATGACACAGAGTATAACCCGAGGAGGAAGACTCTGACACTGATGAGGAAAAAGTTGTGGTCTCCTTTTGGTCCAAAAATGGAACCAAACCCTAGCCATAACATGATATGCCATACCCCGAGTGGACAAAATCAAGTCCTGTTTTCAACTTTCCTTTGCGGACTCTATTGTAACCATTGTTATGTGACATGAACATGACAAACCTGGAGGGGAGAAGGGTTCATGGAAACATCTGGAAAGAGGTAGACCTGGTGAATATTGAAGGTTATTCGGGTGTGAGGATTTTGTGTGGTGTCTACAGATCCAGCAACAAAGCTGCAGCCGGCTTATGGGATGAGGACACTGGTCAGGTAATTTTTCACGCTACAATGTCTTTGCAGACCTTCCATATCCTGTCATGTGTGATTTGCTTTGATGACAAGAGCAGCCCGCAGTCAACGAGACAATCTGGGAAGTTTGGCAGAAGTGGGTGGAGCACCTACCACAAACCAGGACCTGACATCACTGTTGATGAGCATCTCATTTAAGCAGTATATGCCAAACAAACCATCTTAGTACGGTATAAAGATATGAGCAGCATGTGGTGCAAAGACATGTTATGCCTGGAACATGCAAGTTTACACAGACAAGCTGGCTGATGGTGTTCCTGAGAAAAATCAGGAGAATTGATTTGACCCCTTTTATTTATTTTATTTACCTTTATTTAACCAGGCAAGACAGAATAAAAACAGGTTTCTTATTTACAACTGTGGCCTGGCAATATGGTCATACAGTGTATGAGTCAAACATTATATTTGTAGTATAGTTTTCCCTGTGTACATTTGGGTTTTTGTTTTCAATATATCATACTGGTCAGTTTTGACAGGGAACAGAAAAAGTTGTTATTTTGTGCCACTGTTTAAAAAAATTAACTTGTTTCAAAAAAGTGACTTTGATAAATATTTCAGTGAAGTACATTAGTGATCTTAGTATTTATTTTAGTCAAACTAACATCTATATAATGTTAATTTACTTTAAAAAATTGTGGCATGAGCTCAGGTAAATGAGGCCTGCAAGACATACACAGCAAATACCAGTTCAAAACATGTTCACAAGAGCTGATGTTAATAAAAAGATCTAATACAACATTAGGTGATAATGTATGTATTATTGTGGCTTGATAATGAAATAAAATGATCCGGTCAAAAGTGACCGGGAACATCATGAGTGTGTCCCACAAACGAACACAGCACGAGGGTTAAAGAGCTTGGACCAGATCGACCTGATCTTCTAATAAAGCAGCAGTCAAGTGATCACGGACGAGCTTACACTCAGTGCTTTTCCAGCACTTCTTATGGCAACTGGATGCGATGTGAGTCATGCTTTTATTTTTTACTAGTAGTAATGATGCTTAATCACCTGATAAATGGCTATTTACAGGCGATTATTAAAAGTTTAATTTTACTTTTGCTTGTGTTTATGAACTGTGTAATTTTATTATGGCTGAAAGTAATCTTAATCTTAACCAACAGACCCTTATCAAGCTGTAAACCTTAATCTTCTGCTTAGAGAAAAGATCACTGCATCCTTATAAACATTTCCCATTTAAAAAGAAGCCACAATGACGCACCATAATCAGAGTTTAAGCCAATGCAAATTGAACACCTTTTATAATGTCCATGACATTTGATAATGTCCCTGAAAGAAATCAACTTTTGGTTAATAAAATTTCTGTATTTTGTAAAGCAGCTGCAAACTGGTTTAATTACAAATAAATGTTCAAACAGCTTTCACAAACAAAGAACGACAATGAAGAGACAGAACATGTCTCTACAAAAATTAACCTAAAGTATTCAGCAGTAATGAAAGAACAGATACTTTAAGTTGTCACCTATCAAGTTTAAATGATGTCCATTGTCAAGTAATTACTAGACAGAATGTTATCAAAACTCTGTACGAAACTGGGTAAGAGCTATAAGTGTAAAACACTTCAAGGGTAGCTACACAGGTGTGAGCAACAGGCCACCTGCCGAGGCCAGACTCTGCATTCATCAATTGTGTGAACACACATGACAGAAGACCCTGTGCAGAAATGCAGAAACTGTTCTGCTTTTTTTTTTGGTCTGCATTCTGAACATAATGCTGAAGATGTTTGAAGGTTAACTGCTCTTGCTGAGTGAGAATTTCCTTGGTAGTCTGAAGCAGCTGTGACACTTTTTTAAAGGTTTTGAAAATAATGAAGACACAATAAACATACACTATATTGCCAAAAGTATTTGCTTGCCTGCCTTCACATGCAAATTAACTTGAGTAACATCCAATTCTTAATCCATAGGGTTGAATATGATGTTCATTGTTATAGTGTATAGAACATTTGTACTGCAGTTAATATGATGCCTAAGACTCCCTGGGTGCCATTTTTTGATAAAGCCTCCTTTTCCAGTATGTCCCAGGAATCATTGTCAGAGCTGAGCTCTTCAATATCACCTTCAGATCCAGTTTGATTAGATGAGTCTGTATCTCTGGTGCAGATGTAAAACCTCAGAATGTTTTATTTTGTTTGTTTATAAAGATGGCCAACCGTGTCACCCAAAGAAATATGTTTTTTCTTAAGTCATAAACATGAAAATTAAAATTTTCTGCATGTCCTTTTGTTGAGAGGCCATTTGGAAAAAATAGGTCCTTTCCTTGCCAGTACCTGTTGTACTGTTGTGCTTTTTTCCACACTGGCATGTCTTGTTCCACCACCATTTATGGTCTTCACTTGTTGGTATTCTTTACTACAAAAATCAAGCCAACCAATTTCAATCTTTCTGATGGTTTTCTCAGCATGATGATTATTGGGTCATGCCAACAAACTCCCCTGCCTAGGATATAAAGATGATTTTGCATGCAACATTCGAGGTGTTGATCCTAGTTTTCTGGTTTCAATTCTATCCCTCACTCTTTGCATCAAGCCTCTTTATTACAGTTTGGTTGTGTTTGATGACAGAATGACACAACTGCTACTCAGTCACCATAAAATTTTAGGTAGTTTGACATTTCCTCATATTTCAATACAGAAAAAACAGACTTGTCAATCTGCAAAGATAAATTAAGAAGGATACACATCTGATTATGTCTCACTAACATGATGTCATATAACAGTAACACAATAATGTACTGTACATATTATATATTACAATAGGTTCAACCAAACAATTGAAAAAAAAACTTACAATAAATCAGTACCTCATAATTTTGCAAAATATAAATACTTTGTTAGAAAAGTGTTTTTTAAACTTGGCAATTTTAAGCCGGTAATATGAGGATATAGTGTGCTGTATTGCAGCTATCTTATGTAATTCTCTGAAAGGACAATGGGAATGTAGTACTGTAATCTAGGAATAATGTTGGAACACAAACAATATACATCACTTTTTCTTTCTTCGTTCGAATGCCTTGCAAAGGGGTATTTTAGCAAAAAAATTACAGGATTTTCTCTCATATTTAGCTGCTTCCACATGAATCACTATTCAATACATTAACTAACAATCTGCTGACCGTTGAGAATGGTCCAATCACATGAGCCCAAATATTTACAGTAAAAACAATATTGATTCGCTGAGAATAAAAGTGGGAGGGTTCAGGGCGCACAGAGCTGCGCCCCAAGGATGATTTGAAAATATGCAGTTAGAGCTCAGCCTCAAATTACATGCTTTTCAAAAATTTACGTGCCTACACGTTTGTCTGGCGCCCCGCATACACGAACACAAATGAACGTAATACAGTTTAGATTTTTTTTTATTGTAAATTAATTATATTAAGAAATACAGCGGAATATTGTGACTAAATGACTTTATTTTATTATTAAAACAAGTAATTATTCTGTTAAATAATTACATGTTAAAGTAGCATTCTTCTCTGTCTAACTTTAAGGAGGCAGCGCCCCTGCGCCCCTTATTGACCGGCCGCCACTGTCACCACCCTAGCACTGACGGTAGAGCCATGACTTTGAAAAAGTTTCCTTTCCCATCACATGGCCCACTCAGTTTCATTGGCTTGGTCGCTATGTGTCTCCTTTAAGAAGACAACATCACTGTTTTTTTTTTCCCTTTCAAAGTCTCCTACTACTGCTCTTTTACTTCTGCCCTTCCACCATTCATGTTCAAGGACCCAAATTTTTTAACTTTCCATTAGATAGAATAAAAGAAGAAGAAAAAAACACGTGTAAAGTACAGTGCAGAAAGAGAAAAATAACCAGTGCAGTGAGTCCATTCTTGTTTGCATGAGCCCGCCGCCATTTCGCTATGTGATTTTTTTAAACGGCATCTTTTTCTTTTGTTTAGTTGGTCATAGTTCAAAGTGCACTGTAATTTTACTACTTATGCTATAAAGTTTTTAACATCTGTAAAGTAGTCTTCGAGGTTGACTGACTTCTTATAAATTTTTCTCTAGTATTCGTTTATATCATAAAGTGTATAGAGCTGCTGATCTCCCCCCAAACTGTAATGCACTGATATCTGATATATCAGAAAAAAACTTTTTCAAAGTCTTCATCTATCATTACTTCATCTTGTTCAAAAAGTGACATTGATTCTCCCACACTGCCTGCCCCACCCATGCTACTCAACCCACCCAAAAGGACTCGATCCCCTACCGTGTTTGTACCCCCGGCTAAAGACAAGCCTTTCAGAGTGTTCTGTGTGTATTTTTTTTTAAACGTTGGGCTCTCCAGCCCTCTCTACCTCTTCACATTCTGTTCATTATCTGCTTGTGTGTCTCCCCTCTGCTCACCATTGTTTATTACACTGCTTTCTGCAGTGGGCTGGCCACCCTTCTGCCCCACTACAGTTCCTGTCTGCTCCACACTGGAGCTCGCACCATCCTGCACCACTGCCCTGATGCTGCTAGGCCCAGGTTCCTCCCTGATCTGTGGGCAGCTGAACTTTTTGTGCCAAATGACCCCACATTCGAAGCACCTCATGTTTCCAGTGCTGCCGTACAGCATGTGTGATTTGCCCTCATGTGTGACTCTGAATGAGATCCCCAGAGTGGACTCACATAAACATGCTTTAGCGCGGGGTTTTTACAGTTAAGAGACACCATTCTCACACTGCTCACTATCTTACCGAATCAAAACAATTCCCACTCAATATCTTCATCGGGGTTAAACGGGGAATGTTCAACATGGTAACTTTCATTGTTGTAGCCCCCAGCGGAGTAACAGAATAAAGTTTTCCACTTACCTTTATTCCGTTTTCAATCAACTGATGCGCAAGCTGCCTCTTCTTTACAAACACCACCACGGCCTTGTTAATCTGCGATGCAGGCATGATGTTTACACACCCGATACACTCTCCCACCGCCAGCAACAGCTGTTCCACTGAAACCACAGCGCTCACCTCACCACGCACCCCGTGACGGAGTGAGGGAGGAGGGGCTCCACCGTTCGGGTGAGCCACCATCCCTGCACCCCGCCACGAGAGCAACAGCTCCACACAACAGTGGATTAAATATAATAATGCTGTGTGCTTGCTGCTGTTAATAGATGTTTAATTTGTTTGTTGTGTTTTGCTTTAGAAAAATAGCTCAGACGTAATAGAAAAGTTTTCAAAAGATTTTAAAATGCTCATTTCAAAACACTCACTCTTACACCACGCTCCACACACTGCTCTCACACCACCTCCTAGCATGCACCAGAGAGAGAAAGAGAAGAAGATTCAACAGATGATACTAACATTAACATTATATATTGTTTCCAGCTCACTATTGTACAAGTAGGTTAAAGCAATTGCAAAAGCAATGAGTTTTTCTACAGCACTATTTTAAAATAATAAATGAAAACATTTTTCTTCAATTTTACAGATGCTGTATAGTAATGGATATTTTCATTTTAATAAAGTTACCTAAATTAAGTAGTTTTCTGAAAGTGAAAAACTCTTAGACTCCTGAAAGCTTCTGGGCCTCTGGGTCTCAAAATTGTAATAACGTGCATAAACATCTTCATATGAGTTTGCACTAACACTAAGTCTCACTGGGTGTTTTGAAATGAGGTGGTATATCTTAATTTCCTGGCAGCAACATATTTAATTCCATATACAGAATACAGATGCTCAGCCTGTCAGCCATGCATCCACCAAAGAGAGCCACAGAGCTGCTCCAAAGTAATCAAGAGCAATGAGCTCCTGACTACTTAAAGCCAGAGATGTTGTGCGAGTTTTAAAGACTATTTGGGATGTTAACTCACACTCTACATGCATGGCCTGAAGCTGTGACCTCTCTGCTCACACTGTATGTTTAAACAACCAGGGTTGATCTGAGTTGGACGTAACCACTTGATGAATGTAACGGGTGTATGCCTTTAAGAAAACGCCATTTGTTTTAGACGGTCAGCAACAAGACTAGCAGTTCTGTTTACATGTGCACTGTTCTGAGTGTAAATAAAGTGACCCCTAAACCTTGTTAAGACAAGTGTGTTCATTCAAAATCATTACACTGAATTTCCTCCCTCCAGATGCTTTGCCAGGCCTTTACTGCAGCTGCATTCATCCGCTGGTCCTGAGAAACCACAAAGCACAATCTCCTGAGGATCCCATAATTCCAAACCTACAACACAGGTCTCTCCTAAAGTCTCTCACATAAAGCATAATTTACTTTTACAAAATTTATATTGAATAAATCCCTCTTTACATGCAAGAGAGTGCATGAGTGTGTGCATGCATTGTGTGTGCTTTATGTGGTTGTTGCTATGAGCTATTTTTTCACATACTGATGTTCAGCTGCAGTTAACGATAATCATAGTTCATTGGAACTTGTGTCTGTCTTAAATAACACTGAAAAAAAGTCTAACAGCTTTGTGTAATGACATTATATGGAACAAAATATGATATATCAGTACAATATATACAATGTATCCAAGCCACTGAGGTCCCTCTGCTGATGATGTAATTTCCCTATCCAGAGTACTGTACATAAACTCAGCCTGTCAGTCACGTCCACACAGAGACGTAGTCATTTCATGTTTTAGTGAGTCTTTTATAGATTTAAGATCTTTTGGTGTTCTTCTGAGGAGGATGAGATGGTGAAGGCTACCTAAAAGATTGTAAACAATGCTGAAGGTCACGACCCTGACACAGGAAGACGATGATGCCAAGACACGTCCAGAAGCACAACACACTGGTACAGAATGTCTAAGTTTGCTCGGTCAAAAGTGTTAAAAAGTGCAGAGATGCAGTAATTCAATCTTTTATTACAGTGAGTAGAGATAATGGTGGATATTTGTGAGAATGTAGACAGAGGGAACACAGAGAGGGAACGGAAAACATTTCTTTCATTACAATACATAAATGTTTTTCACCTTGCCTGAATATTTTGTATATATTACAAAATTTTCATAGATGTCTCTACTTTTACATACAGATTATACTTTTAAAAGCTTTTTAAACATTAAATTTGCAGCATTCAGAAGATGCTCTTATTCACAGCAATTAAATAACTAAATGTTATATAATCTCTATTAAAAGCACATTCTTATGTTAGTTACCTACTGTAGCCCAGGGACTAAGAGTACCATGTCAGAGTTGCCCCCTGGTGACAAGCATCTGTGACTGCTTTGGACTTTGTGACTTTATAGCACTCACATCCTAACGTCACTATTCACTGTTTTCTAGTTCAGGTCATGATTACTGTTCACAGCTGTGTCTAGTTATGTTTGTTTAGTTTCGTTATGTAAGCTCCCAGGTGTTCATAGTTAAGTTGTCTTGCATCGGTTCTGTTGTCATTAGCTGCTGTTTTTATTGATTTTCACATCTTTCTGTTCTGTTATGCTTTGTTTTTATTTGTTACATGTCATTAGCATTCATTAATGAAGTTTCAAAGAATGACAGAGGAAAAAAAATAAGAGAGAAAATCACTTGTTTTTCCAATATTCATTTCTGAATGAAAATTAAAAAACAAAAACAAACAAGCAAAGGAAATCAATAATAGCTTGTTAAGCAATGTCATCAGAAATTGAATAAATACAATAAAACTGTTGACTTTTTTCCAGTTTGTATCTTGTCATTTCTGATGGCATTGCTTGGAATTACAGTGATGTATATTGTTTGTGTTTCTACATTACAGTTTATCTGCTGTTTAGTTTGACGACAGGTCTTCTATACAGTGTGAGGGTTGCAGGTGGTAATGCAGGCTGATGTTGTGCATGGGCTTAAGAGGGTAGGCATAGATGCAGAGTGTTTTCAACCATAACAAGTCTTTTATTTAAACTAAAACAAACAACAACAAAAAAAACTCTGAACACAGGAAGAACTCTACACGTTGGCTCTTTTAAGCGTAACACACAGGCTCTTTTAAGCCTTACACAGGGTAACCGAAAAACAGGAGAGACACTAGAGAGAGGGGAGAACCTAGAGGCCAGAGACAAGGGAAACCCTAGAGACAGGGGAGAACCTAGAGATTAGGGGAGAACCTAGAGAATAGAGACAGGGGAAAACATTTAGAGCCAACTTAAAACAGATACCAACTAAAGCAAAGCAAAGCCAAATGCCCACTAGACATTATTAATGCTCGACCCAGTTTCCCAGAACTAACAGCTTTTTATAACAAATCTAATGAGCTACCTCGGTTCAGGTTAGCTCCGTCATCACCTGACCGAGGAGCCTTCTGGGAAACTGAGTCTACCAACAGAACTACACAAACAAAAATAATCGTGCACACAGTGCCCTCTAGGGGTGGTCCCTTACATACAGCCGTATCAAAGCAGTAACATAACTTTTCTGTAATTCTAACTAATAAATAGTATTAAACGTTTTCTTAAAAAGTGGATAACATGTATGGTTTCCAGGGGGATTCCTCTTGACCTCAGGAATGTTTCTAGGCCACCCTCCATTGCAGACAGTGGACAGCGGTACTTCAACACAACTGTGGCTTAAATGCACAGACGTATGCGTCTTTTACATATTTTGGCGCTGGAAGACTGACGCAGATATATATGTATGTGTCATGTGGTCCCGACTCCCCTCCTCCCATGTTCCGTTTTTTTCCCTTTCATAGATTTTTTTTTTGGTTCCCGTGTAGCGTTTTTTTTTTTTCCTTAGATTTTTTTTTTTACTTCCGCAATTTAATTTTTTTTGCGTCGCATGTACCGTTTTTTTTTTACATCCCATGTCCCGTTTTTTTTTCCTTCCTTAGAAATTTTTTTCCCCCCTTCAAAGATTTTTCCCCCTCACCCATGTCCCTTTAGAGCAGGGGTGTCCAAATCCAGTCCTGGAGAGCCAGTGTCCAACACAGTTTGGTGCTTCTTCTTCTCAAATACAGCTGATTTACTGTAACTAATCTGCTAATTACTAGGTTCAGTGGTTGTGTTTAGGTGTTGGTGAATTACAAACTGTGCTGGTCACTGGCCCTCCAGGACTGGATTTGGACACCCCTGATTTAGAGGCTCCGTATAATAGCATTAATCACTGAATTATATTCTCTAAATGGCATAGGAAATTAGAATTTGTACATCAATTATTCATATGTAAGCACAGAACCTGAATCATTAAGAAGCAAAGATATGTGATCAATACCTCTTAGACTCCACTTTGTAATATTAGCACTGCTCCATAATAAATCTTTATATGGAGAGAAATTGTGGACATGTCAGATTTTTCAGGCTAGCAGTGATTGCTGGTGGAAGTGTGACAGATTAATAGGCAATCTGCAAAGCAAGTCACAAAAATCACATTTGCAATTGTGGTTTCATTTCATGAGTGGAGGGACATAATTTCACATTTACCAATATCAAAAGATCAAAAGATAACAAAAAGATCAAAAGATAACAGATAAAGCATATACTATTTGAAATTTTTCCTTCAATAAAAATAGTTGTGTCATCTGCTAACTGTGAGATTTTAATGTCCCTATCAAAAATCATGATGCCTTTAAAAAAAGGATTCTGAATATTAAGAAACAGCATCTTCACCACTAATTGAAAAAGGAAGGGGGAGATTGGACAGCCTTTCCTGACTCATCGTTCTAAACTGAACCTGTTTGATGTACCAGACTATAGTATGACAGAGCTGTTTATGTCATTGTAGAATACACTGATATATTAATAAATGAGTAACCAAAAGCAAGTTTAAGAGACTGCAACAAAAAACTGTGTTCAATTGTGTCAAATGCTTTGAAAAAATCTAAAAAACAAAAAAAACAAAACAAAAAAAACAATAGTGGCATCATCATTAAATAAATGTGCATAGTCCAAAAGATCTAGAACAAGCCTATTGATATTACTGATGTGATGTCCTTTCATAAAGCCTAAGGTTCTCCAATCACAGAATTAAGTACTTCTTTAAGTCTATTAGCAAAAACCAAAGCTAGAATTTCATAATCAACATTTAAAAGTGTGATTGGATGCCAATTTTCAATGAGTGAGAGGTCCTTGTCTGGCTTAGGGATTAAACAAATGATGCCCTGCTTCATTGATGCAACTCGTTTTCTTTGATACATTCATTAAACATTAGAAATAGGTGCATTTTAATCACATCCCAAAAGTGCTGGTAGAATTCCATTATTGCCAGGTGATTTAAACTTTTTAAGTGAGAAGACAGCTTCCATTATTTCCCAAGAGTAATATGTCTGAATCACAATCTGATTTCTGCTTCTTAATGATGACCAGTACAAACTTATTAACTTTAGTAAAATAATCAATTCAATTCAATTCAATTTCATTTGTATAGAGCTTTTAATAATTGTCATGGTCGTGAACTCTATCACGTGTTTCCTCCAAAAAACGTGATGTCACCGAACATCAAACTGCTCACTCACACACTGTTGGGGGCGGCGCAACACACACAAAGTGCCTCCCATCCCACCCTGCTGAGAGAGCTCGGGCAATTTAGCTCTCTCTAGTCCCTCTAGAGGCTACATCATCACTTGGGGATCAAACCAGCGATCCCTGTATGATAGGGCGAGCACTTTACCACTGTACTACTCGGGGGCCCTTGTCTCCATATTCGTGGGGCCATTTCCCCCAAAATATAGACAATGACCTGTCGTGTATCCTCCCTGTTCTCATCCTTTGTATGTACCTCTCTGCATGTCTGCTATTTTCTTCTCCAATTGTTTGTTTTAAACTGTAATTTGCTCCACCGTTTCTTCCAGTCTAATCATTTTGGGTTTCTGATCGCTCACATCAATAACAAACTGGTTAACTGTAGGCGTGAGTGAGGACATTGCTTCAGAGCTGGATAAACAGACATTTTCAACGGCAGAGACTTTATCAAATAAAGCTTTCGATGAAAGCTTTTCATCATGTTTAGCGTAAAGTTCTTGTATAGCTATCAGCACTGCATTAGTGTCACCTTCGTTATTATTTTTTCCCCCCTTTTTTTGTGTCTCTTTGGCGGCGAACATTTTTCCGGGAGCGGCTGCGAAAGAACGTCTGAATGTACTTTCGGTTTCGTACCACGCATGAGCTCTACCACATGAGCTATACGACTGGGCGGATGACGTCACGTCAGTTAGCAACCTCACCGGAGACAAATAAATTCAGATTTATAAAGCAGGTATAACAAGTTGCTGGGTACCATTTAGTCACGTACCTAAAAAAAAAAAAAACTGACAGAACTTAAAAAAAAAACAGTCCCGCTACATCGCCGCCATCTTGGCTCCCGTGGGGGAGGGCGGGGAAGCGCATACCACGGCCAAACCAGCTTAACATTGCTCACATAACATATCATTTGCAAACGCCCTCTATGCGCAGAAGAAGCGAGCAGAGACAGGGAGGGTCAGACACGGAGAATAAAAGATTCTTTAGGACTGAGCAGCTTCTGCTTTTCCTGCATTAAACACTGTGGAAAGTGACTCGGAAGTGACTTTTCGCTGCCCCAAGGCTACATCCGCTGGAAGAAGTTACAGGCTCAAGTTTTGTGTGTGTGTGTGTGTGTGTGTGCAGTGGGTTTGTCTGAGGGAGGTTTAAAGCTCGGTTAAAACATGCAAACAAACAACAACACAACTCGGTTAAGCGCACATTTTTTATCCCGCTAGCCGCGTGTAGAGTAGAGAGTGGCGGAGTCCGGATCTCTTCGTCTCCATCACTCACAGCGCTGCACGTCAGTCTGACGCCGCCATCTCTTTGAGGTCGGAAGCTCCGCCCTTCTTCCTGCTTATCTACACCAAAAGCGAACGACACGGTGAGAGAGAATTTCTTGTAATTTTTATGTGCAGTAACGTCTAGAACCCCCGGCGATATGCACGCTTGCTAAGGTCGTTATTTTTCATGCCTGCACGTGCTGTGAAATACAAAGTGCAAAGTAAACTGGCGTGGTTTTGCCAACACTCGCGAAACAAATGAGCAACCGCGGTTTTATAGACACACCCAAAATACCTCACATGTTATTATAGTATGTTACAGCATCAAAGTTAACATTAACATATTAATACATATTCTAATTTATATCAGAATTGGAAAGTTGATTTAGTGCAGTAATTCAGTTTAATAAGAGTAACTCATATTATATAGATCCATTACACACAGACTGATATAAGTCAAGTGTTTATTCATTTATTTATTTCTTTATTTTTTTTGGGGGGGGGGGGATTATGGCTTACAGCTAATGAAAACCCAAAATTCAGTATGTCCAAAAAATGTATTATTACTTAAGGCCAATGAGACTACTGAAAACTATGAATATGTACAGCACTCGGTACTTGGTCGGGGCTCACTTTGCATGATTACTGCAGCAATGACGGCATGGCACGGAGGCGATCTGTCTGTGGCACTGCTGAGGTGCCCAGGTTGCTCTGATAGCGGCCTTCAGCTCTTCTGCCTTCTCCTCCTCTTCACAATACTCCATAGATTCTCTATGAGGTTTAGGTCGGGCGAGTTTTCTGGTCAGTCAAACACAGGGATACCATGGTACTTAAACCATTAGCACTTTTGGCAGTGTGAGCAGATGCCAAGTCCTGCTGGAAAATGAAACCAGCATCTCCATAAAGGCTGGTCAGCAGAGGGAAGCATGAAGTGCTCTAAAATCTCCTGGTAGACAGATATGATGACCTTGCATTACCTGTGTGTATATGCGTGTGTGTGTGTGTGTACCCACACACACAGTTGAAACCAGATATTTACATACACGTCAGAAAACAAAGCTGTCTAATCTGTAAAACCTTACATTTTTTTGTAATTTTTTT
Organism: Clarias fuscus; assembly: GCA_030347435.1. Classification (NCBI taxonomy): domain Eukaryota; kingdom Metazoa; phylum Chordata; class Actinopteri; order Siluriformes; family Clariidae; genus Clarias; species Clarias fuscus. The sequence continues at coordinate 9,852,428 of CM059225.1, read as the reverse complement.
TTTCTGTTTTAGATCAATAAATAATAACATATTTTTTGCATTTCTTAAATTTAAGAATCAACAAGGGAGAATTTTTATGTTTTTTGTTATCACTTTCGTCAAAGTCAGAAGTATACGTACACTTCATTAGTATTTGGTAGATTTGCCTCAAACTGTTTGACTTGGGTCAAACGTTTCGTGTATCCTTCCATGAGCTTTCTTTAATAGTTTGCTGGAATTTTGGCCCACTCCTCTTGACAGAACTGGTGTAACTGGGTCAGGTTTGTAGTCTTTCTTGCTCGCACACACCTTTTCAGTGCTGCCCACAAATGTTCTATGGGATTGAGATCAGGGCTTTGTGATGACCACTACAATACCTTGACCTTGTCTTCCTTAAGCCACTTTGTAACTAATTTGGCGGTATGCTTGGGGTCATTGTCCATTTGGAAGTTCCATTTGCGTCCAAGCTGTAACTTCCTGGCTGATGTCTTCAGATGTTTCTTCAATATAGCCACATACTGTAATTTTCTTTTATTATGATGCCATCTATTTTGTGAAAATCACCAGTCCCTTCTGCAGCAAAGCAGCCCCACAACATTATACTTCCACCTCCATACTTCATAGTTGGGATGGTGTTCTGAGGATTCAAAGCTTCACCCTTTTTCCTCCAAATACAGTATACCGTTTATCATTATGGTTGAACAGTTACATTTTTGTTTTCGTGAAGCCATTCGAGAATCAAATTTTCTCCAGAAATTAAGATTTTTGTCCCCATGTTCATTTGCAAGCTGTAGTCTGGCTTTTTATAGTGGTTTTGAAGTAATGGCCTTCACCTCCCAGAGTAACCTTTCAGCTAATGGTGGTACAGGGCTCGTTTTACTGTGGATAATGACACTGTCAGCATCTTCATAAGGTCTTTTGCTGTTGTCCTGGGGTTGATTGGCACATTTCGCAAAAAAAAAAAACCCGTTCCTCTCTGGGACTCTGTCTCCTTCCTGGTCGGTATGATGGTTGTACATTTTCATGTTTTTTATACTTGTGTATTATTTTGTGAACGGATGAACTTTGGACTTTCATGCATCTGAAAGTTGCACCTAAGGATGAGCCACCCTTGTGGAGGTCCACAATTCTTTTCCTGCTGTCTTGGCTGATTTCTCTTGATTTTCCCATGATGTCAAAGAAGTAGTGCCTTTATATGCATCCAGAGGTGTGACATCAGTTCAAATGGAATCATTTAACCTGTCAGAAGCTTCTTAAGCTCATCTGGAGATTTAGTTTTGTTTTAAGACAAAATAACCTTAGTGTATGTATACTTCTGACTTTGATGAAAGTGATTAAAAAAAATACATAAAAAATTCTCCCTCTCTCGATTCTGACATTTAACAAATGCAAAAATTATGTTAATATTTATTGATATAAAACAGAAAAGGTTTATTCTGATTTAATGTTTGACAGTAAAGAAAAAAAGGTTTTGTGTTTTTTTTTTATTTATTTTTGTGTGTGTATGTAAATATCTGGTTTCAATTCTATATATGAACAAAATCTTAAGACTAGAGGAAATATTACAAGTATTCACACTTTGGTAGATAATAACCAGATTTCTTCAAAATGCCAAAAGAAGAAACAAGAGCAAGAGACAAAAAATAGTGAGTAGGCAATTTATTTTAGAAACAGAATTTTATATATTAATTAACTTATTTGTAGAAGCGCAGACACATTCATCTATCACAAGAGAGCGAAATGTGAGATGGAAAAGGACAGGGCAGTAGGCCTACAAACTGAAGTGTAAATAATATATCAGAACTGTGTAAGCTAATATTAGTATATAAGGACATTATGCTTGTTTTTGTCACCTACAAAATGTTACTATTACTAGCCTACATTATAAAAACATATACTTTAAAGAATAATTTTTCAGTTTCCCAATCTTTCTTATATTATTCCATACTAGGAGCACTACAGTCGGTTGTGTCATTCTTAAGTAATTTGAGGAGACCGAGACTTTTCTCCTGTGGGGGGAGGAGGAGGGTGGGGCTGCAGATCCATTACAGCTCTGGGGATCAGAATCTCTTTGGTACAGTTCTGTGTCAGTCCACATGGGGGTGTGTGGGAGGTTGTTACAGTGCTGATTACAGGATGCTGTGTACACGGTGTCAAGCAGTGAATTTTTGGAAAGGGAAACCACAAATGTAAAAAACAAAATGGCTTTTTTTTTTTTTTTTTGGGTCAAGCAACCATGTTTTTAAAAACAACCCCAAAAAACACAACTGTAATCAGTTTAAGCAACTTCTAATAAAAATGCCCAACGTCGTGGAATATATGCAGAACTGGCAACTATGTCAGGAACAGCATGGAGGAGTTTATTACCGGAACAAAACTGTTAAAGATTTTTTCCATTAAAAATGAAACCTATCGTCTGGAAAAAAAAAGAAAAAGAAAACTGGGGAAGTCCAGCTTCTCATGGAAAACATGACTGATAAAACTACGCTTACTGCGTAAGTGACTGGAGGTGCTGCTGCTGTACTAAAAGCCTGTTTCCTCTTTCACTAATTCTATACATGCAACAAACCACAAGTGACAAACTGACGCATTGTGGCAACACTTAAACAGGAAGGCCTTAAAGGGGCCCATACACAGTCATGTGACTACCAGACTCACACTTGAAGTTTACTGAACATTTTATTAGTATATGGATGATGATTTTAACATGACTTCACTGATCTGCAGGAATTACTGAGTCCTGAAGTAAAGCAGCTCAATCACGGACCTGCCTGCTGCATACAGTAGAGAAAGAAAAGCAGACTGAGGTTAGTTACCATTATTGTGTGGTAACAGAAGTAATAAACATTTGAGAATACATTTTGTCAGGAGTATTTAAAAAAATCATGCTGATAAAAATGGTGCATGAACAGTACAGTCTCTCTGATGATTAATTAATGCAGTTTATTTCAACACTGTTGAATTATTGAATGTTTTTCTATTATACTGAATGGTCACTGAGCATCCAGTGCAACACTTCCAGGATGTTCAAGCTGCACGGCATTTCTATAATAATCCACTTCTCATGTTTCACTATGGTATTGTGTCGCTTCCCATCTCGGCCACATGAAGCTACTGCAGTTTGGTCACATCCTGTACTGGCAGCCAGCAACTAATAGCCTTCCTGTGCCTATAAGCTAACCATTTAATAGGAACAAATAAACCTGCATCCACCAAAGCGAGGCACAGAGCTGCTCCAAAGCACTCAGGAGAAATGAGCTACACCTGACCTCCTGCTACTTAAAGCTGGGAGACACGGTGTGAGTTTTAATAATGTATTTGATGTGTTGATTCACACTAAATAGTTTAATCAGACTTCCTGTATGGCCTGAAGTGACCTCTTTGCTCACACCGTCACTCACGATCTGAGTGCTTACACTGCATGTCAGAACAGCACTTCTGAATGCAAAAGTGTCTGTGTGAGTGTGTGTGAGTGAGTGTGTGAGTGAGTGTGTGAGTGAGTGTGTGAGTGAGTGTGTGAGTGAGTGTGTGAGTGAGTGTGTGAGTGAGTGTGTGAGTGAGTGTGTGAGTGAGTGTGTGTGAGAGTGTGTGTGTGAGTGAGTGTGTGAGTGAGTGTGTGAGTGAGTGTGTGAGTGTGTGTGTGAATGTGAGTGTGTGTATGTGTGTGCGCGCATGTGCATTAATGAGGTTTACACGAAATTGTGGTGTTTCCTCACAGGTCCGAAACTATACCTGTGGTGGTAGTGGTGTGGAGCCGGCCAGCATTACCTGCCAGAACAAAAGTGGTCTACTACACACAAGAAACAACAAATTCATATGACATTCAAAAAACAATTTGAAAAAAATATATATTTCTATTAATTTCACATTTCTGTGAACCAACCTATGTATCCTCCCCTCCATCTGCTCATGTAAAAGAGTAAGATGCAGTAAAGACATTAAGAACTAAACGCTTTTTAGTGTACAAAGATGCCACTGTTTGTCAGAGCCTGTTAATCTTATTTATTTAAAGATGGTCCCATTACCTTTGTGAAACTGTGTTTCTCTGCACACTATGTACAACTGTCAGTACGCCCCTCTTATTCTATACATGGCAGCATCCGCTGCGTTTACTGCCTCTCAGTACACCACTCTCATGGTAGCAGAATAAACAGGTACAGGAGCTACAGCATGAGAGGGAACTTTCCGTGATTGGTTAATCGATTGATGATGTCATCGTTCTCCTGGACAGATTTTTTTTAAAAGGGTGCGCGAATATACAGTACTTGCGGGGGCCGTCAGTCCACTTGGGTCCAAGTAGCACATGGATCTGGTCACACTGCATGTCAAATGACAAGTGATCACACCTGAACTTTCCACTCTTACTCACGCATTCTCTATACCACTACAGGGTCGGGGGCAGCACGGAGTCTAGTACAAATATTTACGCTCATGAGCAGCATGCCAGCTTCCTCCCCCCACCCCTCCTCTCTCTCTTTCACAGCTGTGTCATTCTCTTTGGCCCACTCTGTCTCGTGGTTTGCATGTGTCTGATTTGCAGCTCTTTTTGCAGTGTTGGAAAAAACAGAACAATGTAATGACTAAAACACTCAGTGGCATGTGATTACAGTTGTTTGCAAAATTACCTTGTAGTGATTGGTTTGTTGGTTAATAAATGTATTGAGTAGTTGTGAAGCATGGGTTGAAACTGACCTTACAGTAGAATTATATTGTATGAAACAAAATATAATGTCTTACTATAACACAATTCTAACATTATTTTGGTATTTATATAACTGCTGGACTTTAACTTGCACGGCTGGGGTACGCGTGAGTTTTGCAGTTCAAATGTCTTCACACTTTGTACACAAGAAATGACTGATGCTGCGGCTCTGATGTCTCACTTCCGTTAAATGCATTTACTGGCAGTGGCACATTTAGTTCCCTATACAGAGTACAGAGTTTTTGTGGGACTTTTATACTGTACAGAGCTGTGAAATTTTTTTTACCCTTATTCTTTTTTTATTTTTATTTTAATGCATATTAGTCACATAGGGCCAGGTAGGTTTTTTTCCCTTAAAAATTAAATCATCATTTAATAATTGCATTTTGTATTTATTTGGGTTATCTTTGTGTAACATAACATTTTGATGATCTGAATCATTCAAATGTGAGAAATTTGCAAAAAAAATAAATAAATAGAAAGTTGGAAGGGACAAATACTTTTTCACGGCACTATAGACTAAAGATGTTTTGGTGTTCTTCTGTGTAGGATAAGATGCCGGGGCCTTCTTACAGTGCAGCAGACGATGGTGAAGGTCATGGTGGTGATGCTAAGGCACGACGAGAAGCAGGTACAGAGTTTTATAAAATGCAGAGGTGCAGTAATTCAGTGTTTTATTACAGTGAATAGAGATGATGGTGAATATCTGTAAGAATATGCATTTCTGATTACATTAATCGATCATCCTTATGTTAAACTTTCTGCCTGTGTTTTGAGCCGAGCCATGGACAATCCATTTCAGATGACACAATTTGCATGGAATTCTGCACTTTTATATACTGTACACTACCGCCCAAAAGTTTGGGATCACTTTTGAATTTCTTTGTTTTTGTACAGTGATTTATTTTCTACATTCTTCAACAATACTGTAAACAGCCAGTTGTTATTTGAGTTGTGTATGGATGCCTTTAGCATTGCTTTTCAATTTAGAAAGAAATAAAAATCAGAAACGACCATCGAGTTAGAAAGTGATCCCAAACTTTTGAGCAGTAGTGTACATATTATACTGTTTATTTATACAGCATTTAACTGTAACAGTAACATTTAACAGATCCTGTGATTCACAGTGAATTAAAAAGGCGCTTTATAATCTCCATCAAAAACACATTCTAGTACTCCATAGGTCAGGGAACATGTACATGCAGCAAGGGAGGCAGCTTGACCCCCCTGTTATATAATTTGCCCACCATCCTTCCCATCCACACCCAACCCTGCTTGGTATCTCTAGCTGAAGTGAGAGCTTCTCTGTGTAGGATTACATCAGTTACACTCAGTTACAGCCAAAAGTAAAGTCACTCATCAAACTGACATCTTCATAAAATTAGCAAACATACATGCTGTTTAAAACTCAGAGTCTGCACACAAACTTTACTGCCCAACTGGGAGTATGTGATATGGGGGGGATTCTTTTGTATGCTGATTCACCACATTGCTGCCAAAATGTATTTCTCACTCACTCATCATCTATACCGCTTAATCCTGTGTTCAGGGTCGTGGGGAGCCTGGAGCTTATCCCAGGAGACTTAGGACACGAGGCAGGGTACACCCTGGACAGAGTGCCAATCCATCGCAGGGCACGCAGACATACACACACTCATTCACACACTATGGGCAATTTGGGAACGCCAATTAACCTAACCTACATGTACTCCGGAGGAAACCCACAAAGCACGGGGAGAACATGCAAACTCCATGCACACAGACACCTGAATTGAGGCTGGCCGGGGATCGAACCCGAACCCTGGAGGTGCAAGGCGACAGTGCTAACCTCTACACAACCATGCCGCCCCAAAATGTATTTGTTTATTTGTATTTTTACATTTATGATAGAGATGCAACAGTCAGTCAGCTTGTGACTGGAACTGCCTGGTTTTCAGCTTGATCAGACATGACCCATCATGTTGGACATAATCGATTCTGTGCCGAGTGCACAAGCTTAACAGAAACACATTTTTAACATTATCAGAAGTCGCGACTGGTAAAATGCCTCTGATTGATTTTATTATCTTTTCAAATTAGTCTCGAAACTCACCCATTACACATGTTTACACCAGTCTCTAATGCCACATGCACTAATTAGTCTCAATACACGTGCGTTAGAAGTGTTAGAAACTGCATACGGCCGCATGTTTAGAATTGCTCAACACACACTCAAGACTTTGGAGGCATTTGAGGCGGTAAAACATCAATGTTTTCTTATAATCCTACAGGTAGTGCACTCTAAACTATTCACACACACCCATCCCATGTGGTAGGAGTGACTTATTTACTAAGTTTGTTTAGAAATAATGCAGTTTTCAATGAATTGACAATCTCTGTTGTTTTATCTCTTACTCTTGTTTCTTCTGGTTATTATCCATAAGTGCCAGGTGTGAATACTTGTAAGATTTTTCCTGGTCTTAAGATTTTGATCAGGAGTAGATACAGTACAGACCAAAAGTTTGGACACACCTTCTCATTCAAAGAGTTTTCTTTATTGTGTTCTTTTTCACATCAGCCCAGTTTGGTGGTGATCATATAAATTCCCATCCATTGGGTGCGTTTGCGAATGACCCAAAATAACTGACTTCCTGTTGAGTTGAGTCCAGGACATGCAGTGCGAAAGTTGTTCAGCTCAATGAGCTCCAAATGTGTACTGAGTTTCATGTGCATACAGTACAGACCAAAAGTTTGGACACACCTTCTCATTCAAAGAGTTTTCTTTATTGTGTTCTTTATTGTGTTCTTTAGCCCAAACAAGTCTCTTCTGCTTGTTGCCTGTCCTTAGCAGTGGTTTCCTAGCAGATATTCTACCATGAAGGCCTGATTCACACAGTCTCCTCTTAACAGTTGTTCTAGAGATGTGTCTGCTGCTAGAACTCTGTGTGGCATTGACCTGAGCTGCTGTGATTTCTGAGGCTGGTGACTCGGATGAACTTATCCTCCGCAGCAGAGGTGACTCTCGGTCTTCCTTTCCTGGGCCGGTCCGCATGTCATCCGGTTTCTTTGTAGCGCTTGATGGTTTTTGTGACTGCACTTGGGGACACTTTCAAAGTTTTCCCAATTTTTCGGACTGACTGACCTTCATTTCTTAAAGTAATGATGGCCACTCGTTTTTCTTTACTTAGCTGCTTTTTTCTTGCCATAATACAAATTCAAACTCTTTGAATGAGAAGGTGTGTCCAAACTTTTGGTCTGTACTGTATATACAGTGCCCTCCATAATTATTGGCACCCCTGGTTAAGATATGTCAAAGGCCTTACAATAAATTCAGTTTTTATTGCAGAAGCATATTGTCACACTCAAAATTGTAGAAAAATATGAAGTGAATTTTAAGGGGAAATAAAAATCCCTGACTAACAAATAATAATTTTTCATAAAATAATCTGTTCCACAATTATTGGCACAATTCCTAGAAAATAAATGTAATTGAAGTATTTCTGTCATTTCTACAGTAGTTTACAAAGTTGATCAGAGTATCTAGGAACATTTAATTATTAATTTATCACTTCCTGCTTCCCTGGGGTATAAATATGACGTGACACAGAGGCCATTTCTCTTATCCACTCTTCAACATGGGAAAGACAAAGGAACACACCATTCAAGTAAGGCAGATGTGTGTCGACCTTCACAAGTCAGGCAATGGGTACAAGAAAATAGCCACCCGCCTGCACCTGCCCATATCTACTGTGAGAGGAATCATTAAGAAGTTTTAAAAAACTGGAACAGTAGTAAACAGGCCTGGAAGAGGATGCAAGTTTATTTTGCCTCCACGCACAGTGAGGAGGATGGTAAGAGAAAGAAAAAAAGTTATCCAAAGCTCACTGTTAAAGAACTGCAACAAATGATAGCATCTTGGGGTCACAAAGTCTCCAAAACAACCATCAGACGCTATCTACATGCCAACAAGCTCTTTGGGAGGCATGCAAGGAAAAAAACTTTTCTCAATCACAATCATAAACGCAAACGTTTGGAGTTTGCTAAACGGTACTGGGGCTTCAACTGGGACCGTGATCTTTGGTCAGATGAGACCAAGATAGACCTTTTTGGCAACAAACACTCTAAATGGGTATGGCGGAACACAAAAGATGAGTATACAGAAAAGCACCTCATGCCCACTGTGAAGTATGGGGGAGGATCGGTGATGCTGTGGGGCTGTTTCTCTTCCAGAGGGCTTGGGAACCTTGTTAGGGTGCATGGCATCATGAATGCTTTGAAATACCAGGACATTTTAAAGCAAAATCTGGTGGCCTCTCCCCGAAAGCTGAAGTCATCACTGGGTCTTTCAGCAAGATAATGGCCCAAAACATGTGACCAAATCTACCCAGAAATGGTTCACCACACACAGAATCAAGCTCCGCCCATGGCCATCTCAGTCTCCAGACCTCAACTCCATTGAAAACCTGTGGAGGGAGCTGAAAAGGAGAGTGCAGAGGAGAGGAGTCAGGTCACTGGATGATTTAGAGACATTGTGCAAAGAGGAATGGTTGAAGATCCCTCTTTCTGTGTTCTCTAATCTTGTGAAACATTATAGGAGACGATTAGGTGCTGTTTTATTGGCAAAAGGGGGTTGTACAAAGTAATAAACATCAGGGTTGCTAATAATTGTGGCACCCATGATTTGATGTAAAATAATTATTTCTTAATGTGGGATTTTTTTTTTTTTTCCCACTGAATAAATGCACTTGAATTAAAGGTTGTAATTTCCTCTTTTTTTCTATTGTGGTCCTATGTTATTTAGAACAAAGCTTTTTTTTTAGAAGCTAAAGAACACATTTTAACCAGTGGTGCCAATAATTATGGAGGACACTGTATGGGCGTTTTCACACTGCGGTCCCGGATCCGTTTCCGAGTACACTTGGCCCCGGACCAGTTGATTTTTGTCTGTGAGAATGTAATCGTTCCGAATCGTTTCGCGCTCGGGAACGAGTCCTTGGACCGATTGCAGAGGTGGTTTCGGGAACGATTCACACCTTCCCGAGAACGGAAGGCGGGACATAAGTACACGCTCGTGCTCAAAAGAGGAAGTGACGTAATTCCAGTTCGACTCCGTACACAAACAAACTAGGCTACTGAAGAATCTCTGTGAAGTAATGCCGAAGTATAGCATTTGCTAGAAATTTAGACAGACGAAAATATCCGGAGATAATCGGACACTACACATAAAAACTCCGATATTTACGGAAGTATTTAGACGCGCGCGTACAGCAGCACTGAGCAATGCCGCGCGGAGTTAAACACACTGCGGCTCGTGCAGCACACAGCGCGCGTGCGATACTGAAGTGAGGAAAAGATAAGTAATAGGATAAAAACCATCCAGTGTGATCTAGTCGGAACCCCTCAAACCCACAACAACATCTACCTTCATCATCGGAACCGGACAGCGTGGAGCCTGGTCCAGGAGAGAGCCTGTGCGTGAGCGGTGAGTTCATATTAAATACTATTAACTCCTGTTATTAACACTGTTAAAGAGTCTCATATCATCACCACATCTCCAGGTAATTGTCTGTGGATCTTGTGGTGACATTTAAATGCATATAATAAGGTATACAGGATGATCCTTTCACATTAGCTCACTACAAAGTTAACGTTGAAGGCTCCTCATGTCTGCTCACTTTAAGGCCTCAGATCATTTCACTGTTCAGAAGAGCAGAATGTGATGAACTCCAGTGTTGTGCTTATGTAGCTATTAGAATTACAGCTACTTTACTCTTTACTCATATGTTATATATAACCTTCATGTATATTCTCCAACACATCTCAGAGACACTTATAAACACTGAGATGCTGATGAGCCACATAAGCTCCACACACAATTTCATGTTATCTGTGATTGCTGTGACAAAATGTAAATGTTGGAAAACTGTAATTTGTACAAGCTGTTATGGTTGCAACTTTCAGCTATTTTTTTGCGTTTATACTTTCTTGCAGACAGGCACTGGAGGAAACACAGACTGAGACCTCTGACAGCAGCACAAGACCAGCTAACAACAGAAGAAAGAGACAAAACCTGACGTGCAGAGCAGGAGACTCATAATGTCTGCATGAAATCTCAGATTTAGATGGAGGAGTTCTGACTACAGATACAGAGGAAGGAACAGCAAGAGATCGAATAGGATGTTGATGCAGACGATGGACCAACTGTTGTCTTAATTTCATTAACACACACCCTCTTGCTATGCAAGTACAAGTAAATATAAAATATGCTACATTTTAATGTTTATATTTTTTGTCCTATTTGACAGCTAATTCTGTTGCAAAATGTAATTTTATTATATTTTTATTTAATAATGTTTAATAAAACCTTTTGCACTCTATCCAGTACTTTGTCTCTATTCCAAATCCCCCACACCCATCTTGGATTTTACAGTATACATTTATTTTTACATTTACAAAAATACAATATAAACACACTGCACACAAAACATGTTAAACACTAAACATTGATGCATTGTGAGGTTTTAAATTAAATAGTTTCAGCATCTCGGCTAAGTTTGAAAATCTACACATAGCAAGGTAAGAAAAAAAGAGCACAAGCATCTCTCTTGTAGGACTGTTGTCTTCTTAATAGGAGTATTTAGTAGCCATTCCTGGTCACAAGGACATCCTGCCATCACACACCACTCCTCTCTAAACCCAGATGATCCTGAGGAGAACAGAAAAATGCATGATTAGATATTTATAATTTATTGTATGTATCTATGCTATTTGTTGAACTTTATTCTAGCAGACATTATATTTATTTGTAGCATTTATTGCATTTATTAATTGTTTACATCTGATTAATTTACAGTGTACATAAACACTTTCTGTTTATGATAAAAAAGTAAAAATTTTAAATGTGCTATGACTAAAGAAAGTAATGTTTAATGAGCACTTTATTTCTATTTGACTGGGAATCAGAAGAGAATGTAGACTCACCTGATTCCTCACCTTACAGAGTAGAGATGTAAAGTCATTCCTCAGTGCCTCGTGCTGTGTCCGTGCAGCGCGCGCTCATTTCACCCTCTGAGTCGCGCGATAGATGAGTCAGTAGGCATGTTGTTTACAGCGCCGTTGTTTTTGTCAGGTAACAGGTGTCTCACAGTTCATGACCCGAGTAGCGTTTCTTCTTCTTTCTTAGTTTTTTTTTCCCGCGAAAAACAAACCAACTACCTCTCTACCGCCACCTACTGTTTCCGGTTGTGTAAATACGCAAGTGTCCCCGGGATCACAATCGCTATTACAGTGTGAACGCAGACCTGCGGGGGGATTGGGGAGGGGGAGAAATCGTGCTTGGGTACAGAACGGAACAGAACGTTACCAGTGTGAAAACGCCCTATATATACTTTGTGGAGTACTTGTATTACTTTTGTACTTGTGTAAAAAAAGTTGAAGCTTTATCAGAGTAGTGTTTTTTTTTTTTTTTTTTTTTTTTTTTAAAAGCTGTGTAGCATACCCTGGCAATTAAACTCAGACTAGCTTCTTGCTGTCTTCTGCCTGCCTCTTATGGTGTAAAACATGACTGGAGCTGTACTGCCCAGAGCTGTGGTCCTGAATCGTCTGAATACAGGATTAAGCGGTATAGATGAGTGAGTCTTCAAAAAGTAATCCGTTACATTACTGCGTTACTTTCTGATAAAAGTAACTAATGTAGTTTGAGTACTTTTCCATTGCAGAAAATGAAAACTCCTTTGTGCTTCTTCATGCATGTTGTTTTAGAATAATTATAAAGGTCTTGACTATCGTTATCACTCAGCGAAGTTTGGCCCATAATCTGTCAACTACTAATACCCCTATTTCACCTGCGGTTTCGAGCGGTGGCCGTAAGTACGGTTCATCATGATTCACCGCAAGTTTACTCGTTACATCAAAAAAGTAATCTGAGTACTCTAACTCTGTTGCGTTACACCCAACACTGATCAGGACTACCTGATCCTCCCCAACATGCTCCAGTTTCTCTGCCTGGTAGAACGTGTCATGGATATATATATATGTTCTGCCTGAAAAAGGCTTCCTTTTAAAATCGCAAGACCTTTTAAAATCGCAAGACCTTTAATCCACTGTGCGGGCCAGGTGAATTTTTTCCCTTTTCCCTGATTTTTTTATTTTATTTTTCCCCCGCCGCAGGTCTGTGTGTTAAGTTTGCATGTTCTCCGTGTGCTTGGTGGGTTTCCTCCGGGTAGTCCGGTTTCCTCCCACAGGCCAAAGACATGTCGAGTAGTCCAGGCAACCCTTGACTCTGTACAGGATAAGTGCTATAGATAATGAGTGAGTGAGAGTGTTTATTGTTTTATTGTTTAATTATTTTAATGTACTGAATATTTTATTTAATTTTTTTAACAGGCCGTTTATAGGGTCTGCAGCTATGTTATGACTGTATAGCACTTGCAAATCTCATGTCCTTGTACACAACATTTTGTAACATTATTTCTCGTCTTCAGCACACTGCTTACACTAGAGAATCCCACATGGCTTCACGGTGTACACACACCATTCAAATCACATAATCTCCTGTTTTACAGAACACATTGGGGATGTTAAGTGAAGCATACACACATAGACACCTGTGATGCTAATTAGTGGACACACCTTGAATTAACATGTCCCTTTGGTCACATTATTTTCAGTATTTTCTAGGGGTAGCATCATTTTTGTCCAGGCCTGTTCCATGAGTTCATTTTTTTTTTATAATTCTGTTGAAGCATGGTTGAAAAGCAATGTCTGACCTTCATTGGTTAACCTTCAGAGAATTCTTATTTATTATTACTTTTGTCATATTAAAGTTATTTCTGTGACCATTGTGAGTTTTTCTTTCATTGACCGAAGGGTACCAACAATTTTGTCCACGTGTGTACAAGTCATTTATTACTGAAGTGACTAAGAGAGTGTAAATATCCTTTATTGTCTTCAATGTTCTCCAAAAAGCCTTTGAACACATTTAAACCACTCAGAGTTACACAGGAAATGGCTTCACTGGTCACATGAAAGAAGGAAGTGATGCAATTGAATCGTCACAACACTTGAAAATGAGCTTTGCTCAAAATGTGGAACTTTGTTTCTATAATAAAGTTATAATAGCAGTTTTAAAGTTAAATATTTTGTCAGAGACAGCATTGTTTGTCAGATAATAATAATCTGTCTGAATTAATAAAAGTCTGAGAAATGTTGTTCTGCTGTCAAACTGTTCATATCCATGTTCCATCAAGTGAGAAACTTTAGATTAAGTGTTTACACATCTAATATTTACTTACTGCATGGATTATCAGGGTTTACACCCCCTCCCCCTCTCATTACAGTTAAAAGCTCACACTGATCAGCTGGATCGGGTCAGACTGTTCTGACTGAAATGATTAACATGATGTAGTTTTATTTAGATCAGGACATTATTATGATTATTAGTGAATATTAATATCCATGTAAACACATGACAGATCCTGAAGACTAGGAGTGTTTACATGGACACTAATATTCCACTAACATGTGGATAACTACAAATATGACCATGTACATGTGTTCAGGGCCGCGATCTGTCTGTGAGTTTACTCTGGTTAAACACATGAAAATAAACACGTCTCTGTGATCACTTATCATTAGGAGGAGACACTGCATGGAGCAGGTGGTCCAAACTGATTGCAGCGTGTCTGGTGGTGCTGTGTGTTATCCTGCTGATTGTCATCATAGTGCTGTCAAACAAAGACAACAATTTGAAGACAGAAAACGAGTTAGAGACCTGTAACAACAACCTGAATAGAGAGAGAGAGCAGTTTCAGAGGGAGAGAGCTGAACTCGAGAGGTTTTTAAAACTGGGTGAGTAACACTTTACTGCAGAACTGTCACATGATTATTAATGAACATAACTGTAACCATTCATAATTACATTTAATGTTGAACATCATTAAAACAAGTTTGTTCCTGTTATCACTTGCTCCATACTGTAGCAGCGAGTCTGTAGTAGTCTGTGTTTCTGTTGTTGTTGTTGTTGTTGTTGTTGTCATGACACTAGGAAATCAGAAAGCACAAATTTATCTGTGGAGTTTAAAAAAAATACTGACTTATAAATACTGTAAAATAATACTAATGTTGAGGCATAAATAATGTTGTCGTTCTTCTCCCCTTTTTTAAAAAAAACACTTTGAGTTCAGGATGGACTTATTCCAACTCCAGTGTTTACATCATCATTAATGAGCAGAAGAGCTGGACTGAGAGCAGACAGAACTGCAAAGATAGAGGAGCAGACCTGGTGATCATAAACAGCAGAGAGGAACAGGTGTGTGTGTGTGTGTGTGTGTGTGTGTGTGTGTGTGTGTGTGTGTGTGTGTGTGTGTGTGTGTGTGTGTGTGTGAGCCTGTGTGGGAGCGTGCATGTGTGAGTGTGTGTGACTCTTATTTATTCGTATATTTTTTCTACAAACATTGACAGGAATTCGTCACTAAACTGCGGGGTAGTGGCAAAAGAGCTTGGATTGGTCTGCGTGGCAGAGAGAACAAGTGGAAGTGGGTGGACGATACAACACTGATCACTGGGTAAGAAATCACTGAACTAATAATTTGCTTATGATACAGTTACTGACTCTTCATTAGTCTGAGAAACACAGCAGATCCTCTGATTCTCTCCTTCAGGTTTTGGGGAAATGGACAACCCGACAGTAAAGCAGGAGATGAGGATTGTGTTATAACTGGTGAAACATCTGATCCTGTGAACAACTGGGGTGATGATCCCTGTAGTAAACAGTATAATTGGATCTGTGAGAAGACAATCTTTAACTGAATTGCTGTATGTGAATGAAAAGCAGTAAATTGAATGTACATGTGTATCTGTGTAGGTCAGTGTGTGTGTGTGTGTGTGTGTGTGTCTGAAAAATCCTCATTATAGATAAATAAATGAATAAATAAAAATTAAGATAACTAAAGCTTTCTGCTATACAGTCTGCTATGAGTTCACAGCCTCAGTCATTCTCAGATTTTTCCTTAGAATCTAACTAATAATTGTTTGTGGAAACTCCGGGAAATATAATCCGCTTTTTTGTGACAATATATAATTTTCATGCGCTTTAACTGTTAAGAACAATATAATTTACTAATTTTGTAACATACAGTAAATATTAATGTAAATTCAGCTAAATTTCCATATAAAATATAATACTGTATAATTTTTTAGTACTGTAGAGAGAAGACAAAGCGACCGTAGAGGAAAACGCGGCTTGGGGTTGAATTATTACCGAATTTACCCTCCTGTACTGATACCAAAGAAAACGCTCTGGCATAAATTAGAGTACACATACGGGTAACATCGGTATTTTACATTCTAGCACTGCGGGAGACACAGCAGTACAGTACTGTACAGTATACAGCAGGGGTGTCAAACTTACGGCCCGCGGGCCAAATCAGGCCCGCAAACAGGTTTAATCCGGCCCACGAGATGATTTGAAGTTAAAATTAGCTGCAAATTTTCAATGAAAGAAACTGCTGCTCTGAATGTGTCCACTGGATGGCGCAATAGCAGTTATGTTCAGCAGGCAAACTGTTTATACCGGGGCCGAGCAAGTAGGCCTGACAGCTGGCCTGGAGCTAGCTGCCTTACGTCTTCTACTTTGAACATTACACGCTTTGTTTACACCCTCATTGCCCCAAAATGTCTCTGTCAAAAAAAGAGAAAAGTGGACACAGAGTGCAGAGGCTTCCAAGAAAAAATGGTTATCATCCTATTTATTCACAGAAGTGAATGGGAAACGTGTGTGTTTAGTATGTTCACAGCAGGTTTCAGTGCTGAAAGAATATAACCTTTGACGCCACTATGAGACTCTTCATGCCGAAAAATACAAAAACTTGCAAGGACAGCAGAGACTAGAAAAGGTAAATAAACTTTAGACGGCTCTGAAAAAGCAGCAGTCTGTGTTTTCTCGTAGCCGAGAAATAAGTGATGCTGCAGTGAAAGCCAGCTACCGTATTGCTAATGAAATTGCAATACGCATTTAGTGAGGGTGAATTTGTAAAGACATTCATGCTGAAGGCTGCAGAAACTGTCTGGTGTGCCCTGAAAAACGTATGGCTTTTGCAAATATCAGCCTGACAAGAAACACAGTTGCAGACAGGATTTCTGATCTTGCGGAGGATTTGGACAGCCAATTGAAGTGCAAAGTAAAGTCATTTATTGCGTTTTCAGTTGCAATCGATGAAAGCACGGACATTACAGATGTTGCGCAACTGGCGATATTCATCCGCGGAGTTGATGACACTCCGTCACAGAGGAGTTCGTAGAGTTGGTGCCAATGATGGACACCACAACAGCAGCTGATATTTTCACCGCCCTCGTCGGAGCGCTGGACAGGGTTGGCGTGGACTGGTCTCACGCTGTCAGCCTGGCTACAGATGGTGAACCTTCAATGTCCAGGAGAAAAGCAGGTGTTGGGACAAAATTCAGGCTGCAAATGGAGGACGTGATTTTTGGACTTTTCATTGTATTTTGCATCAGGAGGCATTGTGTTGCAAGTCATTGAAGATGAATAATGTCATGGAGGTGGTTGTCCGAACCGTAAATTTCATCCGATCCAGAGGCCTGAATCATCGTCAGTTTGACAGCCTTCTCAGAGAGAAAGACCACATCTATGGCCTGCCATACCACACCGAGGTAAGATGGTTAAGTCAAGGTGCTGTGCTGAGGCGCTTCTTTGATTTAAGAGAGGAAATCAAACAGTTCATGTAAAAAAAAGCGCAAACCAGTGTTAGAATTTAAGTCAACAGAATGGATGCGCAGCAAAAGTTGTCACGCAGTACTATGACAGCATATGTGTGTTCAAATTGAAGCTGTCATTGTGGGAGACACAACTCGCGGCTGGTAATGCTGCTCACTTTCCTTGTCTGAAAGATGTGTGCGCGACCCAACATGCCGCAGACATGAGGTGGTTTAAAGACTATTGCGGGAGTTTAAGCAACACTTTCAGATTGAAAAGCGTTGAACTGGAGAAAGACTACAAAGTTTTTTGCTCGCCATTCACCGTGAATGCCTCTGATCTGCCCGTCAACATCCAACTAGAAATAATAGACCTGCAGTGTGACTCAGATTTGAAGGGCAAGTGTGCCGCAGCTGGCTTGGACACGTTTTACAAGCATCTCTTGCCAGGTTACCCTAACTTGACAGCCCTTGCTGCAAAAGTGCTGTGCATGTTTGGAACCACATATCGTTGTGAGCAAATATTCTCTGTAATGAGCATCAACAAAACAAAGCTGCGCTCAAGGCTCACACACAAGCACTTGAATGACATCCTGAAACTGGCTGCCACTCAGGATGTGATGCCTAATATTGATGCACTTGTGAAAGCTAAAAGATGCCAGGTTTCAGGAGTAAAATAAACAGTGGGTAACCCCACTTAAAATGCTGCATGAGAGACATATGCACCCTGATAAAGTTCTGTGAAAATGATATTTAAAGAAAGTGAACAGTGTGTGATTTACTGTAAAAATGTCAGTCACTTCAGTTCATAAGTTTGGTTTGTTGAAATTGTTCATGCAATCCACAGCTTTTATAATTCTATCAATAAATAGTGTAGCCTACAAGGCAGGGAGTAACTCAACCCTCTTGAATAGTTTTTACCTCAGTTTGTATGGTGTGGTGAGTTAGCTCGGGATTAAGATGTGGAAATGACAAATGAGGTATTTGATACCTAGAAGAGTATTTTGTTCAATCCCAGATAGGCTGTGACTTAAAGTTGGATGCCTTTGTAGATACAGTGGGATGAAGTGTACTGTAACTTCCAACCACTGAGGATTTTTTTTTTAAATTGCACCAATTTTTTCCTCAGAATTTTCAACTAATTTGAAGTGTTTTGTAAAGAGCATTATTTGTGATGTGTTCAGAATGTACCAAAGTAAAACAAAGAAAACACATCTGAAGTTATTCTTAAGTTATTATGCCATGATTTTACCGGTCCGGCCCACTTGGGAATAGATTTTCCCCTATGTGGCCCCTGAGCTAAAATGAGTTTGACACCCCTGGTGTACAGGTTTACCTTTAAATTTGTAAGGGTAATGTATTAAGCTGAGTTTGAAATTAAATTAAAGTGTTTAAAAATGCCTATAAAAATAGTCATTTATAGGCATTTTTTTATCACACCCAAAATTTGCATTTATTTTATTCTTTTTTTCAATTCACAGGATCTCTAGGAAGGTAACTCCCGCAAATGTCAGGGGTCGATTGTATATGTTTTTGCCTGTAGCACTGATTCTGCACATACACACAGCATTTAGGCCACAGAGACCACATATCCCCTAAGAGTCAGCAAATAATGTGATATTTCTTTATATTTAAATTCATTTGGAATTTAGTAATAAATGTTTCTGTTCATAATTCATGTCTCAAGTGTCTATTTTCTGAATGGAATTTTAGACTTTTATTATAGACTGTGAATATGTTTTAACAGATCCTGCATTTCCTGAGAAATTATCAAAAATAATTTCTGTGTAATCTGTCATACAGAATCAGACTTCTAGATGTAAGTGTCAGGATTAACGTATAGTGGGACACAAGTGCAGGTAAACAAGAACAGATTCATTAATCCAATAACCAAAACAAACACAGGCAGTTCGTACTCGTAATCCAGAAACAGGCAAGGGTCGGTCGATCAGCAAAACACAGAGACTAGGGCAATCAAAACTCAGAAACCAAAATACCAGATCAAAGTCATACACTGAAAAGTTTATCACAACAAGATGTAGACTGTTTCTGCCATGTTTGTATGCGGATACGGCCTTGTCCGTTTTGCCATTTCTGCTGGCTTGACGGTAAGCAGTGAATAAGAGTGAATCATAGGCAGATGAAAGTGATGCACCAGTTATTACTGATTATTAGAAACCATGATGTGCTGGTTTATAAAGGAATGCTCACTTCAGTGTTAAGAGATATGTAAACAGTGTTGGGTGTAGAGTACTCGGATTAGTTTTTTGATTTAACGAGTAATCTAATGCGTTAGGTCCGCCATTCAAATAATCAGTTACTTAGTTACTTTTTCAAAAATGTAATCCGTTATTCAGACAATTTATGTGATCCGTGAGCCAGACAGCAGTCATTCCCAATCCATTTGTGTGTGTGTGTGTGTGTGTGAGTGAGAGAGAGAGAGTCGTCCTACAAGCCCCGCCCCCGATAACCCGCCCCCCTCTGTTATTCCTGTTATACGCAGTAATGTAACTGATTACTTTTTGAAGACAGTAATTTTGTAATGTAATTAGTTACTTTAAAATGTAATGTCCCCTAACACTGTATGTAAACTATTTTAACAGCAGACAAGCAGCTTCACAGGAAGCCCAGGTATAGATGGTGTAGGTGAGATGACTCGAGGAAGAAGTCTTGAGAGGGAGCAGACTCAGAAGAGGAGATGATCTATGGGTTGTGTGTGACGCTGGTGATGGTGCGGTTATAAATCAGTACAGTATGCATGTGTAGAAGAGTGAAAACTAACAGTACTCTGTGTGTTGACATGGTGTTCAATTAGAGTGTGAGTGAGCACAGGACAGGCTTTATGATCGCAGCAGGTCTTGTGTACAGATCTACAGTATCCAGGTGAGATTATCCTCATCATCCTCATCATGAACTCATTTATGTTTTAGAAAGTAGAAATAGTTAAAAAGTAAAAGCTAAAAATAGGCTGATTAGCATCTGACACCTAAACTTCCCTTCTACTCAACATTTTGATTTAATTCATGACACAGGTTTAGCAACCTCAGGCAAATAGCGAAAGATTGGAAAAGTTTCATTAAATTTTGCGTGATGCTGTGACAAATTCAGCTGGACAAACATACAGTGGAACTTTGGATTACGAGTAACCTGGTCCAGCAAGACAAGCAAATTTTTTAAATAAATTCTGCGTTAATTAACGAGCATGTCTTGATTTACAAGTAATAAGTATCATCGAGTATCGTGGAATTCATGCGCTTCTTCTTTTGATGCCAAGCGTCATGTGATCACAACTGAGCTATTTTATTTCATGTGTAATGAGAAGAAGAACTGGATTGAGAGCAGACAGGACTGCAGGGACAAAGAAGCAAACCTGGTGATAATAAAAAGCCAAGATTTCTCTTTCGGTATATTTTAGGTATACAGTAAATATATAAATATATATAATTATATGAGTATTAAGTTCAAATTCATCTTTTAGAAATGCATTTATATGACAATAGATTTGTACCTAATAAGTGACAGATCCCAAGAATGAGACAATAATAATAATAATAATAATAATAATAATAATCCATATTTAATGTCCCACTTTTATAAATGCAAAAGAAAACATTATATTTTATGTTTATTATAAAGCTAATAATGTTTTCAATTTTTACACTTGATAACTAAATAAATTGATTATATACTCAAACACCTGTCCAGCGTAAATCTGGAACACGATCTGAAGTCAGCAGGCTGGTTAACAACACCTGTTAACTAAAGTTAGGTGTCTTCATTGGCTATGGAGGTGACAGCATGTGGACCAGTTAAGCTTAAATACAACCTCAATGTACAAATAGATATATAAATGGTATTTTTGCTTACCTGTTGTATCTTATACAATCAATTTAGTGTGTGCTTTTGTCTGAGCTGCTGCAGAACTGCAATTTCCATTGGGATTAATAAAGATTAAACTTATCGTAACTTCTCTTCTTTTATTTTATCAAACCTTAAAAAAAAAAACATTATCTATAACCAACTATATCAGAAGGAATTACCATACCTACAATAATTAGCAGGGTAGGCCATATTTGTCATGCGCACTCCTAACGCGACCGGCACGAGGACCCGGAAGTAGTACGGTCGCGACTTAGGAAGCATAAAAGGAGACAAGATGGCGCTTTACACTCGCTCAGTCATTGAGTTTTGCCCATGCTATCGCCGACGCCTCGCTCGTCTAAACGTGAGTACTCACTTTCTTGGGTTATCGCTTCCGATTGGGTGTGTGTATTTAGAACGCGGGTTTATTTGTGTAAACTCTTGCTCTCGCTTCGGGAGAGTTCTAATAATAACCAGCGTGGTTATCCTGCCTGCTCGCGCTACTTTCGCGTTTGGGTTTACCATCCACGCTACAGGGCTAACTGCTAGTTTTTCTGATTCATCTCCGGTTAGTTCGTGACAATATTTAGGTTAGGCTAAACAACAGGATAGCTTCTTGACATGCAATGAGGTGCTTCTGAGCCAACAGTCACCTAAAGGATGCAGTAATGTCAGATTCAATGTTATGAGTTAAATCCCCCAAAGCCTGTAATATAAAAAAAATTCTTAGTATGTTAAAATTATGAAACAGTAAGTCATAGTTTTGATCTTAAGAAATAACTGACGTTGAAAGAGGAAGAGACTGTTCACGACATCGGCAACTTAGGAAAGAAACGGTTACAACTCAGACGGTGCAAATCTGCAAAACAACTTCCTTGCACAAGAGTGAAGCATTTCACATCTTCACTCAAACGGTGTAGATCAGCACAAATCCCTTGAATAGGGAAGTTTCACAACCCCCTGGCACCGGAATGCATTTCCTCTGTGCCCCAGAACAGAGAACATACAAAGGTTTTGGGACACGTGATATGTTAATCAGTTAAAGTATGCAAAATAGGCAAATATAAAATTATACATGTGTGTGTGCATATAGAATGTGTGATATCTTTGTGTTGTGTTCAACATGTTCATTCTAAACTTAAGGAGGGTCAACCTGTACAACCTTTGTTATAGATAAAAGTATGAATGAGTATGCAAGACATGGTATGTTTGAGGGAATTATGTCTAATTTTCCTTAATAATTGATATGAATGTGGCACAACCATTAAGAATGGATTTATGTCAGCGTGATCTTTACAAGTGTCCTTGTTTACTTAGTAAGTGCTCTTGTTTACGTAGTTCTCACATGATGTTTTTAACCTTGATTGTATTTTTCTACCATTGTTTTTCCATTTCTTGGCTTGGGTCGATGTTTACATCTTAGTATAAAATGGGTGTTTTGCCATTTATGTTGGGATTTCATTGCTCAGGCTGACTGATTGATGCGTGCATGCAAAATAAAACTTTTGCAAAAATCTTTTCCAGCTGAACCCTAGCTCTGAGTCTCCTGATTCTTCTGTCATCTAATGCTCCGGTCTTTTCCAGAAGATTTTATAACAGTATCAAATGAAATCTCTGTGTATTCAATGTATGTTGATGAGCATGAAATCTTAGTCATATAAACCAGACTCATGTTAATACACCTTACTTAAATTACTAAAACTCCACTGCGATGGCCTCCCACGTGACAGACCAAACCACATGAAACCATGCTACTTAATCACACACACGCACACACACACAGAGGGTGAAAATTAATGGAGTTCTTCTAGTAATGTTAACTAGACCTGAGAATGTCAGGACAGATATAAACAGCTGACCAGTAATTTGTAATCAGAGTGAATTTATACAGGTTGCTTCATCTTTCTATGTTAACATACGTAGCCAGTGTCTATACATCTCACATCACATAGAACATGAAGTGTTATTGAATAGGACTAGAGCTTATTGTTTCTGTGATGCAGTGACCACATATTTGCTATCCATCACACTGCAGATAGAAGAAGTAAGTGTTTACTCTTCAAGTTGCTGAGAGAAACAAAACAATTTTTCCATACAAGAGAAAGAACTTAAACATCCAGATAGGCAGAGGCGCAGCAGTTCTGTGTTTTAATGAGTGTGTAATGGATGAGCAGTGTCTGAGAGTGTTTATGAAGATGTGAACCTGTTGAGGAGATAAAGAGAGGGGAGCAAGTGAAGATGGTTGTAAATGTCTATGAGAATACAGAAGCTATTAAGGTACACAGAAAGGGAGAACTGCAACAGAAAAGGGAAGCAACAGGTTTAAAATACAGGTACGGAATTTTTTATAATAATCTGTGTGTTCAGCAGTTTGTGTTTACTCTATGTTAAGTAATAACTATATGTGTGCTGTCATCATTAAAAGAAAATTGAGCCACTAAATAAAACTTTATTTATTTATTTATTTATTCTATTCGGTTTATTACCTAGAGACATTTCCCATGTTCCCAAGTTGGAGTGTCTGTACATTGAAGATATTTGCGAAACAATAATTTGGGGGGACATAAGATGAGTAATAGCATACATCAGGATGTTTTTAATTTTTTTATTTTTTTGTTTGTCTGTTTGTTTGTGGACACATCACGTAAAAACTACTCAACAAATTTTAATGGGATTTTCTGTAACATATAGGGTTTGTTTCAATACAATCCATCCATCCATGAAAAGAGAAGATATGCTAATTTGAAATTTCTAAGGAAAGCGCCCTTATCATGAAAAAGATCATTAATTAATCTAAAAATTCAACAAATTTTTTTAATATATGCTCATGAGTGTGCAGTTAAAATCTATGTAGGGGTGCCAACAGGCCACCGCAAAGTCAGCGATCAATCGATCACATTCCAAAACCCCTCTCCTAGCTGAATGGCGCCATCTTGCTAATCTTGTCTCATCCGTGACACAAAGAAGTGGGCAACTTAACCCAATCAGGCAATGGAAGACTGCTGCACCTGAAGCCACAATAAGTCCAGTTAACCTCGACTACAGCGGTGTAAATCGGCAATCCGATACAGTTTTACATCTTCGAGGGGGGAAAACCCTCTCCAACTCATACTACCAGCACTCTCGTTGAACTCCAGAGCACATGCCGCAGGAACAAAGGGTCCGTAGTTGTACAGACACTTCCATAGATGATCATTTAAGTATGCCAGTAGAGCAAATAAATAAATAAATAAATATATACACAGTATGCTTGTATATCTTTGTGTGATGTTTGATGTGCTTATTGAAATCAAGGAAGTGTAATCAATGTTTACAACCCTTTTTGTAAATGAAGATATACATGAGTGTGCAAAATATGAATTATTTGATATCAAATGAAAGCTTGTTTTATTTAAAGAATATTAGTGTAGCTGAGTCACCAAGTCATCCGCTCTTCAAGAACTCTCCACCAGACTTCATGCAAGAACTCCAAAGTCCTGCAACAAAGAAACTCTCGGAAGAAATTCCAGAGCACCGACATCGGTAACCAACGCATCACGAAAGGATTCCCCAAAAGACGTCATCTCAACAACAGCACACCAACCAATCAGCAACACCGTGATTCCCTTTGCTGGAGGCGAACCATTCCGGAAGAGACCAGAACATAACGCAAGTAAATAAACAAAGGTTCATACCTGTGCATCTGTCTGTTTGTGTGTTTAAGTAGCGTAGTTTAGTTAAATAAATTCTTATTTCTTTATTAAGAACTGTTGTTTTGGTCAGGTACTTTAAAATCTAAACATTTGCCCAGATCTTGCATTATGTTGCTTATAATTATAAACCAGATTCTGTTATCATCGTTGGCCATGGAATGAATAAGATTAGTAAGATCGTGTTGTATAGTGAACGGATAGAAGTGTAGAGCAGGAGAAGTCTTAAGATTGAGACATTTATTTTCTTCAATATATGCATCTGCTTATGCCTCTATTATGAATAATGGTCTACAAAGAACAAGGGGAAATTATTACAAATTATTAACTATAAATTGCCATCAACACTGATTGACACAATAAAGAACACCAATAGTATTTATCACCAAATATGCATATTTAACTCAAATATATTAAACAGAAATATCTGTACTCAATGTGACAGTCTGGTTAACAATAGCAAACTAAGAAATATTTACTTGTATAGGCAAACACAAATAAATGCGTTCAGGACAGCTACTTATAGCGCTAACACAACAATGATGACTCTTTGTCGAATCATCGCGGCAAATGCGGCAGCAAACAACCGATCAAGCGGAAAACTACGGGTGATATAAACATCGGAAATAGCAATAACCTGCATATTATATAATAATTAAATACAACATTATTCCGACTTACTTGTATTATCTAAACACATTACAGAAACATAGCATCAGCATAAACAATGATGGAAAGCTGTATATTTCAGTAGGTCCCACACCAACATTCGTCCCATTAGAAACATGGAACAAACTTTAGTCCGTAGTTCCTGAAGCAGGCTTTCTGACACTGTGCACTTCACAGTAACACATAAATTTTTCAAATATAATAAAATTTGCTTAAAAGTGTGTAATTAAATTCCACGCAAACAAAGTCATAGGCACACATATCTAAAAATAATAGTCTTTGCTATTTAAAACACATGGCAGTCTAAGCAGTGTAGTCTACATGATACACATGTACAGTAGGTGCAGGAGTAAAAGATCAAAAATGTATGTAAATAAAATAAATAATATGCACTTAAGACAGCTAAAAACATAGTTATAAAATTTATCATGGTACAGTTCATAAAGTGTAACAGTTAAAATAACACACCACATTTTTTTCTTATGTTTTCTAAATAAATAAAAAGAAATGTAAAATTCACTGTGGTTTGTGATCAACTGTGAACACTGTCAAGCAGGTCACTAGATGGTGCTTATCGCTAGGAAGGAACCTAAAACCCCATAGAGGCCAGATGCTGCTGATTGCACTGAAGTAATACAGATGTAGCAACTCAAAACAGCCAGGGTCGGGCAACTGACGTGTGAATGGCTTATGGCTGGCGGATGGCTGACGTGTGGCTGTCGTGAATCCCCCCTCCTTCTCCTGCCAGAAGGCGTGTCCAAATTTCACAGTAAACACGCCCATTGAAGCCATATTTATTCATTTACCATCCGCCACCACTAGATGGCACTTTGTTCTCAAGAAGACGTTAACAGAAGCCAGCAATTTAGCTGCTGAGTAGCAATCACATGATTTTAACCCTCCGCCCCCCCCCCGCTGGACCGACGCTAGCAAACTGCAATATGGAGATGAAGATGACAGTTTAATGGACTTCTTATCCAGGGTAAGTGTTGGCTTTTTTATATAAAATTTGGGTGTTAGTTTAGTTCCCAGTTTAATAATTATTTTTAATTGGCCGATTTGAAAATTACTGTCAGCGCCTGCAACAGTCAGATGTAACTTTAGGTAACTTAATCATCTGTTTACCAAGTCTGGAGTTACAGCTTACTGTCAGTGTCACAAAACTCACAACGTCACTCTCTCACTCAGAAAGATGCTAAAACTTCGGAAATACTATTAACTTCGGCTGCACTACCCGAAAAACTGATTAATATAGTTTTGTGAGCTCAGTGTATTTTTATAAGAAGAGTGTTTGTGTCCTCTGAAAATTACTGAGAGAATCTGACTGAGTATTCTCTGGATTTAGATAAATTCAGCATTTTTTTTTGGGGGGGGGGGAGTGAGTTAATCTGCAGTTGGGATTAGGTGTACCGGAGCTAGCAAGCTAAACTCTCATAACCATGTTTGTCTTATTATGGCGTTATATTCCTGTCACAATTCTGAGCGCGTGGTTTGACATTTTGAGAGCAGACAAAGCACTCTATGCGTGTGCAGTGCCTCCACTGCGTGTTCAACAGCTCAATTCTGCATGTGCAGTGTCTCCCTTGCTCGCTCAACATGTTCTCAGCACATGCGCGACTTCTCAATTCTGTGCGCGCTCGACTCTGCCTGTGAGATTTCGTCAAAGTGGGACGAAACCGCGGGACCCGATTGAGGCGCCCTGGGCGGACCAAATATCTGCGCGGCCCAACGGACAGCGCAGAGATGATCTGGTTTATTTGTGCAGCCCAGTGGATCGCGCAGCGCGAACCAGTTTCAGTCGCGCAGCGCGGACCAACTTGAGCAGCGCTGCTCGAATCACAATCCTGCGCGACCCACTGGACTCTGATAGAAATAGACCCCGTCCGCCATAACTTTACATTTACCCACAATTTTCCGCTGCCATGCCTGGTTTGTATTTGCGGATCCCAACGGGGAATTGTGGGTAAATGTAAAATTGTGGGTACATGTAAAATTATGGTGGACAGGGTCAAAGTCGCGCAGCGCTGTCCAGTGGGTCGCGCAGGATTGTGATTTGAGCAGCGCTGCTCAAGTTGGTCCACGCTGTGCGATCCACTGGTCTGCGCAAATAAACCAGTTCATTTCTGCGCTGTTCAGATTGTCCGTTGCGCTGTCCGTTGGGCCGCGCAGATATTTGGTCCATCTAGGGCAGCTCAATCGTCCCACTTTTGATGTGTTTGGCTTCCCATAGTCCAGTGTAACAAAACTGCCACAAAACCAACCAATCACAGACTTCCACACACTACTTCTGATTGGCTGTTCCTTCTCTATCAGCTGCCACTATCGACCGCATAACGGAAGCGTTGTAAATAAAGGTTTATAAGTAAAGCGACCGAGTTGCCCGATTTGAATTTTAGTCCATGTAGTCTAACGATGAGCTATATGGATAATTAGATAAGTAAATAAAAACACACAAAGGACAAACGAAACTAGTATATACTAATACTTCATTGAATAAAAAATAAATACTATAATTTTTGTTTATGATATTTATAAAGAAATACAACTTAATTTACAATGCTTCGCTTATATAATATCCTTTCATTTGTATATAATTATATATAATAATATTATTTTAATTTCTTTGTAATTTTCTTTTGATTTTGTAAAGCTACTTTGAGACAATGCCCATTTTAAATTATCTTCTTTTCTTTAACCAGAGCTCTGCAGAGGGGTGACGGCTGGCCTTTTGAAGCTACTGAAGGGGCATGAACGACCTGGAGTCTACACATCGGGGGAAACAAAGGAAGTGTTTGAAAGTTTTTATAAATTGGATACTTTAATAATAATTTAAAAAAAACAGATAGAGACTGATAAGCAGTTGGTGATACAACTTCTATTCACCTGTTTTTATACATATTACTGTTTTAACTTTGAAGAATAAAGTTTTTTTTTTTACATCATGTTTGTGTGTTTTAATTGTTGGGGTATTGTTAGGCCAATTTGTTTTGATAGATTTTTTACTTGAACCAACTACATCAATTGGCTAAAATATGAGACAACTTTGTTTTAAATAGTCAAAAAGTTGTGCTATAAAATAAATAATAATAATAATTATTATTATTATTATGGTCATAGAAACAAACAACCATTGAACATGTGAGTCATTTTCTCAATATAAGTAAATGATTGGGTTTTAAAAACTACATCAACAGAACAAAGACAAACTTGGGAGAAGTGTAGGGGAGAAACCTCAACAGAGAATGTACTGACTTACATGGTGCAAATTGCTCTGTGGGAGGTGAACTGCAGTATAGTACTTGAAATCAAAGTGCTCGCTTAAATAAGATGTGACGCTTCTCTCTCTCTCACACACACACACACACCTCCGCAGCGCACACACTGGTGGAGGGGCGGCAACTATTAACGTCATACGGGGGTTGGACAATGAAACTGAAACACTGTCCAGTTTAGTGTTTCATGGCTAAATTTGCCCAGCCTGGTGGCCAATCTTCACTGATTGCACATTCCAGCAGTAAGAGCGGAGTGTGAAGGTTTCATTAACAGAGTAATAGACAAATTGTTACTGCGCGTCTTGCTGGCGAATCTGTGACCAAGACAGCACGTATCTGTGATGTATCAAGAATCTCTGTGTTTTGGGGGGATCTTTCGACTCGCCGGCGCACAAATGCGTTTGTGTTAAAGCCAAATGATAAATCCAGGAGCAGACACACACACACACACAGACACACCTCTCCATTAACAAACACAGCTACAGTGTACAGTACAAACGTAGTGTGTGGGGATTGAAAGATTTCCCACTGAGCCTCCTCATTGTTTTTCACTATCATTCTTAGTACGTTATGAAGTCCGGTGATTAAAATGGTGTGTGTGTGTGTGTGTAACCCCCCAGCCTACGCGAAGAATACCTCATTTACACGACAAAAGACGGTCAGAGATGTGAATGCACGTCTCTGCTTTCCTCTGCAGTGTGTGTGTGTGTGTTCGTGCTTTAGGTAGTTTGGGGTGGTGTGTCCTAAATTCAATCTGACTGAATCCGTATAAACACCAGGTTGGGAAAATCATGTTTGAGAAAACGACACATTCTGGATCTGAAAAGTTGAGCTTGGAAGTGAAACTCAGGGTCACTCTGATCACTCTGATTCATGCATATTTCCTCACACATTTCATTCTCATTTATTTAATTGTCTTTTAATTCTCTAAAGCTGCTTTGCGATAGTAACCGCTGTTAAAAGCGATATATAAATAAATCCGATATTACTAAACAAATCCTGGAGCCTGTGCGCGGTGTGTGTGTGTGTGTGTGTGTGTGAGAGAGAGAGAGATCTCCTCTACGACGTGTGCGTTATGTGATTAATACAACTGATCAGTTCCTGTAACGTGCGATGTAAGAGCATAGGAGCGTTACAGGATATTAATAAAACTGAGCTATATTAAAATTTTTATTTTTTTTGTATATATTTACATGTTCAAACAAAACGTGATTTTCAGAGTATATAATTTGTTGTATCATCTGATTACAGCATTGGCTGATTTTGTGATTGAGACCCATGGGTTACATTGAAATATTTTTTATTAGTAGTAGTAAGCCAGGCTTTAGTAAGCTAGGACAAATCACGATATAAGCCCTCTCTCTCTCCCTCGCACACACACATACACGCGCACACAAACAGCACATGAAATCGCGTAAAACGAAATGAAACTAGGGCAAAAAACAAGTATACTGTAGACATTGGCTGATTTAGTGATGGTTGAGACCCGTGGGTTTAATTTACATTACAACTATTATTATTATTATTATTATTATTATTATTATTATTATTATTATCACTAGCAGTAGTAGTAATCCACAATATAAGCTCTCTCCCTCTCACACACAGCACATGAAACTGCGTAAAACGAAATTAAACAGGCTCGCCTTGCAATACAGCGGCTTTAAGCATTTCGCCACATGAGAAGTTGTGGGTTCGCTGACTGTGAATGTGCGCCTCTTTGTCCACAGGTGTGAAGTTGCATCGTGTTACTATGCATCGCTGTACTGTACATTGTAACACACTATGTTCAAGAGAAAAAAAACATTCTTAATTACTCATGACCTCTCATAAGAATGAAATTACTATAGCCCATACTTAGCTGAGTTATTTATTTATGTAAAACATACTGGTGCAGCATTAAAATACATTTTGGCTGACATTCTAATGTTTTTATATTATTATTTTGAAAGTATATGAGAGTGGCAGTGGCCCGATGTCTTATGCATGAAAGGTCTGAGCATTAAAGTATCGTTAGGGACCGGTACTCTGTACTGTATACTGTATATCTCCAAAATGACACGCTTGATTTAATCATAAAAATGTGTGGACAATGCAAGAACTGCAGTTAACTGAATCAGTCACTGCTCCACCTGGCGGAATTATACAGCATTGCAACCATCTTATTAGAACAATGCAAAGGGGCGTTTATGGGGCGTGGCTTCGTTCACCGCGTCATCGCGGGGGATCACGTTCCATTCACGGGCACTTCAAGGAATTCTAACGGATAGTTAAAGGTCCCTTCATGGACCAGCCGGCGGTTTGAAAAGCACACAGTTAGCAGATTTGCTGTAATGTGTTGAGAAAGATGTTACCACCCCGCCTGGAGCTGATGTTCCGGCAGCTCCAGGTGGGGAACATCTCCTCCACCCCAAAAAAGCCACTCCACGCGCCTAGCCAGTCGCTCCCCCAGCTATAGGCGCAAAGTCTCACCTCTGCCCATGGAGACAGAGTCTGAGGCTTCAGATCCCGTCCCTGATTTTGAGCCTGAAGATCTAGAGCTGGAAAACATGGGAGAGCCCATGCAGATAGGCATCGCCATGCTTGCCCCTCAGCGTAGCAGCCCACGGTGCTCCCAGAGGGCAAGCGATGCCTGTGGTGAAGTACAGGAGGGGTGGGTCAGGTGTGACCCAAATGTCAGGACCCCGTCATGCCAGGCTCTTCCTTCCAGCCACGCTCTCAGGGCGCGGGATCCGGAGAGCCCGAACGGAGGTGTTCATAGATACGGGGGCCATGGGAAATTTTATTGATGGGAGGTTAGCTGCAGCACTGGGTATTCCAGTTAGCCCGCTCCCTTCTGCCATCCCATTGGTCTCCCTGGCCGGCCAGCCATTTAAGTCAGGGTGTGTAACACACAGGACGGTCCCAGTGCTACTCCGGCTCGGACGTCATTCTGAGCAGATCTCATTTCTGGTAACCCGGGTGCCAGAACAGAGAGTAGTGCTGGGGTTTCCCTGGTTACATCGTCACAACCCTCGCATAGACTGGCCGACCCATTCCATCCCGAACTGGGATGTCAGTGAGCCCTAACCTGCCTTAGGGGCACCCAAACCCCAGTTCCAGCGCCTCCTGCCCCAGCACCCCTGTCTAGTGCCCCCCAGGGCTACTGGGATGTCAAACCCCATCGAAGGCCCGTACCCACCCATGCTACACCATGCACCTTATTCCCCCCCATACACCCACCCAGGGTGACCGAGTGGCAGGGTGACACCATGCTTGGTGTGAAGAGACTGGGCGATCAAGCGCTCTGCGCTCGGCGTACACTGGACTCTGAACCCATTAAAGAGTTTCGCAGGGTCCAGGTTGACTCTCGGACGTCGGGAGCCGTCTGTAGAGGGGGGGGGGGGATTACTGTAACAACGCGGGTCAAGCGAGAGGCAGAGCTGTGCATAAACTGTTCAGAATGGGCAGATCCACAAGCTGTTACCACGCGGAGTTCTGAACAGGCAAAAGCATGGCCATTTATACACACAGTTGCTAGGCAACACCTGAATGAGACACACCTGACAGTGTGTTTATTTAAGGGTCCTGATACCGGCGCACTGCGTGCGATCATTTAGGTAGCACCGGTGAAGGTATCGGGGCCCAAGGAAAGGAAAGAAAGAAAGAAAGAAAACGAAAGACAGACAGACAGACAGCTGTTTAGGGACAGAGGCAAAGCCCCAGCCTCTGTCTGTTTAAGATGCCGGCGAGAGCGAGTGAGAGAGAGATAGAGAGAGCGGCACGCAGCAGTACAGCGTGCGCGCTCAGTACGGTGTGTTAGTGCACGAAGCACAAACTCTCTCTCTCTTTCCCATAGGTCCTCGATAAGGGTAAACACCCCGAGAGGACAAAAGTTTTGTTTTATTTTCCAGAGTCCCGTCGGTTCTCGCGGAGACGTCATAGCTCTGTTTATTTTGTTTACAGTTTTCATTGGTTTCCTTTTAAGTTCCTTAATTAATAATCCCACGCTATATCTAAATGGGAAGGTCTTCCTGTGTGTATCACAAGCACTCTCACTAACTCCTTTTTCATTGACCCACTCTAACGCCCAGCATAAGGGCTCTTATCATTAAAAACATCGCGTGATGCGGCTCTCCATACTGCACCACATAACAGATCCACCTGATATAAAAAACAGTCTGAGGCAGTGGTTATTTATATGCATTTATTTTCATCCACCTTGCTGAGCGAAAAGGTGTTTGTACTAGGTGTTTATTTTGTAGTTTATCATCATAATGGTTACATATATTTTCTTAGTTTGTAATGATTTTTATTACAAATAAAATAATAATTTCTGGAAATATAAATGTGTTTTCTTATTATTGCCAATAATAAAGAGTCTAATTGAATTAGAAATTTCCAACCTTGCCATTATCTACTGAACCACCATTGTGCCAACATTGGGCCAACCTATCTTTGACCCCACCAATGAGCTAACCGTCACGAACCTGGGTGCGAGGCATAAATGCAGAGGTCCAGGTGTTTTAAGGAACGATGTTTTATTTATAATAAAGAAAACAGGGAAGTTAAACAAACAAATAGACTTTAATAATAAAATGAAACTAAAACACGTACAAAGGTAATGGGAAACACGAACTGAACACACAGACATTAACGGGGTGTAAATCAACAGATGCAAGACAAAAACTGGAACTCAAACAACCTATTTATAAAGAAACTAATAACTAACTCGGTTCAGGTGAGCGCCCATTGTCACCTGACCGAGCTGCATAAAGAGAAATGAAGTAAAAATGAAACAAAACTACAACTAAGTCACAGGGCGCTTTGGCGCCCTCTAGGGGTTATCCCTGACATAACCCCCCCTCAAAGGGCGCACCTCCGGGGCGCCACAGGAGGTCCAGGGCATCCCCCCCAGGGTCCAATGTCCGCCCCTCTCACCCAGAGGCTGGCACCTGTGTCCGGCGGGCCCGATGGCCTGATGCCCCCGTTGCAGTAGGGCGGAAGAGACGGAGGAAGCTCGCCATCCTTGTTGATGTAGGGCGGCGAAGGTAGAGGAAGCTCGCTGACCTCGGCGGCGCATGGAGGCGGCGGCGGAGGAAGAGGAAGCTCGCTGACCTCGGCGGCGCATGAAGGCGGCGGCGGAGGAAGAGGAAGCTCGCTGTCCACGGCGGCGCATGAAGGCGGCGGCGGAGGAAGAGGAAGCTCGCTGTCCTCGGCGGCGCATGACGGCGGCGGCGGAGGAAGAGGAAGCTCGCTGACCTCGGCGGCGCATGACAGCGGCGGCGGAGGAAGAGGAGGAAGCTCGCTGACCTCGGCGGCGCATGAAGGCGGTGGCGGAGGAAGAGGAAGCTCGCTGACCTCGGCAGCACTGTGCAGCGGCGGCAGCTCGCTGTCCATGATGAAGGCGCCGTGCAGCGGCGGAAGCTTGCCGTCCTCGAAGGAACCGTGCAGCGGCGGAAGCTCGCCGACCTCGAAGGCACCGTGCAGCGGCGGAAGCTCGCCCTCCTCTTCGGCGCGGTGCAGCGGCGGCAGCTCGCTGTGCTAGGTGGCGCGGTGCAGCGGCGGAAGATCGCCGTCCTCGAAGGCACTGTGCAGCGGCGGAAGCTCGCCGTCCTTGAAGGCACTGTGCAGCGGCGGTAGCTCGCTGTGCTCGGCGGTGCGGTGCAGCGGCGGCAGCTCGCTGTGCTTGGCGGCGCATGAAGGCGGAGGCGGAGGAAATTCGCTGCTCTCAGCGACGCGGTGCAGTGGCGGCAGCTCGCTGTCACCCGTCAGAGGAGCGGGCAGGTCTAGACCTTCTCTGAGGTGTAGCTGCGTTAGCAGCACCTGGAGCGTGGCCACCTGCTCCGGCAGGTCATGAATTCGCCCCTCATTCCTCCTAGCGCACCGCTCAAAGCTGGTCCAGTCCTGCTGGGTCATCCGGCTACCTTTCGCGCCGGCTCCCCACAACGCATACATCGTTGCCCCCCCCAGAAGAATCACCCAGGGGAAAGGGCTCCTCTGCTATGCCTCTTTTACGGTCTTGCATTCTGTCACGAACCTGGGTGCGAGGCATAAATGCAGAGGTCCAGGTGTTTTAAGGAACAATGTTTTATTTATAATAAAGAAAACAGGGAAATTAAACAAACAAATAGACTTTAATAATAAAATGAAACTAAAACACGTACAAAGGTAATGGGAAACACGAACTGAACACACAGACATTAACGGGGTGTAAATCAACAGATAACCTATTTATAAAGAAACTAATAACTAACTCGGTTCAGGTGAGCGCCCATTGTCACCTGACCGAGCTGCATAAAGGGAAATGAAGTAAAAATGAAACAAAACTACAACTAAGTCACAGGGCGCTTTGGCGCCCTCTAGGGGTTATCCCTGACACTAACGTTGGGACAATGGACAAAATGACATTGGCCCAACGCATGCACTGCCGTTGGCCCGGCGTTGGCCCTTCAGCAGTGGGCTATCTGGGATCCGGCCCAATAACAGTGAATGTTTAATTATCATGAGAGAGGTGATGTAAATCTTTGACAATCTATTCAGTAGGTAAATATTAGTAATTTAATCACTCAATCTCATTGTTTCTTACTTGATGGAATAACTCTTTCAATATTCTGACAGCATAAGGTGCAAATCAGCATTTTTGGAATTATTATTCTCAGACACAAAAGGTTTTGTAACAATATTTAATAATAATTAAAAAAAAAAACTTTTTTTAGAAGCTTTAACCATCTATGTGTTAACCAAAGTGTGCACACGTAGAGGCCTGATTTTCAAGCAAAAGCTGTTGCATTGTCACTAGCCAACCACTTTGCTTCTTTCAGTCACAACCACTGTGAATGGTTTAAATATGTTTGAAGGGTTTTTGGAGAATGTTGAAACCAGGAAAATGCTGTTTACATCCTGTTATTGTCATCCCTTTCACTCCAACAGTGAAGAACAGGTATGTTTTGCTTAATGCTCATCATATGTTCTCTAAAACAAGACATTATGCAAATCGGATGTTGTGTGAACACCATGTTACATACTTTTACATAGGTTTTAACGGAGCCAAATTGTTAGACAGAGCCGGTTCCAGTACCGCAACTGGAGTATCGCATTTGGTCGAGTCCATGATATTCGAGTAGAGACAAATCGAAATTTTGAGATTAAGGGGGAAACAAGGAACAAAAGCGAACTTCAATCCATTAAAAGACGATGCAAAAGTCCTGGCTGAGCTTCCTTAAGTGCGGGAAGAAATCATCTGGCAATGAGTAACAGGTGTGCAGACAAGGCAGTCTGGAGAACATGCGGGGAAAAAGGAGCATGACAGCATGGGAATAGAAATGTCAAAGAACCAGAGTTGTGACAGTCATAATTAAAACTCAGATGGCATCTGAAAGGACCATCTTTGTGGAAAAGTGGAACCGTCCCCAGTCACCACACGGGGCATCTGTGCAATGAGATCTCCAACCAGAAGCAGGACAACAGGACAAGTCAGACAACTCCAGAGGGCAGAGGCATTCTGGATCACTGGCAGCTCAGGAGTGGCATGTATAGCTCAACAGAGCAGAAGAGAAGGAGAGATGGCAGTTAGGTATGGTCACAATCAAACAATGTATAAAGTGAATGTATATTTAGTGTAGAGTGCAAGTAGGGACTCCGGCAGGACTATAACAGCATAACTAAAAGGGAGAACCAGAAGGAAACGTAAAGCAGATGTGTTTCAAAGAGATGTAAAGCAACCAATCACCTCACCGTCGACAAACCTGAGCAATCAATGAGAGTGGGGAAGAGAGCATTTAAACATATGTGAGCATATTTTAATTAAATATACTTGTGCATGCAACAATATAATAGAAAACTATAAAAAGAATATAGAGGTAAGGTGAGGAGACAGAGGTGAGCCAAGGACAGTGTGATGTCACAGTAGACACAGAACTCAAATAAACTCTAGACAGGAAGCCATCTTGGATATGAGATGCTTAGTGGACAGTGTGTACCAAACAGACCCTAGAGATGATGTAATCTTTGTACCCTGAGCATCCAAAAGTACCTGATGTCCCTAGACATGTCCCTAGTAATATCAGCTGATATGGTGTAGCCCCAGACATGAGGTAATCTATTCAGACAGGTGGTGATCTTAACTGTGATGTAACAGGGGCTGGATACATGTGCAGACATGTCAAATTTAAAGGGACACAGACTCAGCTTAATTAATAATAAGTTTAATAAGAGTAGGCACAAAATAAAACAGCATGTGTAACTACACACGTGGACGAAATTCTTGGTACCCTTCGGTCAATGAAAGAAAAACTCACAATGGTCACATAAATAACTTTAATCTGACAAAAGTAATAATTAAAAAAATTCTATGAATGTTAACCAATGAAAGTCAGACATTGCTTTTCAATCATGCTTCAACAGAATTATTTAAAAAAATAAACTCATGGAACAGGCCTGGACAAAAATGATGGTACCCCTAGAAAATACTGAAAATTATGTGACCAAAGGGACATGTTAATTCAAGGTAGGTCCACTAATTAGCATCACAGGTGTCTCCAATCTTGTAATCAGTCAGTGGGCCTATATATAGGGCTCCAGGTAGTCACTGTGTTGTTTGGTGACATGGTATGTACCACACTCAACATGGACCAGACGAAGCGAAGGAAAGAGTTATCTCAGAAGATTCAAAAGAAAATTATAGACAAGCATGTTAAAGGTAAAGGCTATAAGACCATTTCCAAGCAGCTAGATGTTCCTGTGGCTACAGTTGCACATATTATTCAGAAATTTAAGATCCATGGGACTGTAGCCAACCTCCCTGGACGTGGCCACAGGAGGAAAATTGAAGACAAATCAAAGAGACGGATAATCCGAATGGTAACAAAAGAGCCCAGAAAGACTTCTAAAGAGATCCAAGGTGAACTTCATGCTCAAGGAATATCAGTGTCAGATCGCACTATCCGTCGTTGTTTGAGCCAAAGTGGACTACATGGGAGACGACCAAGGAGGACACCATTGTTGAAAACAAATCATAAAAAAACCAGACTGGAATATGCCAAACTACATGTTGACAAGCCACAAACCTTCTGGGAGAATGTCCTATGGACAGATGAGACAAAAAATGGAACTTTTTGCCAAGGCACATCAGCTCTATGTTCACAAAAGGAAAAATGAAGCATATCAAGAAAAGAACACTGTCCCTACTGTGAAACATGGAGGAGGCTCTGTATGTTCTGGGGCTGCTTTGCTGCATCTGGCACAGGGTGTCTTGAATCTGTGCAGGGTACAATTAAATCTCAAGACTATCAAGGGATTCTAGAGAGAAATGTGCTGGCCAGTGTCAGAAAGCTGGGTCTCAGTCACAGGTCATGGGTCTTGCAACAGGACAATGACCCAAAACACACAGCTATAAACACCCAAGAATGGCTAAGAGGAAAACATTGGACTATTCTAAAGTGGCCTTCTATGAGCCCTGACCTCAATCCTATTGAGCATCTTTGGAAGGAGCTGAAACATGCCGTCTAGAACAGGCGCCCTTCAAACCGGAAACAACTGGAGCAGCTTGCTCATGAGGAGTGGGCCAAAACACCTGCAGAGAGGTGCAGAAGTCTCATTGACAGTTACAGGAATCGTTTGATTGCAGTGATTGCCTCAAAAGGTTGTGCAACAAACTATTAAGTTAGGGGTACCATCATTTTTGTCCAGGCCTGTTCCATGAGTTCATTTTTTAAAATAATTCCGTTGAAGCATGGTTGAAAAGCAATGTCTGACTTTCATTGGTTAACATTCATAGAATTCTTATTTATTATTACTTTTGTCAGATTAAAGTTATTTCTGTGACCATTGTGAGTTTTTCTTTCATTGACCGAAGGGTACCAACAATTTTGTCCACGTGTGTACATAGTGAATAAAATGGAAATACAAAGTATAAGGTCCAACATAAAAAAGTACAGTAAAATAAGGGGCCTGGGTAAGCATCAAATAACAAAAGGCATAAGAAATTAAATAGCAAGCCTTCTCTGACCCAGAACCACATTAATGGGAAGATCAGTGTGAGAAATAAAAACAGAAATACCACGATTTAAAAATGGTGTAGGCGCTTCAGAAAAATCAGTTTGGGTACCAACAGACACTTTAAAATCAGTCTGAGTACTGACACTTACTTGACCAACAGGCCTCAAGATGGATGGAGCTGGAGTGCTAGACTCTGGCCTTACAGGCCTAAAAGAAAGAGAAGGAGGGCTGTTTACCTCCAGACGCAGTCTTTTAGAAGGACCAGGTTTGGAGTCATCCTTCCTAACATAAGTTAGACGTTTCTCATAAAGAAACTGCTCCAGTGAAACTCACTGAGGTCGATCCATGACAGGTTCAGTAGGAGCGTAATCCTCAAAAGGGTTATGTTCTGGACTGTCCTGGCTGTCCGAGTCATCCAAAGGGATGTATTCATAAGCAGTTGCGCTTAGCTATAACATTAAAATAAAATACGTAAATACAACAAATTAGGAAAATAAGAAAAATAATTAAAATGAGTGTGACAGAGATGCTTACCCATGGCCTGTCTGTTGAGAACTGTAGAGTAACGCGGAAGAACTAGGAATATATAGTAAAATAAATGCCACCCGTATATTTTTTAATAACGAACAAACTTAGTGTAAAGATAATGGAAAATTATTTGAAAGAAAAATAGATTATAATGGGGAAAAGATATGGAGTCAGATGACGAGGTATATGATGTAAGCGAACAAGATAAGGAAAAATGTAATTATAATGGGTGACAATATTGGAAAAAATTGGATTATAATGGGTTAATAATTTGATAAGAAATAAGAAAAAAACATGTACACCACCGACATTGACGGTCCAAACGACTTCCATTGAGAGTCCGCACGCCTTAGTATCTATTAATGTGCCATCAGAGTACGAGCGATTTAAAGACGTATTTAGCATTAGGGCAGCCGCACGACTTCCCCCTCACCGACCGTGGGACTGCGCGATAGAGATTTTGCCGGGGAAAACACCGCCGAGCTCATGCATTTATCCATTGTCAGTGGAGGAAACTCGGGGTATGGAGGAATACGTGGGCGAAGCTCTCTGGCAGGGTCTTATCAGCAGGTCCACGTCACCCGCCTCGGCAGGTTTTTTCTTTATAGATAAGAAAGGGGGGGGGCTTACGCCCCTGTATTGATTACCGTGGTCTCAATGCAGTAACAATAAAATACAAGCACCCTCTGCCGCTGGTACCGGCCGCTATCGACAAACTCCGAGGTGCCTCCATCTTTACCAAACTCGACCTCCGCAGCGCTTATAATCTCGTTCGTGTGCGAAGAGGCGATGAATGGAAGACGGCGTTTAGCACAACATCGGGTCATTACCAATACAACGTAATGGCTTATGGACTGGTAAACGCACCTGCGGTGTTTCAGGGGTTCATGAACGACGTGTTTAGAGATATGTTAAACCGGTTTGTTATAGTTTACTTGGATGATATCTTAGTATACTCCCGGTCATATTCTGAACATGTCCGACATGTAACCGCTGTCCTTCACCGGCTACGCAAACACGGGCTCTATGCGAAGGCAGAGAAATGCGAATTCCACAGAGAGGAGATTGCATTCCTCGGCTATCGCATAGGGCCACTGGGGGTTGAGATGGAGATGACCAAGGTCGCGGCGGTGCAACAATGGCTGGAACCTAAGTCAGTGAAGGCGCTACAAAGTTTCCTAGGGTACGCTAATTTTTATAGACGATTTATTAGAGGTTTCAGTATGGTGGCAGCGCCGCTCACTACTCTATTAAAAGGGAAACCGAAACGCCTTCGCGAGTTTCCCCCGGAAGCGTGCAGGGCGTTTCAAAGTCTCAAATCTGCGTTTACCACTGCACCAATCCTAAGATTACCCGATCCGATGAAACCTTTTTTAGTTGAAGTGGACGCATCGGAAGTGGGAATAGGAGCGGTGCTGTCACAACATCAAGGCAACCCTGAGAAACTCCACCCCTGCGCTTTCTTCTCTCGTAAATTAACACCTGCCGAGCGCAACTATGATATCGGCAACAGAGAACTGCTAGCAGTTAAAGCGGCGTTAGAGGAGTGGCGGCACTGGTTGGAGGGAGCTGAACATCCATTTATAGTGCTCACAGATCACCGCAACCTAGAATACATCCAGCAAGCAAAAAGATTAAACCCTCGCCAAGCCCGCTGGGCGCTGTTCTTTACACGCTTCCGCTTCCATATCACATATCGTCCCGGGTCTAAAAACAAAAAAGCTGACGCGTTGTCACGTTATTATTCTGCCCCCGAATGCACTACGGAACCGGAGCCCATTCTGCCCTCGTCTCTCGTGGTGGCTCCGATCATGTGGGACCTCGACTCGGAGATAGCACAGGCGGCACGGGCACATCCCGCGCCACAGCGCTGCCCTCCAGGGAGGACCTACGTGCCGGAGCCATTACGAGAGCAAGTGACAATACAAGCGCACACTAGTGTGGCATCCGGACATCCCGGAGTAATTCGGACATTCAAGTTCCTAGAACCAAAGTTCTGGTGGCCGGATATGCAGAAGACGGTAAGAACAGTTGTTTTATCTTGCGCTATCTGTGCGGCGACGAAAAGTCCTCGCCACCTGCCAGTTGGTAAATTAATGCCCTTAGCAACGCCAAACAGACCGTGGTCCCACCTTTCTGTGGACTTTGTCACGGACCTGCCAGTTTCAAAGGGTTACACGACTATTCTTGTTGTAGTAGATCGCTTCTCTAAGGGATGCAAATTCATCCCATTCAGCTCCCTTCCATCAGCCTTCCAAGTTGCAGAAACCCTTTTTTCAACAGTGTTTCGTTGCTACGGCATACCCGAAGATATTGTGTCAGATCGTGGTCCCCAATTTATCGCCCGAGTCTGGAAAGCATTCTTTCAGAAGTTGGGGACCATTGTTAGCCTAACGTCGGGCTATCATCCCGAGTCGAATGGTCAGGGAGAGCGGACTGTCCAAGAACTCGTGAAATATCTTCGAGCATATTGTAGCAGCTGACAACATGACTGGGCAGACTGCTTAATTTGGGCGGAATACGCGCAAAACTCGCTACATCACTCCCGCAACCGGCCTAATGCCGTTTCAATGTGTGCTTGGGCATCAACCTCCACTATGTCCCTGGGACACCACTCCCACCGAGGTACCCATGGTGAATGACTGGTTTAAAAGAGCGGAGAAAGTTTGGGAGGACGCGCACACAAAAATCTCTCAAGCAGTTCAACGTTTTAAAAGGTATGCCGATAGACGGCGAAGGGAAAGTCCTCCGCTCCAGGTAGGCGATAGGGTATGGCTATCGACAAGGGATCTTCACCTTAACCTTCCCTGTCGTAAACTCACTCCTCGATATATAGGTTCCTTCCCCATTCTATCAGAAGTAAATCCAGTTTCCTTTAAATTACAGCTTCTCTCCAATTTACGCATTCACCCTGTTTTCCACATTTCTCTTCTCAGACGAGTGATCCGGGGGCCGCTGGACGAGGGTGTAGCGGAACCAGCAATCCCCGGGGCTGTGGAGATTGAGGGCGCCCCCACGTTCAGAGTCAAACAACTTCTAGACTCCCGGAGGAGAGGGGGTTCCCTCCAATATCTAGTGGATTGGGAAGGGTACGGCCCGGAGGAGCGGAGCTGGGTTCCGGCCCGAGACATTCTACACCCAGAACTCATTTCAGATTTCCATCGAACACGGCCGGATTGCCCAGCACCG
Organism: Clarias fuscus; assembly: GCA_030347435.1. Taxonomy (NCBI): domain Eukaryota; kingdom Metazoa; phylum Chordata; class Actinopteri; order Siluriformes; family Clariidae; genus Clarias; species Clarias fuscus. The sequence goes on along the minus strand of CM059225.1, from coordinate 9,809,871 downwards.
CGACGTCCGGGTCGCCCCCACCGCCGGCAATCCCATCAGGTCGGCGGGCCCCGTCTCCCTCCGGTGACGCGGAGATCTAGGAGTCATCACTCCGGACCGAACCCGCTGGCCTCCGAGCCTGTTTAGTTTTGTTTATCTTTTGTTTTTTCCCACCTGCAGACCCCGGCTGGGGAGAAGCTGTTTGTGAACTTTTGTGTTGGTGATTTTCTTTACACTTCAAATACGAAAAATAAAAGCAAGTAAACAATGGAACCTGCTTCTGCGTCCGCTTCCTTCGAGATAGACATGATACCGGCATAAGAAAAGGTAAGCAGAAAACCTGTTTGACCAAATTTCTGCATTAGAAGTTTATGGTCTGTTAGTGTGCGTGTTTCCAGCTGGAGGGAGGTACTCCTAAGGTATATTGAACAAAGTAAAATTAAAGTTGGCAAAATTGATAAATTAATTACTATATATAAATTGATTGAAAAATTTACGTTAACAAGTAAAAGACTGGATGAAGTAACAAAGTATTAAGAGATCTCCATAAGTTTTATTTTGTTTTGTGTTTTATATTCTCTTTATTACTATTTTATACGTTGTGTGATAAGTGAGGTAACGCCACTGTGTTGGGTCAAGGCCTGATGAGGAAACTTGGGCTGGACCCACGATAAAGTCCTGCAATACACTAAGTAGGAGCTGTGGCTCCAGACGTGGTAGGTGTAAAATTTCTGAGTCCGCCGTTAGGCATAGAACATATAGGTGATTCACCGTTCTCAGACGCATGTGCAGCCAGGTGTTGAGTAAAATTCCTGTAGGTGATTGTGCTGTAATCTTGAGTCCTAGGGCTAGAACCCCTGTGTGAGGTATCGCTAGGAGCAGTACTACAATCACGTTTCTTAGGGCTAGAACCCATGAAAATGAGGTATCGCTAGGGAACGGACGGTGATTGCTGTTTGAAAATTCCTACAGGTGGTTTGGATGTTTTCTGGGCCCAGGTTGTGTGACAAAATGTTTTGTTGTTGAAATTGTTCTGAGTACTCAAATTTTTTAAATTGTATTAGAAAGCGCTTGCGTCGTGTATTGTTTGTATGTCTTGTATGTGTGTCTTTTAAATGTGTGCGTGTGAAAGTCTTTTATTGAATTTATGTATGTGTGTAAGAATATATAAGGCCTAGTTAGGAGGGATATAGTATTAGAAATAGCCTAAAAAAGAAGATATAAATATCCAAAAATATCTTTTTGGATTTTCTGATTTGCTATAATTAATAAATATAGATAATAGACTATAAGATAATAGCATATAAGAGATAGATAATATCTGTAGTATTAAAGGATACATGTGGTTGTGCCACGCAGAGCTTACTGTGACATAGGTCTTGTCTAGAGCTTACTGTGACATAGGTCTTGTTTGTGATATAGTCAGTGATGCGCTACCAGACATAGAACCCACTGTGACATAAGCTTCTTCTGTGACATGGGAGCGGTACAGGTATTGAGTGTACCAGCCTAGTAGTATAATAAAATAGTAATTTCTTTGGACTAGTGTACACATGCGTAGCATCATATAAGTTATTGAAGATAAGTTTAAGTAAGATACAAAAGGTACTTTTACGTGTTGTGTAGTCGACGACACAACACTAATAATAATAAATATAGTGCATGAAGTAATAAATGCACCTAGGTTATAAATATTAAATATATACTAGATAAAAACAAATGGTAAGCAGATTTAGAGTGATAAGTGAAGATAGAGCAGATAAGTGAAGAAGGAGTCACAACCAAGTGTGAACGAGAGTTCAACAAATAGATGGTTGTTGAATAATCCAGGAAAAGACTTACTTATAAACACAGAGTGTGACAAGGGAGAGTGGACGCTTAGGCTTTCATTAATACCTGACGTATTAGACCTCAATTGTAACACACACACTCTAATACTTACATCATATTTTAGAATGAAGAAATGAGCTCTTTCCTAGGGTTAATTCCTAGAGAGGTTCGTTTAAGAGTAATAAATAGTACGCTAGAATCTGGTGGAGTAGGAGGCCCCCCTGGTTTAGCTCCGCTCATTTCACTGTTGCGACAATACCCAGTTTTGATATATTGTGTTTAGAGGAAGGTACGGGAGGACGGAAAGTTAAAAGGTATAGACTAATTGATCACAAGAGCGGTCCGGTAGTGCTGTATCGTGAGTGGGTGATAAATAATAATAACAAATTTACGCTGATACCTATAGGCCCAGACGGTAGTATAATCTTTCAGACCCTTGACAATATAGTCACGCCTCTGATTCTGATATCATCACAAAATTAATGCTTAAAAAACATATAAAGAAAAAACAGCTGTTAAAGACCGGCAGCAGTTATAAAACGCACACCAAGAGAGTTACAAGAAATAAACAAGAGAAGAGGCACAAAGAATCACACTATAGAACAGGAAAAGTGTCTGATGGGGAAGTTATTCTGCCATGGAAAAAATGCATGGCCAAAGCCTGCGACACCTGTAGACATAATTATAGCTAAACACAAGGAAGATGAAAAGTATATTAGAAAATGCATGATAAAATGGCATGACAGGACATCAGGAGAATTACAATGGCCTAAAGAGGGAGCATTTAAAGAAGAAACTTGTAAAGAAGTAAAAGAAATGCTCAGACGCACCACTAAAGAGAAGGGCAGTAAGGGAAGGATTAAATTAGGACAAAAGCTAGAAATTGTAGAATGGTTTGAAAATGAAGGAAAGGAAAAGGAGAGAGAGAGACAAACTGAAGAACAAAAACAAGAAACAGAGTCAGGAAAGAAGGATCCGAAGTTTGAAGAGAGTAAAGACAGGAAAGAGAAAACCCAGAAGGGACGAAAAGATAAAATAAGCTTAGAATTAGAGAGACCACCACCATACACTGAGGAACACATGCAACAGGAGGGTAGAGGAATGTACATGGGGATTTTAAGGACAAGTATCTGGAAAAATTAAAATAACATCACGTGACACTGAGTGGATGAATAAACAAATAGAAGAGACACCAGAATCATCAACTTCCAGATGTGGTAGTGAAAACGGAAGGGAATGGCAGACAATTCCTGTCTGAAGTACAGGGGTTTGAAAACAAACAAGTCACACCTGAAAAAAGGATGATGGAACGGCGGAGAAGAGAAAACATAGATAGAACGTACAGTATAGATTTACATGATAAAGAAGCACTCACATCATCACTGTATGAAGCTGACAAAGATATAACAGGAACAGAAGAAAATGAAGCGATGGATGGAAATCAGGTAAAGAGAAAAGTAAAAGGGTACATGATCATTGAACCTGAGAGAGAAGCAAGGAAAAGAATAGAAGAGAGACAGACAAGTTCTATGTGGTTGGCTGTTGTTCTATGTCTAACAACAGCCAACCACACCCAAAGAGCAGGAAACAAGTGTACAGAAATGAATATCAACATGGCACTTCCGATATTGCAGAAGAAGAAGGTTACAGCGTTGAATCCCTTGATGAATCGTTCAAGCGACTGGAAAAGCACCTCGACAGGCGTCTCAATGACTCTTTGAAGGAAGCGAGAAAGGCTCTATCTCAAATGAGACCATCTATGAAAAGAAAATCTACACGCTCAAAGAAACGCTCAAGCTGGTATGTCACCTCATCCTGGCCTGATGAAGGGGATACTGGAAGAATAAACCTTAATGACGAACAATATAGGTCAGACCCGGAAGAATACACTGAGGTTGGACATTACCCCCTAGTGTCAAAAGGAAATCAGTATCAGTATGTGCCATGGGCATTTATGGATATGACATCTAAAATCGAGCAGTGTGTGCAGGATATACGAGATTGGATGTTAATTAATTTTCTTCTGCTTAATCCTGATAAGACAGAAGTTCTGGTCATAGGACCACAAGTAGCTAGAAGTAAGCTTTCTGATCACACTGTAACTTTAGATGGCCTTTCTGTTCCATCAAGTGCAACAGTAAAAGACCTCGGTGTGATTATAGATTCCAGCCTTTCGTTTGAAGCTCATGTAGATAATATCACCAGGATAGCTTTCTTTCACCTTAGAAATATTGCCAAGATAAGAAACATATTGTCACTAAATGATGCAGAAAAACTAGTTCATGCTTTTATCACGTCTAGGTTGGACTATTGTAACGCCTTACTGTCTGGTTGTTCAATTAGGTGTATAAACAAGCTTCAGTTAGTACAGAATGCAGCAGCGAGAGTCCTGACTAAAACCAGAAAATACGAGCACATCACCCCTATCTTATCTACACTGCATTGGCTCCCTGTGAAATTTCGCATCGATTTTAAGATACTACTTTTGACATTTAAAGCACTAAATGGTCTCGCGCCACAGTATTTGAGTGAACTGTTAGTGTCTTACGATCCGCCACGCCTACTTCGATCAAAGAATGCAGGCTGCCTGTCAGTACCACGTATTATTAAAACTACAGCAGGGGGCAGAGCTTTTTCTTACAAAGCCCCGAAGTTATGGAATAGTCTTCCTATTAATGTTCGGGACTCAGACACAGTCTCAGTGTTTAAGTCTAGGCTAAAAACCTATTTATTTAGCCAAGCATTTTTGTAAATAGATTAACCTTAGGTAAAGGAGCAGATCTGGGGGACTCATGGACGTAGAGTATTCTGGTGAACTGGTATGTTTAGATGCTGTCCTCCCCAGTCTCATTGTTCACTCAGGTTTGTTGACGGTGAGGTGATTGGTTGCTTTACATCTCAGGGAGCCCTCATGTTTGTGTTTCCTTCTGGCTCTCCCTTTTAGTTATGCTGTTATAGTTAGTCCTGCCGGAGTCTCTGCTTGCACTTTGCACTAAATATACATTCACCTATACATGTTGACTGTGACCATACCTAACTGCCATCTCTCCTTATTTTCTGTTCTCTCCTTTTCTGCTCTCTCCTCTCTCTCTCTCCCCCCCTCTTCTTTCCCTCTCTCTGTCGAGCTATACATGTTTCGCTCCTGAGTTGCCAGTGATCCAGACCCCTCTGCCCTCTGGAGCCGTCTAACCCATCCTGGAGTCCTGCTTCTGGTTGGAGATCTCGTTGCATGGATGCCTCGTGTGGTCTGCCTGGATTCGTATGGTGGCTGGGGATGGTTTCCATGAAGACTGTCCTGTCATCGAGTGATGCTCTGGGGACCTGTGACTTCAGTTGTTCGATAACTCAGGACCGGAATCCCCTACAGTCTACCTGAGCCTCCGGGAACAAACTGGACTCATTTTAATTTTAAAACATCTCTTGTTATACTGAACTTCCAGTCTTACACATTATTATGCTGAGCAATTCCTGCTATCCGTTATCACCCAGATGAGGATGGGTTCCCTGTTGAGTCTGGTTCCTCTCAAGGTTTCTTCCTATTACCATCTCAGGGAGTTTTTCCTTGCCACCGTCGCCCTCGGCTTGCTCATCGGGGACTATCTTGTCATTTTGATTCATATACATTGCATAAAAACTTACTACTTTTTATTGTGTAAAGCTGCTTTGCGACAATGTCAATTGTTAAAAGCGCTATATAAATAAAATTGACTTGACTTGACTTGACAGGTCTGGCTAACCAATTACCAGATTTATGCAATGGAGCACAGAAATGGTTAACACAGCTAGAAGAGAAAACCACTGGACAACTCCTGACAATAGGAGATGTAAAAGCTATTCTGGCACAGACAATTGGGAAAGTGAAACCCACAGAAATTCTCAATGAGTCTTGCCTGCAAGCAGCAACTGGACATAATGGAGGAACTAGCATAGAGTTTGGAGCATTCAGGGACAAGGTTTGGAACGCTCGGCGTAAAGCTTACACAACCAAAATGGATCCAGGAAAGCTGGAATCAGTATCACTGAAAGAAGATGAGAATGTTGTAAATTTCATCAATGATTTCCAGACCAAGTGGAGAGAAGAAACTGGAGGCTCCTGGGATCAAACAGATACAAGTAAGAGCCTGTTCCGAATTATGCTGAAAAAATGCATGCCTCAAGAAGTCCAGACCGCCCTAGAAGGTGTAGTGGGACTGAATACACTACCATGGGAGACATTTAAAGCAAACATTGTACATTATGCGGACATATTATAAGAAACTGTCCACAAATGACTTGGGGAATGCAAAATGGACCACAACCTCTAGGACCATATGGAGCAGGACAGGCACCCCAAGGGAATGTGGGACCTCCTGCTGGGACATGGACACAAGGACAACCCCAAAATTGGAATTGATGAGGCCCAGAGGAGTCAGAGGGGGAGCAGATGCAGTACGTCTCAACACTGCATCCACAACAAGAACCAAATGTGATGGTGTCTATAAATATTTCACAACCAATTCCATTTATGATTGACACAGGTGCTACTTAATCATGTATAGGACGTGAAGGCTCCCAGCTCCCTTTCTCAAGCAACACAATAAAAACCACAGGCTTCTCGGGACAATCACAGGTATTGCATTTTACGGAGCCACAAATAATAACATTAGAAGTCACCACTGTAGCAGCACCTTTACTATTTTCACCGATTACTCCAGTTAATTTACTGGGAAGAGATTTGTTGTTCAAACTTAAAGCAAAAATTCAATGTAATGCTAAAGGACTCTATGTAACAATAGAACAGTTCTTACAAATTGCAGAAAAACCCAATAACTTGGATACAGTATATTGGCTGTTGTGCACAGACAAGGGAGCTCAACATGCACAGAACTTATGGGAAGAATGGATCCTACAACGACGACCAGATTGTAAAAGAGCAACCTTGCCATTGCACTGTACCATGCACTATGACCAAGGAAGCCAAGATGAAGAATATGCGCAATTATGGTCAGATGTGATGGAGAACACAGTCTCTGATGTGGTACTAGGAGATATAATTGTAGGCGCTCCAGGAGCAGCCATCAGTGTACATCTGACTGAACAAATAGAACACTGGCATCAAGTACCAAACACAGCACCCCACATTTCCTTCCTGGGGGGGAAAAGGCACAATCCAAAGAGTTAGGATTAATGGTCAAGCAAGCAGCTGAAGTGACTAAATGGGAACAAACCTCTACTCCTTCTGTACATAATTCACAAGATCAGAAGTTTTTGAAAATAACTTTTTCAGGAATAGAAAGAGTGAGGGCAACACACAGAAATAGATGGGAACATGACGTTATCAACACACCCTCAGAGGGGGATGTGTTGTCATCGCACACACAAATGTCAGTTAAGATGGTAGAGCAGATAGATGAAAAGGAATCACCATTAGAGGAGGAACTGCTGAAAACAATTCCAGAAAAATTAAGGACAAGACATTCAACAGATGTAGGATTAGTTAAGTCTCGAGGACAAGCCTTAATAAAAATAAGACCAAATGCAACATTGCCTTACCAAAGACAATACCCATTGACACCTCAAGCTATAGCAGGGATTAAACCTACTATAGATGGCTTATTGGAAGCTGGAGTATTAACTCCTACTAAAAGTACTTGTAACACTCCTATATTTCCTGTCAGGAAGCTCAACTCAGACAAATGGAGACTTGTGCATGATTTACGAGCTATAAATCAAATTGTAGAAGCAGAATTGCCTATAGTGCCTGATCCACACACATTGTTCTCCAACATACCAGAAGATACACAGTGGTACATTATCATAGACTTATGTTCAGCATTCATTAGTATTCCACTACACCCAGCATCACAATACTTGTTTGCCTTTACATATGAAGGACGACAGCTGACTTACAATCGCTTACCACAGGGATACTGTGAAAGTCCATCAATATTTAACCGAGTGCTAACTCAGGATCTAGCCTCACTAAATATTAAAAGTACTATGATCCATTACTGCGATGATTTGTAGCCCAACAAAAGAGGAATGTGAAACAGATTCGTTGAGAGTCTTGACAGTTCTAGCTGAAAACGGACATAAAGTTAGCAGAGAAAAGTTGCAATTCTGTAAACAGAAGGTAGAATATCTAGGCTGTTGGAAGGAACATCTAGGCATATATCTCCCAAACACATAGAAGCAATAATAAAAGCTCCTAAGCTTCCTAAGGTCCTGAGATGCTATCTTTTTTGGGCATGGTAGGATTTAGTAGGGACTGGATTTGGGACTTTGCATTAAAAACAGCACCCTTGAGAGCAATATTCAAAGTAACTGGACAAACAAAAAAGAGTGTAGTGTTAGAATGGACACCTGAAGCACTGGAAGCATTTAAAAAGAGAACCCCAAGCACTTGCTAGTCCAGAGTATAATAAGCCATTTCATGTATGTCTCAGAGCATGGCGGTTTTGCCACAGGGGTTCTGACTCAACCACAAGGGCCTAGTCAGCAACCAATGGCTTATTATAGTACAGCACTCGATTATATTGAAAAAGGCATGCCAACCTGCTACCGAGGTGTGGCAGCTGCCGCCTTTGCTTATCAGAAAGCCTCATTAATTACTATTGGACATCCTGTTGTGCTGTACACCACCCACGCATTGCATGCACTCCTGACCAGCCCATCGTTTGTAATTACAAATGCTAGAAGAACAGGATATGATGTCATACTCTCTGCACCCGAATTGACTAGGAAGGTGTCAGACAGTAAATCCAGCAGATTGCATGATGACCCCAGCAGAGGGAGATCCCCACGATTGTCATCTTGTGTCAGCAGAATGTGTGAAGACACGCCAAGATTTAGAGAATCAACCTCTGTCACACCCAGACTGTATATTCTTTGTAGATGGGTCATGTTTTAGAGATGGGGACATCAATAAAGCAGGCTATGCAACAGTAACACCAGACCTAGATGGAAAAACGTTCAATGTGGTACAAGCTGAACATGTGCCACAACCCTGTTCAGCCCAGCTAGCTGAGTTAGTCGCTTTGACAGGCGCTTGTAAGCTAGCAGAAGAAAAAGCATGTACAATATACATTGACTCAGCGTATGCATATGGAATATCCCATATGCCTAAATTCGCACAAAGAGGTTACAAAAGAGCAGACGGAACACCAGTAGTACATGGAGAAGCAATTTCAGACTTGCTAGATGCAATCAAACTACCATCCAGATTAGCTATAGTAAAATATGCAGCACATAAGAAAGATGGTACATTCGTTAGTGATGGAAATGAAGCAGCAGACGAAGCAGTTAAGAAAGCAGCAGTAAATCAAGCAAACATGATGCCAGAATCTGCAGCACAAACAGAACCTAGTCCACAAACAGATAATGAACCAAGTTCACCAGAGTCAAGTGTTGACCCTGATGAAGGGCCAAGTTCAAGTTCAAGCTCAAGCTCAAGTCCAGCATCAGAAGAAAGATTAGTACTTATACCAGAAGATTACGCACCCCCAGCACCAGATTTATCCTCACTAGCAGACATGCAGGCAGCAGCATCAGGTGAAGAGATTCGTAAATGGTTAGCAAGAGGAGCAACAAAAGATAATGATACTAACGTGTGGCAAAGTGCAAATGGGCCTTTTGTAGCTCCACCTTGATAAAGCAAGCTCATGGTAATGATCACGTAGCAAGAGGAGAAGTGATAAGCAGAATCCAAAAGACATGGTGGTCGCCTTATCTAGGTCCTATGGTTCATCGAACACTGTCACAGTTTTGTGACATATGTGCTAGATATAACCTTAGAAAACACTTCACATCACCAATAGGACATATTCCAGAGCCAGATGGGCCATTTAGGCATATAATGTTCAACTATGTGGATATGGGGGAATCTAGAATACAAGGAAAATGATACATTCTAGTGGTTGTGGATAGATTTAGCAGATGGGTAGAAGCTGTAGCAACAGCTAAGGAAAATGCAATGGCAATAGCAAAATTCCTGTGTAGAGAAGTGATACCAAAATTTGGAATTCCAGACACAATCAGTTCAGACAATGGGAAACACTTCATAAACAAGATAGTACAGAAAGTGACTTAGTGGTTGAACTTCAAGCACAGGTTTGGATGTGTGTACCACCTCCAATCTCAGGGGATGGTAGAGAGAGCAAATGAAACTCTGAAAATGAAATTGGCTAAAATATGTGCAGACACAGGTATGAATTGGTTCCAAGCTTTGCCGTTAGCCTTAATGGGCATGTGAGCGCAGACTAACCGCAACACACATCTAACACCACATGAAATGCTTACTGGCAGATCTATGCTTACATCCTATGTTCGAGGGCCCTATAAAGGCCCCACACTTGAACAACTACAGAGTGAACTTGATCACTATGTAGCTGATCAAGCTGATGACGCTGAGGAAGAGGACATAGAGGAGAGAACTGTCCTACCTGGTGACTGGGTGTTTATCCGAGCATTCGAAGAAGGTGGAACGAAGCTAGAAGGGAAGGACCATACAAGGTGGTGTTGGCAACTCCAACTGCAGTAAAGGTCCAAGGTAAAGATATATGATACCATTTAAATAATTGCTGCAAGGCGCCCAACCCAGACCAGGTAAGGGACAGGGAGCCTCAGGAAGACGCTGAAGAATCTCCATGAGCAGGACCTGCAGGTTTGCAATCAGGCTCCCAGGAGAGCGACACAAGGACCAGGCAACAAGCACCACATCCTTATGGGTATACTGAAGGGTTACCGTGGGTAGAAGAACAAGAAGAACAAGAAGGAGAACAAGGGTACTGGCCAGAGTGGCCCCAAGAGGATATACAAGATTGGGAAGCAGAGCTTGACGAAGAGGAAGAACAAGGAACCATCTCTTAGAACAAGAGCCCAAATTAGACAGCGAGAGCACAGACGTGCTACAATTGAAACAGCGCATAGACAGTCAGAAGAAGATCCCACACCTAGAGTTGTAGAATACTCGGATAGTGATTAAATCATTTAGAAGTTAACGCTGGCTCAGATAGTGAGTAAATTATTTAAACCAACTACAGTTGAAAGAACATACCCAATGAAGAACACCCCAAGAAATATATTGTGTAGGTTATTTGCCCATAGTCCCACGTGTCAGCGTTGTGATCCAAATGGAGAAACCATCCTATTACTGCCACCAAAAACAAAGGAAATCAATATTTATAATAATCACCTTAATGATTGATCTAACTAACAGTGGTGCCTTTAAGGGCGAGAGAAACACACTGAAATGGACTCACGGAGAGAGACAAATACGCTGTGCATTAGCTACAATAACTAGAGCTAGAATAGTGGCTGGATTGAACAGTGGGGAAAGAACAGGATTTTGGGAAGCAACCTACCAAAGAGAGGTAGATAATACACAACCCCCAGAAGAAAAAGTGCGTATTTACATAGAAATGAGGAAAAAGGCATATTGGCGTAAGGCACAGATGACAGCATTAGATGAATTAATAGAGGCTGTACCAAGATCCAACGGTTGGTGCGCATTTGAGAATTCAGTAGAAGGCGAAATTAGAGGAGTATGTTTTTCACTAACAAGTTGGAAGGGATGCTATGCAAGAGCACCCGACCATCCTTAAATATCAGATATTGAATCAACAACATATGTAACAATAATTCCACAGATAACAAAGAAACCACCCAAAATTCAAGCAGTATCTGACCAAACATGGAAAAATGACATGTTCTACCAGTGGTTGAAATTTACAGCTGAGTCCGTAACCACGCGAGACTGCATCGTGTGTCATGATAGAAGCAATAGACCCCCACATGTTGTGATAACACATGGAACAAGAGAATGTATAGACAACTCGACATACAGTGAACAACTGTGCCCTATTAGCTGGCTTTTACATTCAGCTGCTATACACTATGGCCCTGAATGGATGCAAAATATAAGCAAATGTTCATATCAACCTGTAGGAACATTAGATGCTGTACAAAGAGAAATAACACCTACACAGCAAAACTATCCTTTATGCATCAGCTCAAATGGAAGCAATGAAATAGGAGATCTATCACCAAATTGCAATGAAACACAGCCAGCAGCGCATATCACATATCTGGTGCATTTTCTTCATAGAAATGCACCAGATATGTGACAATAAAACAGACAGTGACATGCAGTGAGATAGTAAAAGTACAACAACCAGATTTAAGCTCTGGTACAACACCACTAGTAGACATATTCTGGTACTGTGGTGAAACTGCAGTTAGTCAAACTGTACCTAATAACTGGGGTGGGTGTTGTGCTCCAGTACTATTAGAGGGAGACTTGATTGTAATAGGACAATATGGCAAGAAACATAGACGGAATAAACGTGAAGACAAGTTTGTGAAAATGATTGGAGAGGAAATATCGGGATGGAAAGAGTTTGATAGAGATGGAGGACTATCAGTGACCTGGGATGGTATTCCAGTTGGTGTACCATCTTGCTGTGACTGGGGATTTTGAAGTACCACCAGGAACACATGGAGCGGTTCTACATCTTTTGTAGTTTATTCAGTTGGTTCCAAAATAAATTATTTTGGTGCAAATTTCTTAAAGCATATAGAAAACAGTGTTGCTCAAAGCTTTCACTGTTACAGGTAAAAGAAAAAAGAAAGAAACTAATAAGAAAAATAAAATATTAGTCAATGACAAATCTAGAGAGCTGATAGCACAAGTCCAATTTTTCACAGCTCCATCTCACTGTTTAAAACAGCACACTCCCGAACATCAGCACACGCATGGCAAGAAACATACAGCCGTCATGAAAATAGAAAAATGGAAAATTCACATTACAGAAAACCACCATGAAAAGAAATATGTTACTATTTAGTACAATATGGCAGTGGGAACAATAACCATGAATCTCTACTTTTCATCTCCTGTTCACTTTACAAAAGGTTGAAATCTTCCCCAGTGAAGTAATATACACACGCTGGATGGCCTCCACTATGACGTGATTTTACCAAGAGCATGCAGCACCTCTTGCTCACTGCACATCACACAAGATGTCTGACACAAGAACACATGTGCATTCTCCTACATGTGACACCCACAGCACCCCCTTTTGGCCACTTCAGGGAACACACCAGAATTCACTGTTTCTCTTTATGGTATAAATCTTAAACAACAAAACCATAAAAAAGGAAATTTCTCCATGCAAAGGAAGAAATAAAATGTTTATTTACCACCCGGTTACATTGCCATGGGTTCAAATTTCAAAAAATGCAAGGTGGATTAACCTACTTTATTACAATCAACAAAGATTTTGGAATCATGCTTTAGGAGTCTTAGGACTGGTTCAGGAACAATTGGATAAAAATACATTAATGACTACACAGAATAGATTCGTCCTGGACACGATGTTGGCACCTCAACGAGGAGTGTGTGCCTTAATTGGAGAAGAATGTTGTACGTACATTCCGAGACACACAGGCCCAGATGGTAACATATTTAAGCTTTTAAGAGCCATGAGGGACATGAGAGACAAAACTGTTAAGATCATTCAAGACGTACAGAGGAATAATGCATGGACTTCCTGGTTTGACTGGGTGAATCCTTCAACTTGGTATGGACTACTTGTGAAACTAGGGACAATTATTTTGATAGAAACTCTGCTCATATTGTCATGCTGCGTTATCCCACTGGCGAGAGCAAGCATTCAAAGGATGGTGGGACAATATACAATGACTGTGGAATATCACGAACAAACACCACCAGATGAGGACTGGGAAGAAGACTTCATTTACATGGAGTTGAAGTGAACACAAATTATTAGCGCTGCTGCATAATGGACAAAATGACTGTATATTTATTAATAACATGTATACTAAAATTATTTAGCATAGTTTAATCAAACACATTTGATCTTTGTTTTAAAGAAATTATACCAGAGAAAAAGTAGTATTAGCAGAAGAAATATGTTTTGTGTGTTTTTGTTGTATTTTTGTCTTGTTATACACGTATGTATGCAGGATGGAACCGGTACCTGACCCACGATGGATAGTTTCCTGCACAGTCTGCTGTGATGCATGGAAGGAGGTTCTGGAACAGACCCCAACAAGAAGATGGGCACATCTGAGACAAGTCAAGTCAAGTCAATTTTATTTATATAGCGCTTTTAACAATTGACATTGTCGCAAAGCAGCTTTACACAATAAAAAGAAGTAAGTTTTTATGCAATGTATATGAATCAAAATGACAAGATTGTCCCCGATGAGCAAGCCGAGGGCGACGGTGGCAAGGAAAAACTCCCTGAGATGGTAATAGGAAGAAACCTTGAGAGGAACCAGACTCAACAGGGAACCCATCCTCATCTGGGTGATAACGGATAGCAGGAATTGCTCAGCATAATAATGTGTAAGACTGGAAGTTCAGTATAACAAGAGATGTTTTAAAATTAAAAGGAGTCCAGTTTGTTCCCGGAGGCTCAGGTAGACTGTAGGGGATTCCGGTCCTGAGTTATCGAACAACTGAAGTCACAGGTCCCCAGAGCATCACTCGATGACAGGAGAGTCTTCATGGAAACCATCCCCAGCCACCATACGAATCCAGGCAGACCACACGGGGCATCCATGCGACGAGATCTCCAACCAGTAGCAGGACTCCAGGATGGGTTAGACGGCTCCAGAGGGCAGAGGGGTCTGGATCACTGGCAACTCAGGAGCGAAACATGTATAGCTCGACAGAGAAACAGAGAGAGGGAAAGAAGAGGGGGAGAGAGAGAGAGAAGAGAGCAGAAAAGGAGAGAACAGAAAATAAGGAGAGATGGCAGTTAGGTATGGTCACAGTCAGCATGTATAGGTGAATGTATATTTAGTGCAAAGTGCAAGCAGAGACTCCGGCAGGACTAACTATAACAGCATAACTAAAAGGGAGAGCCAGAAGGAAACACAAACATGAGGGCTCCCTGAGATGTAAAGCAACCAATCACCTCACCGTCAACAAACCTGAGTGAACAATGAGAGTGGGGAGGACAGCATCTAAACATACCAGTTCACCAGAATACTCTACGTCTATGAGTCCCCCAGATCTGCTCCTTTACCTAAGGTTAATCTATTTACAAAAATGCTTGGCTAAATAAATAGGTTTTTAGCCTAGACTTAAACACTGAGACTGTGTCTGAGTCCCGAACATTAATAGGAAGACTATTCCATAACTTTGGGGCTTTGTAAGAAAAAGCTCTGCCCCCTGCTGTAGTTTTAATAATACGTGGTACTGACAGGCAGCCTGCATTCTTTGATCGAAGTAGGCGTGGCGGATTGTAAGACACTAACAGTTCACTCAAATACTGTGGCGCGAGACCATTTAGTGCTTTAAATGTCAAAAGTAGTATCTTAAAATCGATGCGAAATTTCACAGGGAGCCAATGCAGTGTAGATAAGATAGGGGTGATGTGCTCGTATTTTCTGGTTCTAGTGAGGACTCTCGCTGCTGCATTCTGTACTAACTGAAGCTTGTTTATACACCTAATTGAACAACCAGACAGTAAGGCGTTACAATAGTCCAACCTAGACGTGATAAAAGCATGAACTAGTTTTTCTGCATCATTTAGTGACAATATGTTTCTTATCTTGGCAATATTTCTAAGGTGAAAGAAAGCTATCCTGGTGATATTATCTACATGAGCTTCAAACGAAAGGCTGGAATCTATAATCACACCGAGGTCTTTTACTGTTGCACTTGATGGAACAGAAAGGCCATCTAAAGTTACAGTGTGATCAGAAAGCTTACTTCTAGCTACTTGTGGTCCTATGACCAGAACTTCTGTCTTATCAGGATTAAGCAGAAGAAAATTAATTAACATCCAATCTCGTATATCCTGCACACACTGCTCGATTTTAGCAAACTGGTTTTTCTCATCTGGTTTTGCTGAGACATATAATTGTGTGTCATCAGCATAACAATGAAAACTAATACCATGTTTACGAATTATGTTGCCCAGAGGAAGCATGTAAAGGGAAAAAAGCAGTGGGCCTAAAACTGAGCCCTGTGGAACACCAAACTCCACTTGAGAACATGAGGAATGGTCACCATCTAAATCTACAAACTGATAACGATCAGTCAAATAGGATCTGAGCCACAAGAGGGCAGTTCCCTTAATTCCTACTACCTTTTCTAATCTGTGAAGGAGAATACTATGATCAATGGTGTCAAAAGCTGCACTGAGGTCCAGTAACACAAGTATAGTGACGCAACCCTGATCAGAGGCCCATAGGAGGTCGTATACTACTTTAACAAGTGTTGTCTGTGTGCTATGATGAGGCCTAAATCCTGACTGATACAGTTCATTTATGCTATTTCTGTGTAGATGTGAACATAGCTGCTGTGATACTACCTTTTCCAAAATCTTGGAGATAAAGGGAAGGTTTGATATCGGCCTGTAATTAGAAAGCAGACAGGGGTCAAGGTCAGGTTTCTTGATTAGCGGTTTAATAACGGCTAATTTAAAGGATTTGGGGACATACCCACTACTGAGTGAACAGTTAATTACTTTCAACAGGGGTTCTATTATTGCTGGTACTATCTGTTTGAGAAAATGTGTCGGTATAGGATCTAATATACAGGTTGACGATTTTGAAGAAGAGATGAGTGAAATTAGTTCCCTCGCTTCAAGGGGAGTAAAGTGTTCTAAGTTCTGATGTGATGTGGTTAGATCATCTGAATTATTTAAATTGTCAGTTTTCAAAGCCTGAATTTTTTGCCTAATATTTATGATTTTATTATTGAAAAAGTTCATGAAATCCTCACTACTGCATGATGTTGTTGTGGAGATTTCTGCAGTGGTCTTGTTTTTAGTTAAGTTAGCTACGGTATTAAATAAAAATCTCGGGTTGTTTTTGTTATTTTCTATAAGAGTGGAGAGATACGTTGATCTAGCATCACTGAGAGCTTTTTTATAGTTCAGGATGCTCTCCTTCCAAGCTATTTTGAATACTATCAATTTAGTTTGGCGCCATTTACGTTCGAATTTTCGAGTGGTTTGTTTTAAAGCACGTGTGTGGTCTTTATACCAAGGAGCGAGTTTCTTATCTCTAATCATTTTCCTTTTAACTGGAGCTACATTATCTAAGCTATAACGAAGTGCTGACTCTAGATATTCATTCGCCTGTTCGAGTTCTGTGAAGTCAGATGGCGATCCAATCAAAGTTGATAATTCTGGAAGATTATTGATAAAGCTCTGTGCGGTATTTGATGTAAATGTACGTTTAAGGTGGAAGCGCGGTGCTGTGCTGCATACATTATTACTATAACACGCTTTAATCGAGACAAGGTAGTGATCTGAGATAACTTCAGACTGTGGAATTGTGGTTATATTTCCTATACTTAATCCGAAGGATAATATTAAATCTAAAGTGTGACCTGCTTTATGAGTGGGTCCTACTACACACTGATTTACTCCTACTGAGTCCAGTAAGGACATAAATGCTGTTCTCAGAGGGTCTTCTGGATTCTCAAAATGAATATTAAAGTCTCCAGCAATTAACGCTTTGTCTACAGAAACAACAAGGTTTGAGAGGAAATCTGCAAATTCGCAGAGAAACTCCGAGTACGGCCCTGGGGGTCTGTAAATGATGATTAGCGGGATCGACTGAGCTGACTTTATGTTACTATAGAGAACTTCAAATGCATTAGATTTAAAACTGTGTTTTAGTACGAGAGACAGATTATCGTTATAAATAAATAACTGACACAATCTGGTTGACTGGTTTCCACACCGTCTGATGGGAACTAAGAAGTTCATCGCAATGGCCAATGTCT
The DNA here is from genome assembly GCA_030347435.1 of Clarias fuscus. NCBI lineage: Eukaryota > Metazoa > Chordata > Actinopteri > Siluriformes > Clariidae > Clarias > Clarias fuscus. Next base: position 9,792,311 of record CM059225.1, on the reverse strand, counting down.
TGACAAGAGACTTCAAATGGATCAAGTCAACGAGACAGGAAACGTTCAACCTGGACATAAGCAGAGGACTTTGTCTGGTAACAACTTCATATCAGCTTGGAAGACACCTGAAGCTAGGCCTCTATAGAGGTATTGGGATTGAAGGGAATTGGGTTGAATATGATATCTGTGGGGTAATTGAATTTGACGATGTATACATGGCAGCAGATAAGACCATAACTAAAATAATGTTGGGAGATGACATTTTATGGACAGATACACCAACCTCTTCGCAACGTGCGCTGGATGCTCGTCCAAACGATGATGAAATCTGGCTAGACTTCTTATGTCAGGAGACGGGCAGGTTAAACCTAATTCCACTATCACAGCTGATGAACTGTAAAGACCTGCACATAATTTATGAGGATCGCAAGGCGTGGACTGAAAGTCTTGACACGCTCTCCTTGATTTACAGGGACCCTAACAGAGTACTTAAATGGCTTTAATGGTTTCAAATGCCGTTGTCATATATGTATTGTACAGAAGTTGTGTCCTGGTGGTGAATGCACTGTCGAGCACAAAAAAGCTGGCAAGGTGGGAATTTTTCCTTCTAAATTGGCTACACGGAAAGTTTTTTCGCCCACCTCTGGTCTCTTCGTATGTAACCAATTGCATGCTTATTATACACTCCTGTACTCGTTTATGCTAAGTTTACTCATCTTTTGCTTATCTCTCTTAGACTGATGTTTGGTGAGGGGGTAATATGTGAGTTTTAAGGTTCAGTTCATTGATTTAGTATGATTTAGTAAGTTTCCTTTGAGTTAATGGTTTAATTTGATTTAATAATTTTTGCATGCATAGTTTAAGGTTAAGTAAGGTTTCTTTTCATTATAAGGTTCAATATGTAGGGTTTATTTCTTTTTTCTGTTTATTTATTTCCCTGTAGTAACATGTAAGGGTTGATAAGTTAAGTATTAAGTTAGTATAATGAGTAAGTTAATAAGTAAGCATTTATTTTCTTTTTACTTTGCTTTATTTTTCTTTATGTGGCTTAAAAGTCACAGAGGGGGAAATATGTGAGCATATTTTAATTAAATATACTTGTGCATGCAACAATATGATAGAAAACTAGAAAAGAACATAGAGGTAAGGTGAGGAGACAGAGGTGAGCCAAGGACAGTGTGATGTCACAGTAGCAAAAACATGCAGCAAACTCAAATGAATTCTAGACAGGTAGCCATCTTGGATGTGAGATGCTTAGTGGACAGTGTGTACCAAACAGACCCTAGAGATGATGTAATCTTTGTACCCTGAGCGTCTAAAAGTACCTGATGTCCCTAGACATGATGTAATGTCAGCTGATATGGTGTAGCCCCAGACATGAGGTAATCTATTCAGACATGGGGTGATCTTAACTGTGATGTAACAGGGGCTGGATACATGTACAGACATGTCAAATTTAAAGGGACACAGACAAATAACCAAAAGACACACTCAGCTTAATGAATAATAAGTTTAATAAGAGTAAGCACAAAATAAAACAGCATGTGCAGCTACATAGTGAATAAAATGGAAATACAAAGTATAAGGCCCAACATAAAAAAGGACAGTGAAATAAGGGGCCTGGGTAAGCATCAAATAACAAAAGGCATAGGAAATTAAATATCAAGCCTTCTCTGACCCAGAACCACATTAATGGGAAGATCAGTGTGAGGAATAAGAACAGAAATACCACAATTTAAAAGTGGTGTAGGTGCTTCAGGAAAATCAGTTTGGGTACCAACAGACACTTTAAAATCAGTCTGAGTACTGACACTTACTTGACCAACATAACTTGGACATCACTTAGCTATAACATTAAAATAAAATACATAAATACAAAAATTAGGAAAATAAGACAAATAATTAAAATGAGTGCGACAGAGATGCTTACCCATGGCCTGTCTGTTGAGAACTGTAGAGTAACCCGGAAGAACTAAGAATATATAGTAAAATAAACGCCACCCCTATATTTTTTAATAACGAACAAACTTAGTGTAAAGATGATGGAAAATTATTTGAAAGAAAAATGTATTATAATGGGGAAAAGATATGGACTCAGATGACGAGGTATATGACGTAAGCAAACAAGATAAGGAAAAATGTAATTATAATGGGTGACAATATTGGAAAAAGTTGGATTATAATGGGTTAATAATTTGATAAGAAATAAGAAAAAAATGTACAGAGGAGGGGGCTAGGTGAGCGCTCCTCCCCTTGCAAACTGTATAAAATGACCGTTGATGTCACAGTCAAATCAGTCTGATTTTGGTGATGCATGGGTACACAACCTAGACATTGCTAAGCTGGCTCACTTGGTTTTATTGCTGCAATAAATCCTGCCTTACTTCATCCAGATCTTCAAGGAGTCCGGAGTCATTCTTTGGTTCTTTTTAAAGTTAAAGTTTCTGTGTAATATTTGTAATTAAGGCAACAGTAACTAGTGTAGGAGAAAAATCTCCCACACATACCGTTGACCATAATACTCTACGTCCATGAGTCCCCCAGATCTGCTCCTTTACCTAAGGTTAATGTATTTACAAAAATGCTTCTTTAAATAAATAGGTTTTAGCCTAGACTTAAACACTGAGACTGTGTCTGAGTCCTGAACATTAATAGGAAGACTATTCCATAACTTTGGGGTTTTGTAAGAAAAAGCTCTGCCCCCTGCTTTAGTTTTTATAATACGTGGTACTGACAGGCAGCCTGCATTCTTTGATCGAAGTAGGCGCGGCGGATTATAGGACACTAGCAGTTCACTCAGATACTGCGGCACGGGACCACATACAGTAATGCTTTATACGTCAATAGTAGTATTTTAAAATCAATGCAAAATTTTACAGGGAGCCAATCAAGTGTAGATAAGATTGATGTGATGTACTCCTATCTTCTGGTTCTAGTGAGGACTCCTGCATTCTGGACTAACTGAAGCTTGCTTATGCAACTTGTTGAACAGCCAGACAGAAGCGGGTTACAATATTCCAAACTAGAGGTGATAAAAGCATGAACTAGTTTTCCTGAATAATTTAGTGACAGTATAATAATAATTTCTTATTTTCGCAATATTTCTGAGGTGAAAGAATGCTTTCCTGGTGATATTGTCTACATGAGCTTCAAATGAAAGGCTGGAATCTATAATCACACCAAGGTCTTTTACTGTTGCACTTGATGGAACAGAAAGGCCATTTAAAGTTTCATTGTGATCAGAAAGCTTGCTTCTAGCTGCATGTGGTCCTATGACTAGAACTTCTGTCTTATCAGGATTAAGCAGAAGGAAGTTAATTAACATCCAATCTCTACAAATCTACAAACCTACAAATCCAGTCGGTTAACTGCAAGTGAAAAATTGTGCCACTAGAGATCAGAACTGTGGCATTTATCATGATATAAAACTAACCCTTTAACTTTTACACACAACAACTTTTGACTTTTTTTTTCCTGAGGGTATTAATGAATGCCCATATCCCCAGAGATCCCTGTGTTAAAGTATTTAAATTTACAATAGAAGTAAACATTTTTACAATCTGGTGAAAATAAATGATTTTGGTCTCAATAGCTGGATTTCCTATTCGTGAGAACTGTACAGGGGGAGAATTTTTTATGTAATTAATCAATTAAAATTCTATTAAGACATAAATTTGTGGATAATTAGGGCCATGACCAATCTGTGTAGCAGGTTTCAAACAACAGCCAGGCTCCATTCATTCCACCCATTTGCCATCTGTGGATTAACTGGGGTGTAGGTGGCATAAGCTCCTGCCAAAATGATAAGGAACAGAGCTCCCACAGTTGAGCTTCAAATTTGCTTTTTTTTTTCAATTTGCTTGAACTCTTAGACTCCAGCTTTCCGGAGTCTAAGAGTTCAGGTAAATACACTCACTCTCAGAAAACTACTTAATTTAGCTAACTTTATTAAAATGAAAATATCCATTACTATAAGGCATCTGTAAAATTGAAGAAAATGTTTTCATTTATTATTTTAAAATAGTGCTGTAGAAAACCTCATTGCTTTTGCTATTGCGTTGACCTACTTGTACAATAGTGAGCTGGAAACAATATATAATGTTAATGTTAATATCATCTGTTGAATCTTCTTCTCTCTCTCTCTCTCTCTGGTACATGCTAGGAGGTGGTGTGAGAGCAGCATGTGGAGCGTGGTGTAAGAGTGAGTGTTTTGAAATGAGCAAAAACACAATAAACAAATGAAACATCTATTAACAGCAGCAAGCACACAGCGTTATTATTTTTAATCCACTGTTGGGTGGAGCTGTTGATCTCATGGCGGGGTGCAGGGATGGTGGCTCACCCGAGCGGTGGAGCCCGTCCTCCTTCACTCCGTCACGGTGCGTGGTGAGGTGAGCGCTGTGGTTTCGGTGGAGCAGCTGTTGCTGGCGGTGGGAGAGTGTATCGGGTGTGAAAACATCATGCCTCCATCGCAGATTAACAAGGCCGTGGTGGTGTTTGTAAAGAAGAGGCAGCTTGTGCATCAGTTGATTGAAAACGGAATAAAGGTAAGTGGAAAACTTTATTCTGTTACTCCGCTGGGGGCGACGACAATTAAAGTTACCATGTCGAACATTCCCCGTTTATCCCCGATGAAGATATTGAGTGGGAATTGTTTTGATTCAGTAAGATAGTGAGCAGTATGAGAATGGTGTCTCTTAACTGTAAAAACCCCGCGCTAAAGGATGTTTATGTGAGTCCACTCTGGGGATCTCATTCAGAGTCACACATGAGGGCAAATCACACATGCTGTACGGCAGCACTGGAAACATGAGGTGCTTCGAATGTGGGGTCATTTGGCACAAAAAGTTCAGCTGCCCACAGATCAGGGAGGAACCTGGGCCTAGCAGCATCAGGGCAGTGTTGCAGGATGGTCCGAGCTCCAGTGTGGACTTTTTGCAAAGTTAAAAAAAAAAATACACACAGATCACTCAGAAAGGCTTGTCTTTAGCAGGGGGCACAAACACGGTATTGGATCGAGTCCTTTTGGGTGGGTTGAATAGCATGGGTGGGGCAGGCAATGTGGGAGAATCAATGTCACTTTTTGAACAAGATGAAGTTATGATGGATGAAGACTTTGAAAAAGACAGTTTTTTCTGATATATCAGATATCAGTGTGTTACAGTTTGGGGGGAGATCAGCAGCTCTATACACTTTATGATATAATTTTTTCTCTAGTATTCGTTCATAAGAAGTCAGTCAACTTCGAAGACTACTTTACAGATGTTAAAAAAATTATAGCATAAGTAGTAAAATTACAGTGCACTTTAAACTATGACCAACTAAACAAAAGAAAAAGATTTAAAAAATCACATAGCGAAGTGGCGGCGGGCTCATGCACTGGTTATTTTTCTCTTTCTGCACTGTACTTTACACATGTTTTTTTCTTCTTCTTTTATTCTATAAAAAATTTGGGTCCCTGAACATGAATGGTGGCAGGGGCAGAAGTAAAAGAGCAGTAGTAGGAGACTTTGAAAGGGAAAAAAAAACAGTGATGTTGTCTTCTTAAGGGAGACACATAGCGACCAAGCCAATGAGACTGAGTGGGCCATGTGATAGGAAAGAAAACTTTTTCAAAGTCATGGCTCTAATGTCGGTGCTCGGGTGGCGACAGTGGCGGCCAGTCAATAAGGGGCGCAGGGGCGCCGCCTCCTTAAAGTTAGGCAGAGAAGAATGCTACTTTAACATGTAATTATTTAACATAATAATTATTTGTTTTAATAATGAAATAAAGTCATTTAGTCATAATATTCCGCTGTATTTCTTAATATAATTTATTTACAATAAAAAAAAATTAAAACTGCATTACGTTTATTTGTGTTCGTGTACGCGGGGCGCCAGACAAACGTATGTCTATGTAGGTACGTAAATTTTTGAAAAGCATGTGATTTGAGGCTGAGCTCTAACTGGATTTTTTCAAATTATCCTTGGGGCGCAGCACTGTGCACCCCGAACCCTCCCACTGTTGTTCTCAGCGAATCAATATTGTTTTTACTGTAAATATTTGGGCTCATGTGACTGGACCATTCTCAACGAGTCTTATTAACGGTCAGCAGATTGTTAGTTAATGTATTAAATAGTGATTCATGTGGAAGCCAGCTAAATATGAGAGAAAATTCTGTAATTTCTTTGCTAAAATACTCCTTTGCAAGGCATTCGGACGAGGAAAGAAAAAAATTAAAGAGCTTGGACCAGATCGACCTGATCTTCTAATTAAGCAGCAGTCAAGTGATCACGGATGAGCTTACACTTGGTGCTTTTCCAGCACTTCTTATGTCAAGCGGAGCTGCTGACTGCATGCGATGTGAGTCATGCCTTTATTTTTTACTAGTAGTAATGATGCTTAATCACCTGATAAATAGCTATTTACAGGCGATTATTAAAAGTTTAATTTTAATTTTCTTCCTGCTATATTTTATTCACCCTGTGCAGAAATGCAGACACTTGCAGCTGTGACACTTTTTAAAAGTTGAAAATACTTTTGAAAATAATGAAGACACAATAAACATTGACTTTAATGATCATTAAAGTCATTAAAATTTTCTGCAGGTCCTTTTGTTGAGAGGCCATTGGGAAAAAAATAGGTCCTTTCCCATTGCCAGTACCTGTTGTACTGCTTTTTTCCACACTGGCATGTTTTGTTCCACCACCATTTCTGGTCCTCACTTGTTGGTATCCTTTGCTACAAAAATCAAGCCAACCAATTTCAATCTTTCTGGTGGTTTTCTCAGCATGATGATTATTGGGTTGTGCCCAATAATTTATAGGATATAAAGATGATTTTGAACGCAACATTTGAGGTGTTGATCCTAGTTTTCTGGTTTCAATTCTAGCCCTCACTCTTTGCAACAAGCCTCTTTATTAAAGTTTGGTTGTGTTTGATGACAGAATGACAGAACTGCCACTCAGTCACCATAAAATTTGAGGTAGTTTGCCATTTGCTCAGCTTTCATTACAGAAAAAAACAGACTTGTCAATCTGCAAAGATAAATTAAGTGTCACGAGCAACCGAGGGATGAACACAGTAGCCTTAGCAGTTAACCCGTGTTGCGTGGAGGGTAAACCCAAACGCGGAAGCAGCGCGAGCAGGCAGGATAACCACGCGTTTACTCTTAGAACTCTCTTACACAAAGAGCAAGGATCCACACAAATAAACCCGCGACATTAAGAAGGATACACATCTGATTATGTCTCACTAACATGATGTCATGTAACAGTAATGAAAACAACAATGTACATATTATATATTACAACAAGTTCAACCAAACAATTGTAAAAAACCTTACAATAAATCAGTACCTCATAATTTTGTAAAATATAAATACTTTGTTAGAAAGGTGTTCATTAAACTTGGCAATTTTAAGCCGGTAATATGAGGATGTAGTGTGCTGTATTGCACATTGTGAGCAGCTATCTTATGTAATTCTCTGAAAGGAAAATGGGAATGTAGTACTGTAATCTAGGAATAATGTTGGAACACAAACAATATACATCAATTTAAGCAATGTCATCAGAAATTGATTAAATACAATAAAACTGTTGACTTTTTCCAGTTTTCATCTTGTCACTATCTCTGATGGCATTGCTTGGAATTACAGTGATGTATATTGTTTGCGTTTCTACATTACAGTTTATCTGCTGTTTAGTTTGACGACAGGTCTTCTATACAGTGTGAGGGTTGCAGGTGGTAATGCAGGCTGATGTTGTGTCGTGGGCTTAAGAGGGCAGGCATAGATGCAAAGGGTTTTCAACAATAACAAGTCTTTTATTTAAACCAAAACAAACAATACCACAAAACTAAAACAAAAAATAAAAAATAAAACTTAAAGGCTCTTTTAAGCCTTACACAGGGTAACTTAAAAACAGGGGAGACACTAGAGAGAGGGGAGAACCTAGAGACCAGAGACAAGGGAAACCCTAGAGACTAGAGACAGGGGAGACACTAGAGACTAGGGGAGAACCTAGAGACCAGATACAAGGGAAACCCTAGAGACAGGGGAGAACCTAGAGACTAGGGGAGAACCTAGAGAATAGAGACAGGGGAGAACCTAAAGACAGGGGAGACACTAGAGACTAGGGGAGAACCTAGAGACTAGGGGAGAACCCAGAGACAGGGGAGACTAGAAACACACTGAACAATACTTACACAAGACAAAAGGGGATACTCAAAAGTACGCGTAACCAGACACAACAATCCTGATAAACATTTAGAGCCAAATTAAAACAGATACCAACTAAAGCAAAACAAAACAAAACAAAATGCCCACTAGACATTATTAATGCTTGACCCAGTTTCCCAGAACCAACAGGTTTTTATAACAAATCTAATGAGCTACCTCGGTTCAGGTTAGCTCCGTCATCACCTGACCGAGGTGCCTTCTGGGAAACTGAGTCTACCAACAGAACTACACAAACAAAAATAATCATGCACACAGTGCCCTCTAGGGGTGGTCCCTTACATACAGCCGTATCAAAGCAGTAATTATAACTAATAAATAGTATTAAACGTTTTCTTAAAAAGTAGATAACAGAAATCCCCTGTTGAGTGTAGCGTCTTGTAGACAAACACTTGTGCTTATTACTTGCAATATTTTATCGTAGCATACCTTGTCCTGTTTCATGAGCAGTATGGTTTCCTGGGGGATTCCTCTTGACCTCAGGAATGTTTCTAGGTCACCCTCCATTGCAGACAGTGGACAGCGCTAACGGTACTTCAACACAACTGTGGCTTAAATGCACAGACGTATGCGTCTTTTACATATTTTGGCGCTGGAAGACTGACGCAGATATACATGTATGTGTCACGTGGTCCCGACTCCCCTCCCCCCATGTTCCGTTTTTTTCCTTTTCATCGATTTTTTTTTTGCTTCCTGTGTAGCGTTTTTTTTTTCTTCCTTAGATTTTTTTTTCTTCGGCAATTAATTTTTTTTTGCGTCCCATGTACCTTTTTTTTCCCCTTTATTAGAATTTTTTTTTTCTCTCTTCAAAGATTTTTCCCCCTCACCCATGCCCCTTTAGGGGCTCCGTATAATAGCATTAATCACTGATTTATATTCTCTAAAAGGAATAGGAAATTAGAATTTGTACATCAATTATTCATATGTAAGCACAGAACCTGAATCATTAAGAAGCAAAGATATATGATCAATACCTCTTAGACACCATTTTGTAATATTAGCACTGCTCCATAAAAAATCTTTATATGGAGAGAAATTGTGGACATGTCAGATTTTTCAGGCTAGCAGTGCTTGCTGGTGGAAGTGTGACAGCTTAATAGGCAATCTGCAAAGCAAGTCACAAAAATCACATTTGCAATTGTGGTTTCATTTCATGAGTGGAGGGACATAATTTCACATTTACCAATATTTAAAGATAATCCAGAGGCTATAGAGAATAGTCACAGATAACAGATAAAGCATATACTATTTGAGATTTTTCCTTCAATAAAAATAGTTGTGTCATCTGCTAACTGTGAGATTTTAATGTCCCTATCAAAAACCATGATGCCTTTAAAAAAAGGATTCTGAATATTAAGAAACAGCATCTTCACCACTAATTGAAAAAGGAAGGGGGTGATTGGACAGCCTTTCCTGACTCATCGTTCTAAACTGAACCTGTTTGATGTACCAGACTATAGTATGACAGAGCTGTTTATGTCATTGTAGAATACACTGATATATTAATAAATGAGTAACCAAAAGCAAGTTTAAGAGACTGCAACAAAAAAACTGTGTTCAATTGTGTCAAATGCTTTGAAAAAATCTAAAAAAAAACAAACAAACAAACAAAAAAACAATAGTGGCATCATCATTAAATAAATGTACATAGTCCAAAAGATCTAGAACAAGCCTATTGGTATTACTGATGTGACGTCCTTTCATAAAGCCTAAGGTTCTCCAATCACAGAACTAAGTACTTCTTTAAGTCTATTGGCAAAAACCGAAGCTAGAATTTCATAATCAACATTTAAAAGTGTGATTGGATGCCAATTTTCAATGAGTGAGAGATCCTTGTCTGGCTTAGGGATTAAACAAATGATGCCCTGCTTCATTGATGCAACTCGTTTTCTTTCATACATTTATTAAACATTAGAAATAGGTGCATTTTAATCACATCCCAAAAGTGCTGGTAGAATTCCATTATTGCCAGGAGATGTTATGTCTATCTCAAAGGAAGCGGACGCAGAAGCAGGTTCCATTTTTACTTGCTTTATTTATCTTTTCTTTTCTCTTTTTCTTGTGTATTTTACGTGTAAAGAAAATAACCAAAACAAAAGACCACAGTAACATCTCCCCAGCTTGGGTCTGCAGGTGGGAAAAAACAAAAGACAACCAAACTAAACAGACTCGTAGGCCAGCGGATCTGGTCCGGAGTGATGACTCCTCACCTTGAAAACAGAACCACACCTGCAGACACCGCTCAGTCCTGGGGGAAATACAGAAGAGACATTGAACATCAGCGTAAATAAAAACACAGACAATACGGAAGGTGCACGACAGTGAATAGGCAAAGTGTTACGGGTTCGACCGGAATATATAGGTAGACACACGGGGGGGGGGGGGGGGGGTGCTCTTCATTAGTGTTAAAGTGTAGACAGTACACACGTAGACACACTAGGTGGGGACAAAGCGTCAACTCAGTAATCCGGTGAGCTAGATCTTATTTCCCCGTGCTGCGGTGGTACAGATGTTACAGGTGATTTAAACTTTAAGTGAGACAGTTTCCATTATTTCCCAAGAGTAATATGTCTGCCTCACAATATGATTTCTGCTTCTCAATGATGACCAGTACAAACGTATTAACTTTAGTAAAATAATCAATTCAATTCAATTCAATTTCATTTGTATAGAGCTTTTAATAATTGTCATGGTCGCAAACTCTATCACGCGTTTCCTTCAAACCACGTGACGTCACCGACCGCATCTTTTCAAACTGCTCACTCACGCACTGTTGGGGGCGGCGTAACACACTCAGAGGACAGTGCTATCTGTGTGCTATTTTCTTCTCCAATTGTTTGTTTTAAACTGTAATTTGCTCCATCGTTTCTTCCAGTCTAATCATTTTGGGTTTCTGATCGCTCACATCAATAACAAACTGGTTAACTGTAGGCGTGTGTGAGGACATTGTTTTGGATAAACAGACATTTTCAACGGCAGAGACTTTATCAAATAAAGCTTTCGATGAAAGCTTTTCATCATGTTTAGCGTAAAGTTCTTGTATAGCTATCAGCACTGCATTAGTGTCACCTTCGTTATTATTTTTTCCCCCCTTTTTTTGTGTCTCTTTGGCGGCGAACATTTTTCCGGGAGCGGCTGCGAAAGAACGTCTGAATGTACTTTCGGTTTCGTACCACGCATGAGCTCTACCACATGAGCTATACGACTGGGCGGATGACGTCACGTCAGTTAGCAACCTCACCGGAGACAAATAAATTCAGATTTATAAAGCAGGTATAACAAGTTGCTGGGTACCATTTAGTCACGTACCTAAAAAAAAAAAAAAAAAACCTGACAGAACTTAAAAAAAACAGTCAAGCTACATCGCCGCCATCTTGGCTCCCGTGGGGGAGGGCGGGGGAAGCGCATACCACGGCCAAACCAGCTTAACATTGCTCACATAACATCATTTGCAAACGCCCTCTATGCGCAGAAGAAGCGAGCAGAGACAGGGAGGGTCAGACACGGAGAATAAAAGATTCTTTAGGACTGAGCAGCTTCTGCTTTTCCTGCATTAAACACTGTGGAAAGTGACTCGGAGGCGACTGTTCCCTGCCTCGAGGCTACATCCGCTGGAAGAAGTTACAGGCTGAAGTTTTTGTGTAGTGGTTTTGTCCGTGGGAGGTTTAAAGCTCGGTTAAAACAAGCAAACAACACAACTCGGTTAAGCGCACATTTTTTATCCCGCTAGCCGCGTGTAGAGTAGAGAGTGGCGGAGTCCGGATCTCTTCATCTCCATCACTCACAGCGCTGCACGTCAGTCTGACGCCGCCATCTCTTTGAGGTTGGAAGCTCCGCCCTTCTTCCTGCTTATCTACACCAAAAGCGAACGACACGGTGAGAGAGAATTTCTTGTAATTTTTATGTGCAGTAACGTCTAGAACCCCCGGCGATATGCACGCTTGCTAAGGTCGTTATTTTTCATGCCTGCACGTGCTGTGAAATACAAAGTGCAAAGTAAACTGGCGTGGTTTTGCCAACACTCGCGAAACAAATGAGCAACCGCGGTTTTATAGACACACCCAAAATACCTCACATGTTATTATAGTATGTTACAGCATCAAAGTTAACATTAACATATTAATACATATTTTAATTTATATCAGAATTGGAAAGTTGATTTAGTGCAGTAATTCAGTTTAATAAGAGTAACTCATATTATATAGATCCATTACACACAGACTGATATATTTAAAGTGTTTATTCATTTATTTATTTTTATGATTATGGCTTACAGCTAATAAAAATCCAAAATTTAGTATGTCAGAAAAATAGACTATTACTTAAGACCAATAAAGATTAGGACAGAAATGTTGGACTACTGAAAACTATGAACATGTACAGCAGTCAGTACTTGGTCGGGGCTCACTTTGCATAAATTATTGCAGCAATGCGGTGTGGCATGGAGGCGATCTGTCTGTGGCACTGCTGAGGTGTTACTGTATGGAAGCTCAGGTTGCTCTGATAGCGGCCTTCAGCTCTTCTGCATTGTTGGTTCTGGTATCTCGCATCTTCCTCTTCAAAATACTCCGTAGATTCTTTATGATGTTTAGATCGGGTGAGTTTGCTGGCCACTCAAGCACAGGGATACCATGGTACTTAAACCATTAGCACTTTTGGCAGTGTGAGCAGGTGCCACGTCCTTTTGAAAAATTAAATCAGCATCTCCATAAAGCGTTCGTCCACGTTCGTCATACCGGATGTTGTATAGTCCGTTATTGTTCTTATTCCCTGCCATAGGCTCCTAGAGTCACTCTGTTGGAGCTGTGACTCTAGTTTCCTTCCGTAGTACTGCTTCACCTCCTTCACTGCTTTGCGCATGTTGTATGACGCAGCCTTGTACAAGTCCATGCCCCGTGTTATAGGCAGCAGTGCGAAATCTCAGAGCGTTGCAGGTTTTATCCACCCATGGCTAATGATTGGGAAACGTTCTGTTGTTCGTTTTCTGTACGGTATCATCCGCTAGTTTCCCGGCGAATCCCACAACCGCTTCCGTAAACACGTTGATGTCATTTTGTCTGTTCTCCAATGACTGGACATTGCTCACGCTGTGGACCGTATGCACGAGGTCTCAGCCTGTTCCTGACGCCGGCTCGTTCGTTTCCCTCGGGGACACCGCTTCGGGTCGAGTCCTGTGTTCTTCCTCAGGATCTCACTTGGCCAGCTTGGATCCGGAGTTAAAAAAGTCGAATTGTGAGTACATTGTAAACTATGAGAAATAAGAGTATTTCTATTTTACTTAATGCACTCAATGGTGATGAATTTGCCGGTTTAAAGTTACTGAAAATTAACTTAAAAGACGAAAACAAAAAATAGGTTGGAGCAGTCATGACGGCAGCCGACCTCACCATCTTCATCTTTTATAACATTAAATCAGAGTAACCTTTTTCTGTTTTAGATCAATAAATAGTACTTTTTTTCTTTGCATTTGTTAAATGTCAGAATTGCACGATGGATAATTTTTATGTAATATTTTTTTTCACTTTCATCAAAGTCAGAAATATCCATACACTTCCTTAGTGTTTGGTTAGAATTGCCCCGAAACTGTTTCACCTCGGCCAAACATTTCGAGTATCCTTCCACAAACCTTCTATAATAGTTTGCTAGAAATTTGGCCCACTTCCCTTGACAGAACTGGTCAGGTTTGTAGATCTTCTTGCTTATACTCGCCTTTTCAGTGGTGCCCACAAATTATCTTTGGGATTGAGATCAGGGCTCCAATACCTTGACTTTGTCCTTAAGCCACTTTGTAACTAATTTGAGGGTATGCTTGGGGTCATTGTCAATTTGGAAGACCCATTTGCGCCAAAGCTTTAACTTCCTAACTGATGTCTTCAGATAGTCTTCCTAACTGTTGCTTCAATATATTTACTTTTTTTTTTTCTCCACAACATTATACTACCACCCCCATACTTCACAGTTGGGATGGTGTTCTCTCAAACCTTCGCCCTTTTCCCTCCAAACATATTGTTTATCATTATGGCCAAACAGCTAAATTTTTGTTTCGTCAGACGGCAGGACATGTCTTCAGAAATTAGGATTTTTGCCCCCATGTGCAGTTGCAAACTGTACAGTCGTGGACAAAAGTTTTGAGAATGACACAAATATTAGTTTCCACAAAGTTTGCTGCTAAACTGCTTTTAGATCTTTGTTTCAGTTGTTTCTGTGATGAACTGAAATATAATTATAAGCACTTCATACGTTTCAATGGCTTTTATCGACGATTACATAACATTTATGCAAAGAGTCAGTATTTGCAGTGTTGGCCCTTCTTTTTCAGAACCTCTGCAATTCGACTGGGCCAAATCCTGACTGATAGCATCCCATTCTTTCATGATCACTTTTTGGAGAATTAGTGGGTTTTTGTTTGTCCACCCGCCTGTTGAGGATTGACGACAAGTTCTCAATGGGATGAAAATCTGGGGAGTTTCCAGGCCATGGACCCAAAATTTCAACGTTTTGGTCCCCGAGCCACTTAGTTATCACTTTTGCCTTATGGCACTGTGCTCCACCGTGCTGGAAAATGCATTGTTCTTCACCAAACTGTTGTTGGATTGTTGGAAGCAGTTGCTGTTGGAGGGTGTTTTGGTACTATTCTTTATTCATGGCTGTGTTTTTGGGCAAAATTGTTAGTGAGCCCACTCCCTTGGATGAGAAGCAACCCCACACATGAATGGTCTCAGGATGCTTTACTGTTGGCATGACACAGGACTGATTGTAGCGCTCACCTTTTCTTCTCCGGACAAGCCTTTTTCAAGATGCCCCAAACAATCGGAAAGAGGCTTCATCCGAGAATATGACTTTGCCCAAGTCCTCAGCAGTCTATTGGATGAACAATGATTTCAAGCATCACCCTCCTTTTAACATTTCAAGTCTGCCATTCTAACCCAATCAGCCTGACATAATGATCTCCAGCCTTGTGCTCGTCAACATTCTCACCTGAGTTAACAAGACGATTATTGAAATGATCTCAGCAGGTCCTTTAATGACAGGAAATGCAGTGGAAAGTTTTTTTTGGGATTAAGTTAATGTTCATGGCAATAAAGGACTATGCAGTTCATCTGATCACTCTTCATAACATTCTGGAGTATATGCAAATTGCTATTATAAAAACTTAAGCAGCAACTTTTCCAATTTTCAATATTTATGTAATTCTCAAAACTTTTGGCCACGACTGTAGTCTGGCATTTTTATGGTGGTTTTGAAGTTATGGCTTTCTTCTCCCAGAGTAACCTTTCAGCTCATGGTGGTACATGACTCATTTTCTTTGAATAATGACACTGTCTTACCAGTTTCAGTCAGCATCTTCACAAGGTCTTTTAACTCAAATGGAATCAATTAAGCTCTCAGAAGCTTCTAAAGCTCAGAATGGAATCATCTGGAGTTTTCTTTTTGTTTAAAGATACAATAAGCTTAGTGTAAATATACTTCTGACTTTGATGAAAGTGATAAAAAAATACATAAAAATTATCCCTCGCTCGATTCTGACATAAAAATATGTTAATATGTATTGATCTAAAACAGAAAAAAATTTACTCTGATTTAATGTAGCTTGTACAGCACTTTGATCAACTAAATAATGGTAAATGTGCTTTTAAAATAAATCTGACTTCACTTGACAGTACTTTTTGTATGTTTTGAGTGACAGATGTCTCTTCCAATCAGTGATAAGAATTTAATTCGCAAACTATACCTACCCTTTCCTGTTTGACTGAATTGTCGTTGTGTTTTCTCATTTGGTATTTTGTTTCTGGATGTCATTATTTTCATTGGACCTGCTCACACTGCATGTCAAATGACAAGTGATCACACCTGAACTTTCCACTCTTACTCGTTCTCTATACCACTATAGGGTCGGGGCAGCATGCAGCCTAGCTCAAAAATTTATGACCATGAGCAGCATGCCAGCTGAAATATGACAAAACACAAACTCCAAACACACTACAGAGATCTGTCCTGAAGACTGTCCCATAATGTTTATATTAAATAAGTCATGCTCCCTTTACATGCCTATGTGTGCAAATGTTTGTGTGCATCGTGCATGTTTATGTAGTTGTTTCTGTGAGCTGTTTTTTCCACACATTGGTGTTTGAAGAGAGCGGTGGTTGACACTAGTCAACCAGCATCAGGCAAGATATAATGTCATAGTGCAACGTGTACATTATTATAACACAATTCTAACATTATTCTGTATTTACTTAACTGCTGCACTTTAACATGCACAGCTGGGGTATGCATGAGTTTTTCAGCTCAAATGTCTTCACACTTTGTACACAAGAAATGACTGATGCTGCGGCTCTGATGTCTCAGCTTCCTCTAACTGCATTTACTGACAGCAGCCTATTTAGTTCCCTATACAGAGTACAGAGTCTTTTAGTCATGTTTTAGTGGAACATTTATACTGTACAGAGCTGTGAAAATGTATTTAACCCTGCTTCTTTTTTTAATTGTACTACATATTAATCACATGGGGTAATTACTTTTTTACATTGGGCCATGTAGGCTTATTAGTTTTTTTTTTTCCCTTAATAAATTAAATCATTATTTTAAAATTGCATTTTGTATTTATTTGGGTTATCTTTGTGTGCATAACATTTTGATGATCTCAATCATTTAATTGTGAAAAGTATATAAAAAAAATAATAGAAAGTCTGAAATACTTTTTGATGGCATTGTAAACTAAAGATGTTTTGGTGTTCTCCTATCCAGAATAAGATGCCAGGGGGTTCCTACAGTACTGCAGACAATGGAAGACGAGAAGCAGGTACATGTTTAAGTTTGCTTGGGCAAAAGTGTTATAAAATGCAGAGATGCAGTAATTCAGTGTTTTTACATTCAGTGGAGATGATGATAGATATCTGTAAGAATTTACACACTGTGAGATGAAACAGAGAGGGAATTACCTTTAGTAACTTTTTCACCTTGCTTTGCATTTCTGATCACATTAATCGATAATGCTGTGTTAAACTTTCCGCCTGTGTTTTGAGCCGAGCCATGGACATTCCGCTCCGGATGACAAAATTTACATGAATTTCTGCACTTTTATATACACTACCTGTTACGTGGCGCAGTATAGAGAGCCGCACCACGAGATGTTGGAATGTTTTAAGAGCCCTGACGCAGGGCTTTAGAGGGAGTCAATGAAATAGGAGTATGTGAGAGTGCTTGTGATACACACGGGAAGACCCTCCCGTTTAGAGATGGCATGTGATTATTAATTAGAAACTCAAAAGGAAATACAGTGAAACCTCACATGGTGAGTAGTGCGGTTTGTGAGTATTCTGCAAGACAAGCAAAGATTTTAAAGAAATTTTGACTTGAAAAACCAACAAGTCTTGGTTTACGAATACCGAGTATCATGTAGGGTAACTGTCTCCCCTGCTCGGTCTTAGTGCGCGTATCTCACTTGTATAATCAACATCCGTCCACGCGTGTACTGTTTACTATAACACTGTGGCTATGTGTGTGCGCGTAAAACATTTTTTATTTTGTTTGTATGCGTGTATGTACAGCCATTTATTACCGTTTATTATAACATGTGAGCGCATGTGTTCTCTCTCTGTGTGTCAGCAGGCCATTATGTGTGTGCCTGTGCATCATTGGACACCGTACCCCTTCACACACACCCCTCCTTCTCTCGCCTTTACACACACACCCACCCCCTTGACTCCTCTCACCTACTCACACACACACACACACACGCACACGCACGCGCACACACACACACACACACACACACACTCTCTCTCTAATGGAAACACTGCTCTATTGCGATTCTTTCCAAAGGTTAGTTTGTTTGTTTGTTTTACTTTATAGCAGTGATTCCGTTAGCGTGCGCTCAGGCCAGTGTCATTAGCGATGTTCCTTGCTAATTTTTCAGATAAAATAGTCCTTCCGTTAATGTGTGCACGTGTGAAACTCTGAAGATGAGAAGAGGGAGAGGGGGCTGGTCTGATTCCTCCTCTCCTCTTACTTTAGCTTCACACACACACACACACACACACAGCGCCTGCACCCATAAACGGAAACACTTATCTGTTGGGATTTATTTTTTCCTTTTTTTAAGGTAAAGTGCAGGTTAATTTGTTTTATTTTTACTTTATTGTTTGCATTTATTATTTTTATGTATATATTTTTTTGGGCTGTGGAACAGATAATTTGAGTTTTCATTATTCATTATGGGGACAATTGATTTAATTTACGAGTGTTTTGAAATATGAGCCCGCTTCCAGAAGAATTATGTTCGTAATCTAAGTTTCCACTGTTAAAGAAAACTGAAAACACAAAATAAACAGAGCTCTGCCATCTACGCGAGAACGGACGAGCTCTGGAATTCTATATTCTCCCTGGGCCTTTGTCCTTATCAAGGATTTATATGAGAGTGAGGGAGAGTTTGTGCTTTGCACTATTAAACTGAGCGCTCATGCTGAATTGATGCGTGCTGCTCTCTTGCTCTCTCTCTTTCTTTCTCTCTCTCTCTCTCTCTCTCTCTCTCTCTCTCTCTCACTGGCATCTTAAACAGGCAGAGGCTGGGGCTTTGCAACTGAACAGAGCACTATTTATTTCTGTTTGTCTTTTCTTTCTTTCTTTCTTTCTTTCTTTCTTTCTTTCTTTGTCTTGGTCTGGCCCTGATACCTTACCAGTACTACCTGAATGATCACACGAAGTGCCCAGGTATCAGGACCCTTATATAAACACGCCACCATGTGCGGCTCATTCAGACTGATTGCCTTACGGCAGCATTGCCTGGCAACCGCGTGTATAAAAGGCCGCGCCTTTGCCTGTTTAGAACTCTGTGTGGTAGCACCCTGCGGATCTGCACATTCTGAACAGTTTATGCGCGGGCCGTGTCATTACACTACCTCTCTAAAGTTTGGGATCACTTGTAAATTTCTTTGTTTTTGTTTAGTGATTTATTTTCTACATTTTCCAACAATACTCTGATTTTAAAACTATGAAATAACAGATAATGAATTAGGTAATTATAATAACAACAACAACAGTCAGTTGTTATTTTAGGACACAGAGGTCAGCTGTTCTAGAACACTTCTTGCAAGAACAGTATTGTCAAGTGCATTTGCAAAACCCATCAAGTACCATGATGAAACTGGCTATCATGAAGAGTAGCAGACACATCTCAACATTAACTGTTCAAAGGAGATTATTGCATATGTTGGACTGCTTTTCAGTGTAGAAAGAAATAAAAATCAGGAACGACCAAGTTTTGAGCGGTAGTGTACATATTATAATGTTTATTTTTACATTTACAGTAACAGATCCTCTTATTCACAGTGAATTAAAAAAGCGCTTTATAATCTCCATCAAAAACACATTCTCATAATCCATAGGTCAGGGACCATGGGTAGATCTACATCAGGCAGCTTGACCCCCCCCCCCGTTATATAATTTGCCCACAATCCTCCTCATCCACAACCAACCCTGTCCTCTTTACACTTAAGTAAAAAATTTGAAGCTTCATTGGGGTAGTACGTTTTTTATTTATTTATTTTTAACAAAGCTGTATAGCATACCCTGCTGATTAAACTCAGATTAGCTCCCTGCTGTATCCTTCCTGTCTCTAATGCTGTACTGGACTCAGAACTGTTCTCCTGAATACTCTCTGCAGTGTTACTGCTGCTGGATGCACAGCTGGTGCATTTATGTTTTTCAAACAATTGACTACTGCTGCGTTCTCAGTGTTTAAACGTACATAAGAATGGTTAATGGGTGGACGGAGCCTCAGGACTGACCGCAGTGAGTGGCGGAGAGAGCAGTGAGGGACAATCAAGCCAGGGCATCTAGCATGGCAGCAATAGTATTCAGGAAAGTAACTTACACCTGTATACAGAGTCATTATTTCATTACCTGCGGATCTGTTAGGAATGTTCCAGGTGCTTCTTTCCCATTCTTGTGTTTGAGTGCGTCATCACTTCTTTTTGTTCCGATGTTGTAGATTTTACATGAAATCATAACATCTTTCCATGGGACAATTTACTCAATGTTTAAGTGACATGAAGAACATTGGGTTGGAATGAGTAGAGATTAAAGTTCTTGGAAAATAATCAGTATAAATCCTTGGTTCTCAAATATTTTTATTAAAAAAATATAATCTGTTAGTTAAATGCTAATTTCTATGTGTGAAATATATTTAAATAATAGTGTAAAGTTAAGATCAAACGAATTAAATATTTATTTTGCATTTATTTTTGCATGTATTATTAGTTTGTCCACCTCAAACAATCACATATGTGATTTTCAGAGATCTTATTAAGGTAACGTAACCTTTTAATTATTGTGATATTTGAGTATTTGGTACTATCTTTCTATAAGTTAATAACACAAAAACAAGTAAATATGTTTAAAAATAATAATAAATCCAGACCCTAATGTCCAGTACATCCTGTGTGTTCTATGTGGTTATTTTCACATACTAATGTGTGTCAGTGAGTTGAGATGATGCTGCATGTCTGTTAGAGTGCAGACACTGTAAGAAAAGGTGGAAGCCATCTGACGCTATTGGCCACATTTGTGTTTGTGTTGTCTCTGTCTTAAATGAATAAAAATGTTCCATTAATATCAGGACTACCTGCTCCTCACCAACATGCTTTGGTTCATCTGCCATGTAGAACGTGTCACAGACCCTGTGCTAAAATATATATATATTCTACCTGAAAATGATTTTCTGAATGATGCCTGGTATCCCTACACTGATTACATGTTCAGTTCCGGGTCAATTTCAAGGTCTTGTTAATAATCTACAGCACAATAATCTAGCACTGCTGTACATTTGTAACTTGTAACCTTACAGTCCAGCCCATCTCTCAGGCTTGTGATCAGCTTTTACTCGCAGCGCCTAAATCCAGGTTAAAGAGTCGGGCCAACTGTGCGTCCTCAGTAGCAGCCGCTATGCTTTGGAATGAGGTGTCACTTTACAAGAGGCTTCCTTTTAAAATCGCAAGACTTTTTCACACTCTTTGACCTTTAATCCAGTGTGCGGGGCAGGTGATTTTTTTTTCCCTTATCCCTGATTTTTTTTATTTTATTTTTTCCCCCACCCCGGGTCTTTGTGTTGAGTTTGCATGTTCTCCGTGTGCTTGGTGCGTTTCCTCCGGGTAGGTCCGGTTTCCTCCCACAGTCCAAAGACATGCAGAGTATTCCAGGCATCCCTTGACCCTGTACAGGATAAGTGCTATAGATAATGAGTGAGTGAGAGTGTTTGTTGTTTTATTGTTTAATTATTTTAATGTTATAAAAAGATATTTTATTTAACTTTATTTTTTAATAGCCTGTATATAGGGTCTGCAGCTATGTTATGACTGTACAGCATTTGCAAATCTCATGTCTATTGTACACAAAGTTTTGTAAAGTTAGTTCTCGTCTTCAGCACAGTGTTTACACTACAGAATCCCACATGTCTTTGTTAGTATATAACACAGTGTACACACAAAATCCAACTCACATAATGTCTATTTCACAGAACAAATTGAGGATGTTAAGTGAAGCATAGGTTTCATTTATTATTGCTGAAGTGACTGCAGTAACAGTATAAGTGTAAATATCCTTTTTTTCAATGTTCTCCAAAAACCCTTTGAACACATTTAAACCACTCAGAGCCACTGTGTTACACCAGAAACATCTTCACTGATCACATCAAAGAAGGAAGTGATGTGATTGGATCGTCACAACACTTGAAAATTAGCTTTGATCAAAACGTGGAAGTTTAATGCTTCTAAAATAAAGTTATAATAGCAGTTTTCAAATTCAATATTTTGTCATGGATAGTGTTGTTTGTCAGACAATAATAATTTTGCAAAAGTAATAAAAGTCTGAGAAATGTTGTTTAGCGTGTTCTGCTGTCAAACTGTTCATATCGTTCCATCAAGTGAGAAACAATCAGATTAAGTGTTTACACAAATAATATTTACTTACTGAATGGATTACCAGGGTTTACACCCCCCTCCCCCCTCATTACAGTTAAAAACTCACACTGATCAGCTGGAACGGGTCAGACTGTTCTGACTGAAGTGGTTAACATGATGTAGTTTTATTTAGATCAGGACATTATTATGATTATTAGTGGAATATTAATATCCATGTAAACACATGACAGATCCTGTAGACTAGGAGTGTTTACATGGACACTAATATTCCACTAACATGTGGATAACTGCAAATATGACCATGTACATGTGTTCAGGGTTGCAGTCTGTCAGTGAGTTTACTGTGTTTAAACACATGAAAATAAACACGTCTCTGTGATCACTTATAATTAGGAGGAGACACTGCATGGAGCAGGTGGTCCAAGCTGATTGCAGCGTGTCTGGTGGTGCTGTGTGTTATCTTGCTGATTGTCGTCATAGTGCTGTCAAACAAAGACAACAACCTGACTATAGAGAGAGAGCAGTTACAGAAGGAGAGAGCTGAACTCGAGAGGTTTTTAAAACTGGGTGAGTAACACTTTACTGCAGAACTGTCACATGATTATTAATGAACATAATTGTAACCATTAATAATTACATTTAATGTTGAACATCATTAAAACAAGTCTGTTCCTGTTATCACTTGCTCCATACTGTAGCAGCGAGTCTGTAGTAGTCTGTGTTTCTGTTTCTGTTGTTGTTGTTTTGTTGTTGTCATGACACTAGGAAATTAATAAGCATACATCTATCTACGGAGGAAAAAAATACTGACTTATAAATGTACTGTAAAATAATACTAATGTTAAAAAAAAAAAAACACTTTGAGTCCAGGGTGGACTTATTCCAGCTCCAGTGTTTACATCATCATTAATGAGCAGAAGAACTGGACTGAGAGCAGACAGAACTGCAAAGATAGAGGAGCAGACCTGGTGATCATAAACAGCAGAGAGGAACAGGTGTGTGTGTGTGTGTGTGTGTGTGTGTGTGTGTGTGTGTGTGTGTGTGTGTGTGTGTGTGTGTGTGTGTGTGTCAGTGTGTACGCTTGTGCGTGCGCGTGAGCCTGTGTGGGAGCGTGCATGTGTGAGTGTGTGTGACTCTTATTTATTCTTATATTTTTTCTACAAACATGGACAGGAATTCGTCACTAAACTGCGGGGTAGTGGCAAAAGAGCTTGGATTGGTCTGCGTGGCAGAGAGAACAAGTGGAAGTGGGTGGACGATACAACACTGATCACTGGGTAAGAAATCATTGAACTAATAATTTGCTTATGATACAGTTACTGACTCTTCATTAGTCTGAGAAACACAGCAGATCCTCTGATTCTCTCCTTCAGGTTTTGGGGAAGTGGACAACCGAACAGTAAAGCAGGAAATGAGGATTGTGTTATAACTGGTGAAACATCAGATCCTGTGAACAACTGGGGTGATGATCCCTGTAGTAAACAGTATAATTGGATCTGTGAGAAGAAAATCTTTAACTGAATTACTGTATGTGAATGAAAAGCAGTAAATTGAATGTACATGTGTATCTGTGTAGGTTAGTGTGTGTGTGTGTGTCTGAAAAATCCTCATTACTGTTAATAACTCTGTAACCATCTTGGTGTCACCTGTTTATCTTTCAGAGATTATTTTTCATTCAGGTTTGTTTAGGAAACGCTACAGATTCTACAGCAGTGACGTGTACAAACACCAGAGCTGTGGGGTTTCATTTAGGATTTAACTGCATGTGGATGAATTTGCAGTCGTGTGTGTGCCAACATGGTGCCAGATTAACTCAGTCGAATCTAATTTAGGTGTTGCACCATTTAATAAATAAATAAATGAATGAATAAAATAAATAAATAAAAATAAATAAATAAAGATAACTAAAACTTTGTTATACTTCCCTGTGAAATTGCAGTTCAGAGTTCACAGCCTCAGTCGTTCTCAGATTTTTCCTTAGAATCTAACTAATAATTGTTTGCAGAAATCCCCAGAAATATCCTCCTCCATTTTTTATGGCTTTTGTGTGGCAATATATAATTTTTCCATCACTTTCTCTAAACTATTAAGAACAATATAATTTACTAATTTTGTAACATAAATATTAATGTAAATTCAGCTAAGTTTCCATATAAAATATAATACTGTGTAATTTTTTAGTACTGTAGAGAGAACACAAAGCGGCTGTAGAGGAAAATGTGGCTTTTACTCTAGGGTAAATTATTACTGTATTTACCCTATAGTACTGATACCAAAGAAAACAACATTGCATACAGAAAAAAAACACGCTTGCATGAATTACAGTACATACAGAGGTAACATCTGTATTTTACATTATAGCACTGTGGGAGACACAGCTGTACAATACTGTACAGTATACAGGTTTACCTTTACATTTTTAAGGGTAATGTATTAAGTTGAGTTTGAAATTAAATTAAAGTGTTTAAAAATGTCTATAAAGATAGGCATTTATAGGCTTTTTTTTTTTTTTTACCATATCCAGAATTTTGCGGTTACTTACAGTATTTATTTTTTTCATTCACAGGTGCTCTAGGAAAATATATTTCAGGGATCGACTGTATATGTTTTTGCCTGTAGCACTGATTCTGCACATACACACAGCATTTAGGCCACAGAGACCACATATCCCCTAAGAGTCAGCAAATAATGTGATATTTCTTTATATTTAATTTCATTTGGAATTTAGTAATCAATAAATAATTTTTTTCTGTTCATAATTCATGTCTGAAGTGTCTGTTTTGAATGAAAGCAAAAGCAAATGTCATTAGAGAGGTTCCTTGTTAAAGCACTGATTCCCTCAGTGTGTGTGTGTGTGTGTCTTCCCTCCTCTGGCCTTCACACACATGCAAAGACATACTCTCTAACAGAAAGACTGCTCTGTTGGGATTCTTTTCAAAGGTAAAGTGCAGGTTAATTTGTTTTATTTTTACTTTACAGCAGTGATTCCCTTAGTGTGTGTGCGCTCAAGTGTCATTAGAGAGAGTCCTTGTTAAAGAAGTTTCCTGATAGAGCAGTGTTTCCGTTAGTGTGTGTCTGTGAGAGAGAAAGACACAGTCCCCTCAAATAAGAGAGGAGGGAGGGAGGGAGAGAGGAAGGCATCTTTAGCTTCACACAAACAAACACACAAATGTACACAGCGTGTGCGCGAACACACGTGCAGCAAAGGAGACAGTTATGTCCGGATTTATTTTTACTTTTTTTCAAAGGAAAAGTGCAGGTTAATTTGTTTTATTTTTACTTTATAATTTGTATTTATTATTTTTATATGAATATTTTTGGGTTATGGAACCAATTGTCAGAGTTTCCATTATTACTTAAGGGGGAAATTTGCTTTGATAAACTTGAAGACTTGAAAAACGAGCAAGTCTTGGTTTACGAGTGCCGAGTATCATGTATCACGCATGCGCTTCTTGTTTTGACACCAAGCGTCACGTGATCACAACTGAGCCAATGATTTTTCTCTCTCTTGCGCTGTGGAATTGTGGGTAATCATCTGCCCTGCTGGGTCTTAATGCTCGTCTCTTACTGGTATAATCAACATCTCCCTCTCTGTTTCAGCGTGTTTCCTATGTGTGTGCGCGCACGTAATTTGACAACGACATGCGCTCATGCATGAGATTTCTTTTTTTCCCATTGTGTTTCCGTTGTGTGTGTGTTTGTTGTGAAACTTAAAAGCGAGGTGTGGGGAGGGAGGAGGAGTTTTACTGTGTAAGACGAGGTGAGGGAAGGGGCTAATTCCACACACATATAATACCTATTGGCTTCTCAAGCTCCTACACTGCCTTTCAAACCCCAACTGCTTTTCAGACGCAGCATGGTGTAAATCAACCTGACTCTGTGCCTGTAACTGCAGCTCAGTAGGCTTCAGCTAGTGGAATATATAATAGTTCTACTTCAAGCTCACAAATACACGGCGCCTGCGCGCACAAACGGAAACACTTATCTGTCAGGATTTATTTTTACTTTATTTAAAGGTAAAGTGCTGGTTAATTTGTTTTATTTTTACTTTATATATTGTATTCATTATTTTTGTTTTTATTTTTTTGGGCTGTGGAATGAATAATTTGAGTTTTCATTATTTCCTATGGGAAAATATGATTTGGTTTATGAGTGTTTTGGAATACGAGCCCGATTCTGGAACAAATGATGCTCATAATCCAAGGTTCCACTGTATATTATTAACTCTATAGTGCCTGATCAGCAGAAATAATACTATATAACTATGTAGATAGTAAATAACTTTTAACATGCAATATTTTATTAATTCTAAGAAAAGTTATGCCATGATAACTTCTGGGATTTTGGGATGACAACACTGTTGTAATTAGCACTTTTTTTATACCACCTGTACAAATCTTTTCATCTAAACTTCAAATCATATACCAAGTAAAGTAAATCCATGTTTATATATTTTATGCACAAACAATCTGCTCCCTCATATTTTAAACATAAGCCACCAAAATGATCTCTGTTAATAATGATGGTAAACTATGAACACTAACACTAACGTACAACATTTATGAATAAAATACTGTCACTCCCACTCACTCACTCATCTATACCGCTTAATCCTGTATTCAGGGTAACGGGGCACCTGGAGCCTATCCTAGCAGACTTCGGGCACAAGGCAGGGTACACCCTAGACAGGGTGCCAATTCATCACAGAAATACAGAAGTTCGCCATATTAAAAAATTACAGAAGACTACTGTTAAAAAGTGCTAAATTTTTCTCAGAATACATTGTTTTCTACAGCACATTACTGTCAGATTGTGTGTGTTTTTAACAGCAATTTTTTACAGTGTGGTGTAGTCAGATTGTCTTAGTGTTAAATACACTTTGGTTTCATTGGGCCTCCAAAAAATTATATTTTCCTTTATTCTTTTTCGAAGAAAGTTTGGTTTGTTCCTCTTTTCTTAACCAGAATATCGACCACTAATGCTGATGGCTTAATTTTTCGTCAGAGAAAGTTTTTTGAAAAAAATCTTCCTTTTCAAGATGCACAAGTATTTTATTCTTATTTTCCTATCATCCTGGTATGTCTTAATTGTCCTCAACTGTCCTTTAGTTTTGAAGTTATTAACTTAAATTATTTTAATAACTTTAATAATTTTAATATCTTTATTTGGTTAGTTAGGGTTTCACCTCTGGGTTAGAGTTAAATCGAAACTTTTTAATATGATTAAACTTAATAAAATTTATACAGTTATGAATTCATACACTTAATCATCTATCCATCCAGCATTTAGCATGATTTAGTGTATCTTACCAATTCTGTTTATCCCGCAGCCAACAATGATACTGTAATACAAAATCTGGTATTTACCAATTATGAGCACGGTAACGTAAGATCTGGGCAAATGTTTAAACTTTAAAATATATGACCAAGACAACAGTTCTTTATAAAGAAACAAATTTATTGAACTAATCTACGATACATAAAACTACTCTACTTAAACACACATACACACAAACAGTTCAGAGGGTGAAAGTAAATGGAGTTCTTCTAGTAATGTTTACTAGACCTGAGAAAATCACAAGAGAAGAGCCTTGGGTTTAATCTTACGATTTAATTTTGAATCGAGCACCAATTTTCAGCAAAGTATGAACCTTTGTTTGTTTACTTGCATTACGTTTCGTTCTCAACCGATTGTTCGCCTCCAGCAAAGGGAATCAGTGTTGCTGATTGGTTGGTGCACGGTTATTGAGATGACGTCTTTCGGGAAAGGCCTTCAGTGAGGTGTTGGTTGCCTGGTTAGCGATGGCGGTGCTCTGGAACTTTTTCTGAGGGTTTCTTCGTTGCAGGACATTGGAGTTGGCACGAAGTCTTGTTGAGAGTTCTTGGAGAGCGGATGATGCTGCAAGGGCGGAAGGTCGAGACACCCATGACAAATCTTTTTCGTAGAATCTGATGTAAAAGGTTGCTCACATTTTGGGGTATAATCTCATGGCATGGGTCTGTCCCACAGCCATTTGTCCCAATCAGAGGTGGTTGTGGCCATAGCCACGCCCACATGGTTTCTCCTTTTTGTGCATACACCTGTGGTTTGATCTGTCACGTGGTAGGCCATCTCAGTGGAGTTTTCATAATTTAGGAATTAAATACACATTGAATACACAGAGTTTTCATTTGATACAAAACATTCCATGTCTTGCTGTTACGGTTACTGCTTGCCGGACGAAAGAGAGACATGATAGAGGTGAAAGTGATCAAAAGGATTTTAATGACACAAAACAATGGGAACAAAAGGAACAGAACATGAACTGAAACCAGGTTTCTGACAAACTAGACATTACCAACAGACTGAGAGATAGACAGACTAGGAGACAGACAAACCAGGAGCACACGGAGCCAGAAGAACACAGAGTCAGGAAGAACACAGAGCTAGACAACATACCAGGACAAACAGTAACCCTAGACGAACAGATGCAAGACAAGGATATCACAGAACTCAGGAACATTTATAACAAAAACTAATGAGCACAGCTAATTAGCAACCTTAGTTCAGGTGATGTGGCGCTCACCTGATACAATCATCCCCTGATAAGAGCATTGGTTGTTTTTCATTCGCCACCTGGTAAGGGTGCTAATTGAGCTGGAGGTCTCTGATGGTAATCCTTCTTCCCTGTTTTACCCATCTGTCTGGGATATCATCAGCTTCAACCCCACTTCTCCAGTCTCCAATGTTTCTACTCTTCCTTCCTCTGAGGAGAGTTTGGATTTTAATTTTTTGATGAAAATTTATTTAAAAAAATAATCCAGAAATGATGGCAATACTCGCAGTGGTGTTAAATGAAAAAGTGATAATTTATTTACAGTGGTGTAAGAATCCCATTCGGAAAAAAACAACAACAAACCAAAGCTATATAACAAAACAAAAAAAACCTATACAAAAACAAACAAAAAAAAAATAAACATATAACTATATGTACACGCAAAGTATTTAAATATTGCTCACGGCACCACAGTTGCACGCTCGCTCGCCAGGTAAACTGACACCGCATACTGATTTGGAGCTTCCTTTTATGGTTCAAACCTCGCCCCCTCAGAACAAACCAAGTAAAACACACCGAAAAGGGAAGTATGAAATGTTAAGTGTACACATCTTTTTACAAACACACATAAAATACATATAATCCGGCATCCACTTCATGCTACTGTGTTTAGTCACTCTGGACTTAGTTAACATATACACAAACAACAAAACTAAACATTACAAACTAAACACAAAATTCATACCTCCCCAGTACAACAAACAACTCTGGCACTATGTCGCCAGGCCGCTAGGTGGCGCTGGTCGGAAAGCAACGCGAAAGACCGACTAAACAGACCCTAACACACACTGAACACTGGTAAATGTACAAACAATATAAAACACAAGACAAAACCAAAGGAAAACAACAAACAGCTTTAAACATGTGTGTGAATGTGTTGTTATGCACAGCGTGGACTACTGTTGGGGGAATGGAAATGGAGTGGATATGTTTGCTTGTATGTGAACCAGTAGGCAAATGGCATGCATGTGCATCCGCATCACCACAGCCTGGGGATTACGGAGGAGTGAGGTAAGACGTGGTCTGTGTGTGCTGTGTCTGAGTGCTGTGCAAACCAAACAGGTCACTTTGTGACACTGGAACAGCTTAAAGACACCTGCATGTTTAGGTGCGGGAATTAAGTGTAGAAATGTGATTGAACTCTGTTTTATACATTAATTGACGTCTTACCAATTCATTTCCAATTATCGGTTGGGCGGTAATAAAATACTTTTTTATTTTTTTGAATGAATATCTAGAGTCAGCACTTCGTTATAGCTTAGATAATGTAGCTCCAGTTAAAAGGAAAATGATTAGAGATAAGAAACTCGCTCCTTGGTATAATGACCACACACGTGCTTTAAAACAAACCACTCGAAAAAATTTTACGTAAATGGTGCCAAACTAAATTGTTAGTATTCAAAATAGCTTGGAAGGAGAGCATCCTGACCTATAAAAAAGCTCTCAGTGATGCTAGATCAACGTATCTCTCCACTCTTATAGAAAATAACAAAAACAACCCGAGTTTTTTATTTAATACCGTAGCTAAATTAACTAAAAACAGGACCACTGCAGAAATCTCCACAACAACATCATGCAGTATTGAGGATTTCATGAACCTTTTCAATAACAAAATCATAAATATTAGGCAAAAAATTCAGGCTTTGAAACCAGACAATTTAAGTAATACAGATGATCTAACCACATCACATCAGAACTTAGAATACTTTACTCCCCTTGAAGCGAGGGAACTAATTTCACCCATCTCTTCTTCAAAATCGTCAACCTGTATATTAGATCCTATACCGACACATTTTCTCAAACAGATAGTACCAGCAATAATAAAACCCCTGTTGAAAGTAATTAACTGTTCACTCAGTAGTGGGTATGTCCCTAAATCCTTTAAATTAGCCGTTATTAAACCGCTAATCAAGAAACCTGACCTTGACTCCTGTCAGCTTTCTAATTACAGGCCGATATCAAACCTTCCCTTGATCTCCAAGATTCTGGAAAAGGTAGTATCACTGCAGCTATGTTCACATCTACAGGGTGGGCCATTTATATGGATACACCTTAATTAAATGGGAATGGTTGGTGATATTAACGTCCTGTTTGTGGCACATTAGTATATGTGAGGGGGCAAACATTTTTGGCAAATCCAACACTGAACCAGTTTCACAAAACTTAGCAAGCAGTTTGCTAACTGTAGCATGGGAGATGGGTGGTCTCGTAGGGTGTCTTGCATTGAAATCTGCTGCAATGACCCGATTACTGCGTTCACCAGATATCAACACAATTTCGATCCGCTCATCACGTGTTAACCTCTTCGACATGTCAATGGCTGTGAACAAAGAGAAATTTGTAAATAACTCATGAAAGAATAAAGTTACGTTAAAACCAAGCACACCATTGTTTTTCCCAATAGGTTTGATGTGTCACATGACCCTCTTCCTATTGAAAAAACAAAAGTTGGATCCAAGATGGCCGACTTCAAAATGGCCACCATGGTCACCACCCATCTTGAAAAGTTTGCCCCCTCACATATACTAATGTGCCACAAACAGGACGTTAATATCACCAACCATTCCCATTTTATTAAGGTGTATCCATATAAATGGCCCACCCTGTACACAGAAATAGCATAAATGAACTGTATCAGTCAGGATTTAGACCTCATCACAGCACAGAGACAGCACTTGTTGAAGTAGTAAACGACGTCACTATACATGTGTTACTGGACCTCAGTGCAGCTTTTGACACCATTGATATTCTCCTTCACAGATTAGAAAAGGTATTAGGAATTAAGGGAACTGCCCTCTTGTGGCTCAGATCCTATTTGACTGATCGTTATCAGTTTGTAGATTTAGATGGTGACCATTCCTCATGTTCTCAAGTGGAGTTTGGTGTTCCACAGGGTTCAGTTTTAGGCCCACTGCTTTTTTCCCTTTACATGCTTCCTCTGGGCAACATAATTCGTAAACATGGTATTAGTTTTCATTGTTATGCTGATGACACACAATTATATGTCTCAGCAAAACCAGATGAGAAAAACCAGTTTGCTAAAATCGAGCAGTGTGTGCAGGATATACGAGATTGGATGTTAATTAATTTTCTTCTGCTTAATCCTGATAAGACAGAAGTTCTGGTCATAGGACCACAAGTAGCTAGAACTAAGCTTTCTGATCACACTGTAACTTTAGATGGCCTTTCTGTTCCATCAAGTGCAACAGTAAAAGACCTCGGTGTGATTATAGATTCCAGCCTTTCGTTTGAAGCTCATGTAGATAATATCACCAGGATAGCTTTCTTTCACCTTAGAAATATTGCCAAGATAAGAAACATATTGTCACTAAATGATGCAGAAAAACTAGTTCATGCTTTTATCACGTCTAGGTTGGACTATTGTAACGCCTTACTGTCTGGTTGTTCAATTAGGTGTATAAACAAGCTTCAGTTAGTACAGAATGCAGCAGCGAGAGTCCTCACTAGAACCAGAAAATACGAGCACATCACCCCTATCTTATCTACACTGCATTGGCTCCCTGTGAAATTTCGCATCGATTTTAAGATCCTACTTTTGACATTTAAAGCACTAAATGGTCTCGCGCCACAGTATTTGAGTGAACTGTTAGTGTCTTACGATCCGCCACGCCTACTTCGATCAAAGAATGCAGGCTGCCTGTCAGTACCACGTATTATTAAAACTACAGCAGGGGGCAGAGCTTTTTCTTACAAAGCCCCAAAGTTATGGAATAGTCTTCCTATTAATGTTCGGGACTCAGACACAGTCTCAGTGTTTAAGTCTAGGCTAAAAACCTATTTATTTAGCCAAGCATTTTTGTAAATAGATTAACCTTAGGTAAAGGAGCAGATCTGGGGGACTCATAGACGTAGAGTATTCTGGTGAACTGGTATGTTTAGATGCTGTCCTCCCCACTCTCATTGTTCACTCAGGTTTGTTGACGGTGAGGTGATTGGTTGCTTTACATCTCAGGGAGCCCTCATGTTTGTGTTTCCTTCTGGCTCTCCCTTTTAGTTATGCTGTTATAGTTAGTCCTGCCGGAGTCTCTGCTTGCACTTTGCACTAAATATACATTCACCTATACATGCTGACTGTGACCATACCTAACTGCCATCTCTCCTTATTTTCTGTTCTCTCCTTTTCTGCTCTCTTCTCTCTCTCTCTCCCCCTCTTCTTTCCCTCTCTCTGTCTCTCTGTCGAGCTATACATGTTTCGCTCCTGAGTTGCCAGTGATCCAGACCCCTCTGCCCTCTGGAGCCGTCTAACCCATCCTGGAGTCCTGCTTCTGGTTGGAGATCTCGTCGCATGGATGCCCCGTGTGGTCTGCCTGGATTCGTATGGTGGCTGGGGATGGTTTCCATGAAGACTCTCCTGTCATCGAGTGATGCTCTGGGGACCTGTGACTTCAGTTGTTCGATAACTCAGGACCGGAATCCCCTACAGTCTACCTGAGCCTCCGGGAACAAACTGGACTCCTTTTAATTTTAAAACATCTCTTGTTATACTGAACTTCCAGTCTTACACATTATTATGCTGAGCAATTCCTGCTATCCGTTATCACCCAGATGAGGATGGGTTCCCTGTTGAGTCTGGTTCCTCTCAAGGTTTCTTCCTATTACCATCTCAGGGAGTTTTTCCTTGCCACCGTCGCCCTCGGCTTGCTCATCGGGGACAATCTTGTCATTTTGATTCATATACATTGCATAAAAACTTACTTCTTTTTATTGTGTAAAGCTGCTTTGCGACAATGTCAATTGTTAAAAGCGCTATATAAATAAAATTGACTTGACTTGACTTGACTTTCTGTTCCATCAAATGCAACAGTAAAAGACCTTGGTGTGATTATAGATTCCAGCCTTTCGTTTGAAGCACATGTAGATAATATTACCAGGATAGCTTTCTTTCACCTTAGAAATATTGCCAAGATAAGAAACATATTGTCACTAAATGATGCAGAAAAACTAGTTCATGCTTTTATCACCTCTAGGTTGGACTATTGTAACGCCTTACTGTCTGGTTGTTCAACTAGGTGTATAAACAAGCTTCAGTTAGTACAGAATGCAGCAGCGAGAGTCCTCACTAAAACCAGAAGATACGAGCACATCACCGCTATCTTATCTACACTGCATTGGCTCCCTGTGAAATTTCACATCGATTTTAAGGTACTACTTTTGTCATTTAATTAAAGCGCTATGCTTTAATTATTATAATGGTCTCGCGCCACAGTATTTGAGTGAACTGCTAGTGTCCTATGATCCGCCATGCCTATTCGATCAAAGAATGCAGGCTGCCTTTCAGTACCACGTACTATTAAAACTACAGCAGGGGGCAGAGCTTTTTTTTTTACAAAGCACCAAAGTTATGGAATAGCCTTCCTATTAATGTTCGGGACTCAGACACAGTCTCAGTGTTTAAGTCTAGGCTAAAAACCTATTTATTTAGCCAAGCATTTTTGTAAATAGATTAGCCTTAGGTAAAGGAGCAGATCTGGGGGACTCATGGACATAGAGTATTCTGGTGAACTGGTATGTTTAGATGCTGTCCTCCCCACTCTCATTGTTCACTCAGGTTTGTTGACGGTGAGGTGATTGGTTGCTTTACATCACAGGGAGGCCTCATGTCTGTGTTTCCTTCTGGCTCTCCCTTTTTGTTATGCTGTTTAGTTAGTCCTGCTGGAATCCCTGATTGCACTTTGCACTAAATATACATTCACCTTATACATGTTGACTGTCACCATACCTAACTGCCATCTCTCCTTATTTTCTGTTCTCTCCTTTTCTGCTTTCTCCTCTCTCTCTCCCTCTCTCCTTTTCCCTCTCCCTGTCTCTCTGTCGAGCTATACATGTCACTCCTGAGTTGCCAGTGATCCAGACCCCTCTGCCCTCTGGACCCGTCTAACCCGTCCTAGAGTCCTGCTTCTGGATGGAGATCTCGTCGCATGGATGCCCCGTGTGGTCTGCCTGGATTCGTGTGGTGGCTGGTGATGGTTTCCATGAAGACTGTCCTGTCCTCGATTGATGCTGACAGCTGTTCTCTGGGGACCTGTGACTTCAGTTGTTCGATAGCTCAGGACTGGAATTTCCTACAGTCTACCTGAGCCTCCAGGAACAAACTGACTTGACTTGACATGAGTGTATAAAAGTTCTCTAATTTCTTTAATGTGAACCAAGTCATTGAACCTCATGAGAAATGGATGAAATTTACTCATGGATGAAATTTTAAAGAGGAAACTTGTAAATCAGTCACATTTGACCAGAACACAATATGAGGGTTAAGGCTGTGATAACAGGAACTATAACTCTCATAGCAGGAATAGATGCATCACAACATTTGATAAAAAAATAATAATAATAAAAAAAATAATAATAAATTGACCTTTTATTTATTTATTTTTTTTGTGGTAAAAAAAGAGTATTAAATGACAGTCACCCAAATACGTACACTTTCCCATTTTCCCATGGTTGCGTTGCACCAGGCTAGACACCTGTGGACACCTGACCCTTACAGTACATGCAATGAATCATTCCCGTAAAAGTTCCTCATTTGTATAGGTGGCTAAATAATACAGATTTTTTTTTTCTGTTTTTCCATTCCATTTTTTTTTTCCGTTTTTTACATTTTAATTTTTTACAGTTTAATATTATTGGACTTTCCACTTTTGTCTTTCCCCCTCAATTTTGCACTTTTTGGCGAACGCGCAAGTTTCTTCATATAAGAACAACAAGCGGAATCCAGCTCCTAACAACAAAACCCCGACCCAGGTACGTTATAATGGGCAATATTCAGCTTGTTCAGTGTGTGGAGTGCAGGATATTTAGACATTCTTCCACCATCGTTAGTGATAACTTTATTTGTGATAGGTGTGTATTAGTTTGCACTTTGACAGAGAAAATATTGGTGTCCAGATTTTAGAGTGGATTAAAGAGCGTGAAAGTCTAGGTGCCGCAGGCGGAGATAGCCAGCCCCTATTCCGGCATTAGGACCGTTAATAAGACTCGTTGAGAATGTTCCAATCACATGAGCCCAAATATTGATTCGCTAAAACAATATTGATTCGCTAAAAACTAAAGTGGGAGGGTTCGGGGCGTACAGTGCTGCACCCCAAGGATGATTTGAAAAAATCCAATTAGAGCTCAGCCTCAAATCACATGCTTGTCAAAAATTTACGTGCCTACATAGACACTCGTTTGTCAAACAAAAATGAACGTAATACATTTTAGATTTTTATTTATTGTAAATAAATTATATTAAGAAACAGTGGAATATTGTGACTAAATGCCTTTATTTGATTATTAAAATAAATAATTATTATGTTAAATAATTACATGTTAAAATAGAATTTTTCTCTGACTAACTTTAAGGGGGGGAGGCCCTGCGCCCCTTTTTGACCGGCCGCCACTGTAGAGAAGATAATCAGGATTAAATTGCATATCACAGTTCTATGACCACTGTCAGCTTTGACATTTTCTTTCCCATGCTGTCAGGCTCCTGATCATCTGGTCATGTTTTTCCACGCTGTCAGGTCTCCTCACACGCCCCCAGACCACCCTGCCTGCACACTGGTCTTTCATCTCGCGCTGATTTATTTCGGCTCATAAGAAAGCGCAGCGTGCTATCTTGTTGCCAGATTATTGTGTGTGTGTGTGCTGGGGTGGATCTAGAAAATTATTCATGGGGTGGCAAGGAGGTGGAATTAAAATTATGAGGGGTGGCAACACTAAAGCAAGCATCCTTGAATGGTTTTTGTGGATTCAAGGAACGCTATTCTTATTCGGTGTATACACTAGGGTGCACATTTTTACATTGTCCTATGAAAATTAAATAAACCACGATCTTGTGTGTATGTATATATTATGTGTACTGCATCAATGCAAAGTCCAGTTCACAGTTATTGTAATGATGTGTAATAAAAGAATAAATAAATAAATAAATGGGCGCAAGGTCTGAGAGGAAGGTGTGTAATCATTCAGCAGCCTCACAGCAGTAGGGAAAAAGGCTGTGGGACAGTCTGGTGGTTCTGGCCCGTAAAGACCTGTACCTTCTACCTGAGGGCAGTAGCTGAAACAGGTGATATGCAGGGTGATGCTGATCCCGAAGGATGTTGTGCACTCAACGAAGGCAGCATGTAGTGTAGATAGTACTTATCTCCAGAAGACTAGTCCCGATGATTTTCCCCGCTGCTTTCACCACCCGCTGTAGTGCCTGTTGTTCCGCCCTAGTGCAGCGGCAAAACCACACCAAGAGTCCATATGTCAGCACACTCTCTATAGCACAACGATAAAAGTTCACCATAAGCTGCTGAGAAAGACTAGTTCTTCTCAGTTTCCTGAGGTAGAAGAAATGCTGCTGGGCCTTCCCTATGGCAGAGTTGATGTTATTGCCCCACGTTAGGTCCTCTGTCACAGTTATGCCAAGAAATTTAAAGCTGGTAACCCTCTCGACCGTCCCATTTCCAATAGTAAGTGGTAAGTGGATGGTATTTCTGCCCTTATGAAAATCCACAATCATTTTCCTGGTTGGAGCTTATTTGGCAAAATGGTATTGAATGCCTAACTAAAGTCCACAAAGAGAAGCCTAGCATACGTATTTTTGTGTTCCAGATGTTCCAACATGTGATGGAGCAAATAGCGACTGCATCCTCTGTGGATTTGTTGGCTCTGTATGCAAACTGGTAATGGTCTAGTGTGTGTGGTATAACACCCTTGATGCGCTTAATCACCAACCTTTCCAAACACTTTGCTGGTATGGGTGTGAGTGCAACTGGTCTATAATCATTTAAACAGGTAATGTTAGGGTTTTTGGGGATGGGAATTATTGTAGTTCTTTTAAAACATGCTGGTACCCATGATGTGGACAGTGACAGATTAAAGATGGTCGTGAAGACCTCCGCCAGTTCAGCTGCGCAATACTTGAGCACCCAACCCGGCACTCCATCAGGTCCGGCAACCTTCCTGGGATTGATGTTACAAAAACACTGTCTTACCTCGTGACTGCTCAGGACTGGTGCAGCATCATTAGAGGGAGGGCGGGGTAGGGGTGAATCTCCATTGCCTCTGTCAAAGTGGGCATAAAAGTTATTCAACTCCTCCGCTAGGGTGTCACAGCTGTTAAAAGAGAGAGTTGTTGTTCTCCTATAGTCCGTTATCACCCTAATTTCCTCCCATACCTGCCGGGAGTTGGGGGAATTGTAAAAATGAGCCTCAATTCGCTGTTTGTATTGAATTTTGGCTGATTTTATGCCCCTCCTAAGTGCCGTCCTGGCAGTACAATACGCTGTCCTTTCACCAGATTTAAACGCTATATCCCTGGCTTTCATCAGCAGTTGAACCTCATGTGTCATCCAAGGTTTCTTATTGGGAGACACACGCACTTGATCCAGAATGTCACATTATCCACACAGTAAATGATATAGTCTAAGACTGATGAGGTGTATTCATTCAGAGACTGACGTGTAATGGGTCCGTGGTCCTTGAATATGTCCCAGTTTGTGGAGGAGAAGCAGTCCTGAAGCCTAGGGATAGCATCCTCAGGCCATGATCTTACAGTCCTTACACTGAATCCAGCAGTTTTATTCCTTGTGGTATACTTTGGATGTAGCAAAAGTGACAGATGGTCAGACAGGCCAAGATGGGAATAAACCTGAACCTTATATGCATCTGCTACATTAGCGTATACCTGATCCAATGTTTTATCTCCCCTGGTTGCACATTTCATGCTGCGATGAAATTTGTGAAGGACGCTCTTCAAGTCAGCATGATTAAAATCGCCCGCCGCTATAAAGATACTGTCCGGATGCACAGCCAGGCTGTTGTTTATGCCATCATGTAACTGTGCTAGCGCTAGCTTAGCATTAGCGTCAGGTGGTATGTACACAGCACAGGTGTAAACAGATGCAAATTCGCGAGGAAGATAAAATGGTCTACATTTTAGCAGCATGAATTCCACGTCCGGACAACAAAGTCGGTCCATTACCATGGTCTGTGTGCACCAGGAGTTTTTAATATAGATGCACAGTCCCCCGCCGGTCTTCTTACCAGAGTCTGCCGTCCTGTCAGCTGAATGAATCGGGTGAATCGGGTCAGCCCAATAGCCGCATCTGGGACGTTGTTATCCAGCCAGGTGTCAGTGAAAATCATGCTGCAACAGTTTGCCAGGAACCTCCGCATCGTCATCCCCAATCTTATTTCATCAATCTTGTAGCGGATCGACCTGGCATTTGAGAGAAAAATGGATGGAAGCGATGGTTTGAAGGTGTTAGCCTTTAGCCTAACCTTCACGCCTGCCCGCTTGCCTCTCTTCTGCCTCCACTCGCAATGTCTCCTCCTCCGGTTTGCTGCCGTCGGAATCCCCATAGGTGATCTAGCAATCTCGGGAGGGATGAAAACATCGAGGTGATGTACAGCACCACTAACGCTGAGGAGTTCATCCCGACTGTACCGAAGAGCCTCGATATGGTAACAGTATGCCGAAACACTAGTAGCACTAACAAAATGAAAAAACTATGCCAACAAAGAGAGCACCGGGCTGCTGCATCTGTGCGCGCCACTGCATGACTTGACAATATATATTAAAGAACACTGAATGTAACCAAGATAAGCAAACTTAAGCATATATTGAGCTATGGTTCTTTAAATGATTATAGGTTAAATAAATCAAATAGGTTGTGCTTATTTTTTATTTATGTAAAAAAATATTTGAAAAGCACAATGAACAACATACCATGGTCAGCTGACAAACAGGGTGCTGGTGTTTCAAGCTTTCTCTCCTCTCTTTCAATATCTGAGCTCTCTTCCTCTCTTAACCTTTTTTCTTCCACCTCTTCACTCACTTCATGCTGGATATCTTCTGGTTCTTCACTTCTTTCTAGCTCTTTGTCATCAGTTTCTATATTTCTTTCTTCCAACACTCCATCCCCTCCTGTCTTCCACAACTTCTTTTGTAACCTTTTCTATCTTATCTGCACCTTCCACTCCCACAGTATCTGATTCTGATTTTCCTTTTCTTTTTGGTTTAAAAAACTCTGGATGTCAGCCTTTCTTTTCATAGTATCCTGGGAGATGCAACAAGTATGAAGTTTAGACTTTATTGCTTTCCAAACATACACTACACTGAACAATTTTGACTAACAAGGCTAACAAGGTAATAAGGCTAACGTTAAATAGAGCTGATTAAAAAAACTTGCTATTTAGTTGTCATATAACTAGCAAGCAACTAGAGGCAACACTTGTTAAAAAATGTTTTTCTTTTTTTTTACCTTAATTCAACATTAATTTGTTAAGTATTAAACGTAATTCAGTACCTGGATTTGTTTCTCAAATTCAGCATATCGATGGACTGGACACGGCCAAATGCGTTGTTGTCACGTGACGCCAGTTATCAAAGATTGGGACAATCTTGAAGATTCAAGCTACTGAACTGAATAATATACATTTGAAAGTAGTTAACAGTTAAGCTGTTAGTCATTAATATATGCGAAGATATAAAAAAACTGGCCAGATTGACAATTGAGTCATTTGTGTGTGATGATCTCGCTGCACTAAATGTCTTTGATTCACTAAAACAAAGCAGTTCATAAGTGACGTTTGTTCGGACTATGCTTTAATAGAAAGACGAGATTTTGTTCTTTCATTTATGGGTATTGTGGCGGGGAATAAAGACCAACAACTGAAATACAAGTGAACAAACCCCGGAGGATGGTTTTATTGAACAATTTATTTTTTATCAGCGATGCTGATAGATGATTGGGATGCTCGTCACACTGTCATGAGCCGGAGGCCAGAACTAGGTTAGTGAGACTACGAGCTCTGTACCCTGGCCACCCTTAGTGGGTGGAACGACAGAGCCTTAGCAGATGTTTTTCTGGAGGGGTTGTCCGAGGGTCTCAAGGATGATCTCATCTTTCATGAACTTCCCACGGACCGCCACGAGCTCATGGATCTCGCCAAATCACACGCGCCCTTGGTCCTCGGACTTTCCTGGTTAGCCCTCCATGGTCCCCAGATTGACTGGAACAAGCATGTCATCCTGGGTTTCCTGCCCTTCATGTTCCAAGACATGTCTTCACTCAGCACTTAATCTCCTATCCTAGTCACACCTGATGAAACCCCGGACATCCCTAATGTTCCCAGTGAATACCATGATCTCAGACAGGGCTTTAACAAGACCTGAGCCATGTCACTTCCACCGCACCGAGCATATGACTCTCCTATTGATCTCGTCCTGGGCACCTCTCCACCGAAAGGCAGACTTTATTCTCTGGCACGCCAAGAAAGAGAGGCCATGAATAAGTACGTCACGGAGTCCCTTACTGCCGGAATTATCCATCCATCCAACTCACCTGCTGGGGCGGGGTTTTTCTTCATCAAGAAAAAAGAAGGGTCCCTTCGTCTGTGCATTGATTACAGAGGACTTAATGAAGTAACTGTCAGGAATAACTATCCTTTACCACTCATGGCCACCACCTTTGAACTTCTCCAGGGAGCTGACATCTTCACCAAACTCGACCTACGAAATGCTTATCACCTCGTCCGCATCTGGGAGGGCGATGAGTGGGAAAACAGCCTTCAACACCCTTACTGGGCACTATGAATATTTGGTCCTTCCGTTCGGAGACGGTTCACCTCAGCCCATACCCAACCCATCTCGCCAGTTTGTCGTAGAAGTGGATGCCTCCAACACTGGTGTTGGGGGAATTCTCTCCCAAAGATCCCCACGAGACAAGCTTCAACCCTTCTCATTCTACTCCCGCCGTCTGCCTCCACCCGAGAGGAACTATGATGTAGCCGAGAGCTCCTAGCCATCAAGTTAGCGCTGGAGGAGTGGAGACATTGGCTGGAGGGGGCCGAACTCCCCTTCATAGTGTGGGCCGATCACAGGAACCTAGAGTACCTTCGTACCACCAAGAGACTCAATGCTCGTCAAGCTCGGTGGTCATTGTTCTTCTCTAGGTTCAATTTCACCCTTTCCTACCACACAGGTTCAAAGAACACTAAGCCTGATGCCCTCTCGCGTCAGTTCTCTCCCCCACAGGATCCCACGCCATGAAACCCCATTCTGCCATCTCATTGTCTCGTTGCTGCCTTGGAGCTAAACATAAAAACCAAAGTCAAGCAGGCTCTGGCCCAGGAACCCGGACCAAGCAACGTCCCCCTGAATCGTCTCTTCGCGACTACGCTCGCAGGTCCTGGAATGGGGCCACGGATCCAGGCTATTTTGCTCAGGTCTGTTCTGCCTCTCCTGCAGCTCATACTGACTTTGTGTGTGTGTGTGTGTGTGTGTGTGTGTGTGTGTGTGTGTGTGTGTGTGTGTGTGTGTGTGTGTGTGTGTGTGTGTGTTGTTGGGTGTTGTTTCTGTGCTCTGTCCTCATGATAGGAAGTTAAAGACCAATTAAACCCAGGCATTAAACCAGGTAACATTTTCATAAACTCATCTCTGTACATGCTCACTTTAGTATCTGTGTGTGATGTGCGTCACTGCTTGAGCATACAATCTCATTTCTCTTCACTTGTGTGTGTGTGTGTGTGTGTGTGTGTGTGTGACTGTTCATAGTCTGTCAGTGTTGATGTCCTGAGGCTGGAGATCAGGAGACTTCTATAACTAAGTGATGATCACTTCCATACTACAGTTTAAGTTTTATATGTTATTATATTTTTCTTATGGTTATTATTAACCCTGCTCACTCACCCAGTTAATACTGTCGTAAAAAGGAAACTGAAACTCACTGTATGGTTTCCTTTGTAAGATTCCACTGGCCCAGCACACACAAACACACACGCACACACACACACACACACACACACACACACACACACACACACACACACACACACACACACCCTAATAATCCATCAATATGTCTCCTAGCTAATGCTGCACCATCCATGTTATGGTCTTACTCTTATTTTACTCTTATTGTCAGTCTAGCAAAAACTTTAAAATAACTAATTTAAACGGTGGCCGTGAAGTGCAAAACAAATTAACAAAACCGAAAACAAAATAACATTCAAAGACAAAATAACAAATTCAAAACCAAATTGACAAATCTGAAAACTTAATAGCAAATTCAAACATAAAGTAGGAACTTGTATCTCTAACTTTGTTTCTTGTGTGTGTTCTGCTTCATTTTAAAACCATTTTTTCGGTGTGCAAAACTAAGAAAATAATAAAATTTTTCATTAGAAAGCAAGGACATTGAATTTATTCAACGTTACTTTGAGGACGGACATTCATATGCTGTGTTTTTGGATATGCTGATGACATATCACGGTATAAAGAGTTTGCGAACTGCTGTGTCTCTTTTAAAAGCAAAATATTTT
This sequence comes from Clarias fuscus, assembly GCA_030347435.1. Classification (NCBI taxonomy): domain Eukaryota; kingdom Metazoa; phylum Chordata; class Actinopteri; order Siluriformes; family Clariidae; genus Clarias; species Clarias fuscus. Next base: position 9,749,283 of record CM059225.1, on the reverse strand, counting down.
TTTCACAAGAACTGCAAAAATTTGGCAGAATGCCATATTTGAAACCACAATAAGGACAGTACGTTTGCACATTCATACACACAAGAATCTACCGCCGCTACAGTACTTCCTGTATATCTTGAGTGACAGATGTCTTGTCCAATCAGCGGTAAGAATTTCATTCGCAAACGATACCTACCTTTTCCGGTTCGTTTCTGAACGTTCGAGAGGTGCAAACCAAATTAACAAAACCGGAAACTAAATAGCAAATTCACAACCAAATTAACAAAACTGAAAACAAAATAATAAATTCAAAATCAAAATATCAAAACCAAAAACAAAATAACAAACTAAAAATCAAAATAGCAAAACCAAAAAGAAATTAACAAAACGCAAAACAAAATAACAAATTAGTTTTGGGTTTTGTTATTTTGTTTTTGAATTTGCTATTTTGATTTGGGTTTTGTTATTTTGTTTTTAAATGTTTTATTTTGTTTTGGGTTTTGTTATTGTGGTTTTTAATTTGTTATTTTGTTTTCATTTTGTTAACCTGTTTTGCACTTCTCGGCTACCGTACATTTAGCCTCCAGAGAGTTTACACACTTACTGTGCATCATTCCTTATTTGGTGAATTGCTCGTGGTTGATGTAAAATGACACTGTGACAGAATTAATGGCTGGTTCACACTGCCCATTTAGGAGTTGCTGAAAATGTATTAACCATATTGATGTCATTTCAAGGACATTGATATGCTAACATGATTGTTCCACTTGGCTTTGACTTTCAGTTTTCTCCACTCATGGAGTGAGGCTGAAGTCAGTGCTAGTAATTTGATGTTGTTTGGGGTGACATAACACACTCAGAAGACTGTGCTATCCGTTCCTTCCACTTGCATAATAAGGTCCTCCCATCCCTCCCCTCTGAGAGAGCTCAGCCAATCAGCTCTCTCTAGGCCCCCAACTGCAGGAGGATACAACATCACCTGGGAAACTAATTACAGATGTGGCCATTATGAATGCATGTGTTTTTCCTGTGGAAGTCTGCAATTTGTCTGCTAAATCCTACAAGCACCATTTTAGAATTTAAATAAATGTGTTGTGCTTCACAGAATATCCACCAGATGGTGCATGGCCATGCTTTAAAATTTATACTTAAAATTTTGTCACTCACTCACTCACTCATCATGTATACCGCTTCATCCTGTTTTCAGGATCGCGGGTGACTTGGGGCACAAGGCAGAGTACACCCTGGACAGAGTGCAAATCAATCACAGAGCACACACACACATTCATACACTCACTCACACACTACGGGCAATTTGGGAACGCCAATTAGCCTAATCTTCTTTGGACTGTGGGAGAAAACAGGGTACCCAAAGGAAACCCACCAAGCATGGGGAGAACATGCAAACTCCATGTACACAGAGACAGGAATCAAGCTTGGCCGGGGATCGAACTCGGACCCTGGAGGTGAAAGGCGACAGTGCTAACCACTACACCACTGTGCTGCCTAATTTAGTTTTAGTAATGTCTTAACAAGGACGAAACAATGAAAGACATGGCAAGTCCTCATTTAAATTGTTTTTAAATTAATAAAACATGAAGTGCTTCTGGCTTTTTATAATAGTAATCATCATGCCTTTTTTGCTATTTCCAGCATTGAATAATTATTTCATCCATTATTTGATCACAGCTGGAAATAATGCGTAAAATGTGGTTGTGAATTTATGACTGAAAACAAGCTGCTCACTGGCGTGTGTGAACCCACGGCACTCACTTTCACTTTACAAAAGGCAGCGTTTTGATCAAAAGACTGATCAATGCGTGCACAGATTATAGATAAAAATACTGGCATACTTCCCCAGAACTGCAACAACTACCAATTTATACACTATTCAGGAAATAAATGGTGGCTTTTACAACATGACAGAGCGATGTGCGCTGCTTTATTCAAGTCATAATAAAACATATTTTTGCTGTCTAATTTATTTTTTCTGTGCATAAGAATTGCACTTCAATGAATATTACAGAAACCATGCTTTATTTTTTTTGTTTCTCACAAAAGAAGCGTGTTTGTGTGAGGAATCTGAGTATATAGGTGTGAACAGCTGACATGTCCTGGGAAGCAGGTGTCAATAGGTCTTACATAATTATGAAAAGTCATGGATTATTCAGTGAAATAAAGTCTCTGCTGAAAAAAGTTAGGTACATCAGTCACTAACCCAAACAAAAAGTTCTCTCTGAGTGTTATAATGTAGTTCTTTTTCTATGGACATACCCACCAGGGGCACACAGACACGGTTGCGCTGGTACGATCAACAAACTCATCTATCTGCGTAGAAAAGAGATGTGATATTATGGTTTCTGTCATTTTTCATATATTTGCGTACTGACTGGGCCCGCCCACACTAGACTGTGGCCCACCGGGAAAACTCCTGTTGATCCAGATGGCCAGTCCGCCACTTCCTAAGACCTTCATGAACTCAATTTTGTGTTCAAGACAAACTGCCAGGTTTGTTTATTCTCCTCCTACTACTACTACTACTAATAATAATAATAATAGATGAAGAAAGCGAAGTCAAAGAAGAATCATTATTGATACAAAAGAAGGAGAGATGAAAATGAAGAATGAATACATATCAGTATTTATTGTTTGAGCTTGACATGTTTATGAGCTCTGTTGCTTGATGTCAATGGGAGCCCCAGAGAGATTAACACATTATCGGCTTCAGTAGAGACGCAATACCCGAGATTGAAACATGACTGCCCCCTACAGGTAATGTACGTCATGTGCCTGAGATCTTCACTGCCCTGGCAGCTCGTGAGATCCCTTTCGTCGAGACGGGCATTCTTAATGGCCACATCTGTAGGCACCGTTATTGGATCATTATCATTTCTTGTTCAGCAGCATTCAGCAGCCAAACATCCTCATATTAAATGTAGATGGAAGTAATGACAAAATTTACAAAGTAATATTTTAAGGAAAAGAATAATGATTAAACACAATAAAAAACTTATATTACAAATTAAAATCTGATGCGCAATTTTAATCTAAAATTAAATTTTAATCTAAAATGTCTAAAATGTCTAAAATGTCTGCGGTTTGGTAATTTCTGTTAATATCATAATAAAGTCTGATAACAAATTTACAATGACAAATTTTTATTCCTAAAATAAACGTGGCATAGCTGCCAACTTAAAATTTTTTGAAAAAAGGGGCATTGGTTTTGTACGTACATGCACGACACCCCTGCATTTGCCAGGCATTTTGTCTAACACTAACCATACACTTTACCCTGCATGGCTCAGGTTTCTATTTATTCTAGGAGGAAATTAAAGTATCTGCATTGAGTTTAATCATGCACAAAATAGTGTCTCACTATTTATATTCATGAGAATTTCTATTTTATTTTTATAGCGCTTTTAACAATGGTCATTGTCTCAAAGCAGCTTTAAAAAATGAAAAGAAAATTTATGGAAGTGTGTATGTGGGAGAAAAATGTCTAGATAATGAGATTGTCCCTGAAGCCAAGGGTGACGGCGACAGTGGCAAGGAAAAACTCCCTGAGATGGCAATAAGAAGAAACCTTGAGAGGAACCAGACTCAACAGGGAACCCATCCTCATCTGGGTGATAGCGGATAACAGAAATTATATAACAGTGTGTGTGTTATGCAGCTGAAAGTTCGATATAGCAGAAGATATTTAAATGAACATGAAGTCCAGTTCAGCTCAGGGATAAGTCAGCAGGTGCAGAGGGCAGATGGGGTCTGGATCACTGAGAGCATAGGAGCAGGACGTGTACTGTAGCTCGAAAACATCGTGAAGCAGAATCCAGATGGAGCTGGTCCTTTTCTGTATGCCTCTGTGTCCTCGCAGGATTGGCCTCTGTCTACTGAAGCTGGCACAATCTTCAGATGGAGAACATTCGGGTGATAACACACTTAATCAAGAAAGAATCCAACGAAACACGTGCACTATTACTGCATGTGTAATTTATGACGGTTCCTGCATACATTTGTACAGTAAGTTCCCTACAGTACTTACAAACATTTGAGTTATGAATTTCCGCAGATACGAATGGACTGCGGATCTACGGATACCAGATTCCAATATTTACAATTATATAAAATATTTTCAGTGAGTAAGTAAATGTATAAAAAGTCAAAATTCTAACGTTATCACACTATAATTCACAAAAAGAATTAAAAAGATATCATATCATTGAAAGAGTGGGTTCTGAGCAATGTACAGACAAAACATCTCTTTCATATAGATAAAAGACAATGCTCCTTAAATGTAACAGAACAAAGTTTACACCAACCTTCACTTTCTAAGAACTGACCACCAGGACTCAATCCTCTCGTTGCTTGTACTGCTGCCATACATGTGACCTTGCTCCGGCATAATGGTCAGTGTGTTCGGGGCAAAGTGTACATTGTATAGTGGCTAAGATACTGTTTTCTTTCCCACGGTCAGTCCTAATTCTCATAGCAACCATGCCAATGGCACCGATGCAATACAGAAAGTACTTGGCAATCACAGCTGGATGGCTGTTTGTCGGTCCACACTCTAGCCTCAATATTCGCCTGGAAAAACCATTGATGCAACCGTTGAATGCAAAACCATATGTTTTGAGTTTGTTGTAACCATACAAGTTGCATATGTAATTTGACCTCAAGCAAGTGATATGCATGATGAAGTAAGCGGTGCTGTCTACAGGCAAGGGTTCAGTGGAGACAATAGTCTCATCACAACAGTGCGTTGTGAACCTTTTTCGAACTATATATATAGTCAAGTCAAGTCAAGTCAATTTTATTTATATAGCGCTTTTAACAATTGACATTGTCGCAAAGCAGCTTTACACAATAAAAAGAAGTACGTTTGTATGCAATGTGTATGAATCAAAATGATAAGATTGTCCCTGATGAGCAAGCCGAGGGCGATGGTGGCAAGGAAAAACTCCCTGAGATGGTAATAGGAAGAAACCTTGAGAGGAACCAGACTCAACAGGGAACCCATCCTCATCTGGGTGATAACGGATAGCAGGGATTGATCTGCATAATAATGTGTACTAGAAGTTCAGTGTACAGGAGATGTGTTAAAATTAAAATTAAAATGAGTCCAGTTTGTTTCTGGAGGCTCAGGTAGACTGTAGGAGATTCCAGTCCTGAGCTATCGAACAACGGAAGTCACAGGTCCCCAGAGCATCAATCGATATATTATATTATATTACTGTATATTCCTTCATGATAAGTCCTGGAGCTGATGACCGGCACGGTTCGGTGTTCCCTTATGTTCTTGTTGGCTTCAATCCCATAGTGCCTTGTGCATTAGCTTTAAGAAAATAAAGGAGAAAGAGAGATCTCGACACATGAGAGAGATGCTTTGCCCTGTTGGATTTGTCCAGGAGAGCGCAAATCATCTCTCCTGTGTAAGTGTACGTTCTTTTCTGTGTCTAAGGTTTTTCCTGTGTAATAATTGTTTTCTTGTTTAATGGTATGATTTTTCCTTTTTAAGTGTATGTCGTGTGAGTATGTTTTTTCTCTATGTTTTTTCCAGTGTAATGGTATGTTTTTCCCATGTCTTCGTACTTTTTTTCCTCATATATGTTTTTTCCCATGTATTTGTATGTTTTTTCCTGTGTATTTGTACATTTTTTTCCTGTGTAATGGTATGTTTTTTTCCTGTCTATGAATATGCTTTTTTTTCATATGTATGCATTTAAATAAAAACAAACAAACAAAAAAAAACACTTTTGCATGATATTCTAATTTTTTTGAGGTACACTGTATTTCAAATGTTCACATGTGTACTTTAATTATTTGGCCATTTATCAGATGTAAACAGTACATCACAGTACATAAGTGTAAGTTGATATTATTCATAAGGCTACATGTTTTAAAATAGTTGGGGTTTCCATGTAACCCATTGGATTGAGCTGTTAAACAGGACAGCCTGGTTATGTTTGCAGATCCCACTTGAAGCATTCAGTTTTTTTAATCATCTGTACTGTTTCTCATCTTCCCCATGAAACCTCAGTTCAGGTGAGATGGCTGGCCAATCAAGCAACATCTTACTTACTCTCAGTTATCTTCTATACCACGTTATCCTGTATTCAGGATCGTGGGGGGCCTAGAGCCTATCCAAGGAGGCTTAGGACACGAGGCGGGTACACCCTGGATAGGGTGCCAATCCATCGCAGGGCACACACACATACACTCATTCACATACTATGGGCAATTTGGGAACATGTCTTTGCACTGTGGGTGGAAACTGGAGTACCCGGAGAAAACCCACCAAGCACAGGGAGAACATGCAAACTCCATGCACACAGATACAGGAATTGAGCCTGGACCCTGGAGGTGCAAGGCGACAGTGCTAACTACTACAACACCGGCGGCAGCCTCAAGCAAAAATAGTCATGGTCAGCAAAAATAGTAAGTGTTAGTGTTTGACCTTATGGGACTTACACTCATTGTGGAAAGTGTAGATGATCATCTTCTGGACAACTTGTCAGGTCAGCAGTCTTCCCCATGATGAGTTGTGTGTACTAAACTAGACAGAGAGATGCAAAGTATCAAATAGTAATTTCATCAAACTTGAAGTGAAATATTCTAATATTTTGAAATACTGGATTTTCATGAGGCATAATCAGTAATCATTGAAATTAAAACAAAAAGGCCTTGAGCTTCATGCGTAATGAATCTAAAATAAGAGATTTACTTTTTGAATTACATAAAAGGACATTTTCCATGGTATTCTAATTTTTGGAGTTGCACTATATGCAGAGGTCTTTGTTTTACAGTTGAAGGAGTCCTTTGCTGTAAAATGTTTAAGAACCTCTGCTTTAACTACCAAACATATGGTATTAATGTATTCATAAATATTATACAGTATGTTGTTTAAACTGAAACAGAGCTGTCACTAATAATCACCAAGGCTACATGCTTTAGTTAGCAGAAAAACAGCAATGATAATAAAATCATTACTTGATGCCAAATGCATTATTAATAATGTATACTGTATAAGTCTGTACCCTACACAGTGTGAATAGAATAAGATGTTACTCCAATGTGATTTTCAGCAATGCTTTACATGCACTTTAACTGTTTAGTTGAAGTACAGTGGAACCTTGGATTGTCAGCATAATTTGTTCCGGAAGCATGCTTGTATAATAAAACACTCATATATCAAAGCAAATTTCACCCATAAGAAATAATAGAAACCTCGACTATTCGTTCCATTACCCAAAATCATTTAAATATAAATAATGAATACAAAATATAAAGTAAAAATAAAACAAATTAACCTGCACATTAAAAAAAAATAAATAAATTCTGACATAACAGTGTTTCCGTTAGTGTGTGTGTTTGTGCGTGTATGTGAAGCTAAAGTAAGATGAAATGAGGAATGGCTCCCTCCCTCATATGTTGCACAGTAGCCCTCCCTTCGCTCTTATTTGAGTTGGCTGTGTGGGACGACTTTTACACACACTCACACACACACACACACACACACACACACACACACACACACACACACACACACAGGAAAACACTGCTTTAACAGGAAATGTCTTTAACAAGGAACCTCTCTAATGACACTTGATAACGCACACAATAACGGAATCACTGCTGTAAAGTAAAAATAAAAGAAATTAATTTGCACTTTACCTTTGAAAATATTGCAACAGAACAGTGTTTCCATTAGTGTGTGTGTGTGTGTGTGTGAAGGCTAAAGGAAGAGGGAAGGGGGATACTCTGATGACGCATCCGCATACACACACACAGATTGAATTTAAGAACGCACCTCAAGGAATCTAATGCACACACACACACACACACAAATAGACCATGCTCTTGCATTTATCAGTTGACTTTAACACAGAGCCAACCGCACAGCAAAGCAGGGACGCTTTCATACCTCTGACCGTCTTTTATCGTGTAAATGAGGTATTCTTTGCTTAGGTTGGGTGGTTACAAACACGCAGACCATTTTAATCATGGCATACTAAGAATGATAGTGAAAAACAATGAGGGCACAGAGAAAAATCTTCCAATCCCCACCAGCACACACACTATGTTTGTACTGTACACTGTAGCTATGTTTGTTAGGGTACTTGTTAATACACAGTACTGTAATGCATCAAAACACTTACTTCCTGGTTTGTTTTTTAAAATATTGTTTATCAACTACGCCCTGCTCAGCAAAACAAAACAATGTTTATGGCCAATTTATTGTGAACGTATCAAAGTCTTGGAGTAATAGACTCAAGCCTCTTCAGATCCTTCTGCACTTATGTTATCATGAACTTGCAATCTCACACAGTATGATGCAGATCAATCCCTGCTATCCGTTTTACCCAAATGAGGATGGGTTTCCTGTTGAGTCTGGTTCCTCACAAGGTTTCTTCCTATTACCATCTCAGGGAGTTTTCCTTGCCACTGTCGCCATCGTCCTCGGCATTGCTCGTCTTATGATTCATTGTCTTTTGATTCATACACGTTCACATCTCATACACACTTATATAATTCTTTTGATTGTGTAAAGCTGCTTGCGACAATGTCAATTGTTAAAAGCGCTATACAAATAAAAATTAATTGAATTGAATCATGGTGTAAATTATTAACGTATTGATGTATTTCAATTAAGAACAAAAATAGGCCATGCTCTTGTGTTTAGGACTGCTTCTGAACAACTGTGCCCATAGGTTTAAGCAACTATTTACAAGACAATAGTTAAAGTGCCACATCTGAGTGTGTGTGTGGATGGAGAGGTGTGTCTGTATGCGCTCCTGCATTTATCAGTTGGCTTTAACACAAACGCCTGCAAGTTGAAAGAACGCCCCAAAAAACACAGAGCAATAACCCTTACCCAAAAAACTGATTCTGAAGGCATTTTCAGAGGGAGCAAAACTTTATATCAATCAGTTTGTCGGGTATTGCAGCCTTTGTTACAGCAACATTAATAGTATTTCCATAGCATATTTTTAAGGGAAGGAAGAGTGACATTGTGAGTTTGTGACACTGACAGAAATATTTTATGTTAACTCCAGAAATTAAAATAAAGTAAGACAAATGAGTGATTCTATAATTACTTATTGTTTAGTAAATTTTATCCATGTCTGAAAATGGAGTTAACGTTTTTACTGCGACTAATTGTTTCTAATGATTTTCAGTAGCCTATAGCAATGTCCATGGTCATTGGAAGCTCAATGGATTCACACCCAATACCCAAACACCTGCTACTGGATACAGTGCAAGAACCAGGCATTGCTTCAAGACAGGATGCTCTCGATGAAGCTGATTCAGAAGTTCCTTACCCTGAAAGAAGAAAAAAATTAATAAACATGAGGTATCACTGAGAGCCACACCTATATAAATATAAAGATATTAATTCACGGATCTGAGCTTCAGGTTTTTTCAGCATGGAGCATGAAAATCTAGTCTTATTAGCTGCAACTCAGTGTGATACATTCAGTTATGATGTACTCTAATTCACTGGGGCAGCCCATACTAAGTCCACTACAAAGTGTACATCTGAAGTCCCCTGCGCAGGGACTGAGAGCATGCCTAAGCAGGGATTTCCTGACTGTGTGTACGGTCACGCAGCAGATTCTTTCTATTTAGAAGACCCTGAATTACAGTGTTATCCGTTACACTCCTGCCCGACACCCCCTGCAGGAGACACTGGGAATTAGAAGAACACCAAGCACAAACTTCAGGCTTATGAGCTGCGATTCACCACTTTCAAATGGAACTCATGGCTGTAGTAGGTGATTTATTTACTTACTTATTTATTTATTGAGTGAACATTTAACCATTAACCACATATAAACTGAGGGTTCCCAAAATAGTAAATAAAAATATTTCTATTATATATAAATATTTCTACTCTAATGATTTCTGTGCAGCATCTTCAGATATAGATATCCAAGTGTTGTCCTTTCTAAAAAAAAAAAAATCAGGTTCATGATGAAAATAATGAGGATAATCTCCCCTGGATACTGTAGATCTGTACACAAGACCTGCTGCTGTGATCATAAAGCCTGTCCTGTGCTCATTCACACTCTAACTGAACACCATGTCAACACACTGAGTGCTGTTAGTTTTCATTCTTCTACACCTGCATACTGTACTGATTTATAACCGCACCATCACCAGCGTCACACACAACCCATAGATCATCTCCTCTTCTGAGTCTGAGATTTATTTTTACTTTTTTTAAAGGTAAAGGCAGGTTTTTTTTTTTACTTTATATTTTGTGTATTATTATTATTATTATTATTTATTTATTTATTTATTTAATTATTTTTATGTATTATTATATATATATATATATCTTATGAGTTTCCAATATTTCTTACGGGAAAATTCACTTCACAGTTTATGAGTGTTTTGAAATACAAGCCCACTTTCAGAACGAAATTATGTTCGTAATCCAACGTTCCACTGTACTGTAGAGTAAATACAGTAATAATTCACCTATTCACCTAATAATTCCTCTACAGTTGCTTTGTGTTCTCTCTACAGTACTAAAAAATTATACAGTATTATATTTTATATGGAAATTTAGCTGAACTTATGTCAATATTTATGTTACAATATTTGTAAATTAAATTGTTCTTAATAGTTTAGAGTTAAAGCGCATGGAAATTATATATTGTAACAAATAAAAAGACATAAATAATTGTGCAGGATATTTCCGGGAGTTTCCTTGAACAATTATTAGTTAGATTCTAATGAAAAATGAAGAACGACTGAGGCTGTGAACTCTGAACAGCGACGTCACTTTATTATTTTTTTTAATGGTGCAACACCTAAATTAGATTTGAGTTAATCTGGCACCATGTTGGCACACACACGACTGCAAATTCATCCACATGCAGTTAAATCCCAAATGAAACCCCACAGCTCTGGTGTTTGTACACGTCACTGCTGTAGAATCTGTAGCGTTTCCTAAACAAACCTGAATGAAAAATAATCTCTGAAAGAAAAACAGGTGACACCAAGATGGTTACAGAGTTATTAACAGTAATGAGGATTTTACACACACACACACACACACTGACCTACACAGATACACATGTACATTCAATTTACTGCTTTTCATTCACATACAGCAATTCAGTTAAAGATTTTCTTCTCACAGATCCACTTATACTGTTTACTACAGTTATTATAAGCCCAGTTCTTCACAGGATCAGATGTTTCACCAGTTATAACACAATCCTCATCTCCTGCTTTACTGTCGGGTTCTCCATTTGCCCAAAACCTGAAGGAGAGAATCAGAGGATCTGCTGTGTTTCTCAGACTAATGAAGAGTCAGTAACTGTATCATAAGCAAATTATTAGTTCAGTGATTTCTTACCCAGTGATCAGTGTTGTATCGTCCACCCACTTCCACTTGTTCTCTCTGCCACGCAGACCAATCCAAGCTTGATCACTACCCCGCAGTTTAGTGACGAATTCCTGTCAATGTTTGTAGTAAAATTATAAGAATAAATGAAAGTTTCTCTCTCTCTCTCACACACACACACACACACACACACACACACCTGTTCCTCTGTGCTGTTTATGATCACCAGGTCTGCTCCTCTCTCACTGCAGTTCTGTCTGCTCTCAGTCCAGTTCATCAGCTCAGTATTGTTGATGTAAACACTGGAGTTGTAATATTTCCATCCTGGACTCAAAGATTTTTTTTTTAAAAAGAGGAGAAGAATGACAACATTATTTTCGCCTCAACAATATTATTTTTACAGTGTATTTGTAAGTCAGTATTATTTAACTCCATAGATAAATGTGTGCTTCCTGATTTCCTAGTGTCATGACAACAACAACAAAAACAACAACAACAGAAGCACAGACTACTACAGACTCGCTGCTACAGTATGGAGCAAGTGATAACAGGAACAGTTTTAATGATGTTCAACATTAAATGTAATTATGAATGGTTACAATGTTGTTCATTAATAATCATGTGACAGTTCTGCAGTAAAGTGTTACTCACCCAGTTTTAAAAACCTCTCAAGTTCAGCTCTCTCCCTCTGAAACTGGTCTCTCTCCCTCTGAAACTGGTCTCTCTCTCTCTGAAACTGCTCTAACGGGTTTTCTCTCTTCAGGATGTGGTAATTGATCCACAGCACTGTGATGGCAGTCAGCAGGAGAACACACAGCAGCACCAGACACACTGCAATCAGTCTGGACCACCTGCTCCATGCAGTGTCTCCTCCTAATGATAAGTGATCACAGAGACGTGTTTATTTTAATTTTTTGAAATGTGTTTAAACATAGTAAACTCACTGACAGAGCACAGCCCTGAACACATGTACATGGTCATATTTGTAGTTATCTATGTTAAATATGTGGAATATTAGTGTCCATGTAAACACTCCTAGTCTACAGGATCTGTCATGTGTTTACATGGATATTAATATTCCACTAATAATCATAATAATGTCCTGATCTAAATAAAACTACATCATGTTAACCACTTCAGACAGAACAGTCTGACCCGATCCGGCTGATCAGTGTGAGCTTTTAACTGTAATGAGAGGGGAGGGGGGTGTAAACCCTGATAATCCATTCAGTAAGTAAATATTAGCTGTGTAAACACTTAATCTGATTGTTTCTCACTTAATGGAATGATATGAACAGTTTGACAGCAGAACACGCTAAACATAATTTCTCAGTCTTTTATTACTTTCGCCAAATTATTATTCTCTGACAAACAACGCAGTCTATGACAAACTATTTAATTTGAAAACTGCTATTATAACTTTATTTTAGAAGCATTAAACTTCCACGTTTTGAGCGAAGCTACTTTTCATGTGTTTTGACGATCCAATTGCATCATTTCTTTCTTTCAGTGAAGATGTTTCTGGTGTAACACAGTGGCTCTGAATAATTTAAATGTGTTTTTGGAGAATATTGAAGGCAAAAAAGGATACATACATTCTTTTCCTGTTACTGCAGTCACTTCAGCAGTAATAAAGGAAATATTTGCTTCACTTAACATCCTCAATGTGTTCTGTGAAACAGGATATTATGTGATTTGGATGTTGTGTGAACACCGTGTTATATACTTAACAAAGACATGTGAGATTCTGTAGTGTAAGCACTGTGCTGAAGCAGAGAAATAACTTCACAAAACTTTGTGTACCAGAGACATGAGATTTGCAAGTGAAAAAAAAAAAAAAATTATTCATTACATTAAAATAATTTAGCTTAAAAACAACAAACACTCTCATTCACTCATCATCTGTAGCACTTATCATGTACAGGGTCAAGAGTCGTCTGGACAAAGGCAATTTTGAAAATGGCAATTAGACTACTTGGCATGTCTTGGGCCTGTGGGAGGAAACCAGACTACCCTAAGGAAACACACCAAGCACAGGGAGAACATGCAAACTCAACACACACACCTGAGGCGGGATAAAAATAAAATAATAGAAATCAGGGAAAAGGGAAAAGACAAGATTCACCTGGTCCTCACACTGCATTAAAAGTCAAAGAATGTGAAAAAGTCTTGTGATTTAAAAAGAGAGCCTCTCGTAAAGTGACAGCTCATTCCAAAGCATAGCAGCTACTACTGAGTAGTGTTAATTAAAGCCTTTTTTTCCTGTGACTAAGACAAGGTGATGACGAGATGTGACGGATATCAATGTAGAGTGATGAAATCTGCATGCAATATCGTTGACGAAAAAAGACGAGATTAAAATGTGGTTTAAAAAAAGAAAAACTAATTAAAACATCGGTCTTTATTTTCGTCAACATATCAGTAGTTTGCGCGTCGGCGTCTCAGGAGTAGTTTGCGTGTGCAGTGACAGGATGTTACAAGCTCAGTCATCTTTACCTCTTCATCATTACAGCAGTACTAATCGTGCCAATGAGAGGAGACGATATTTGGGCCCATTTTTTATGAGGGGCCGTATACGGCTACCAACTTCTCAAACACAAACAAAAACTTTCCATTCACACATACCTATGAGACCGCATTTCATATGTAGTTGTTTGAGCATATGTATGTGTGACTTTTTCATATACTTTGTGTATGCCAGTGTTTCATGTGTGTGTGCATGAGTGAAGTTTGATTTAAGCCGTATACGGTGCCTCATACATTTTCTTTATACTAAACCGGAGAAAAAAAGCCACTGTGTAGTAATATCGGAGGGGAAACAGTGGGGGCACACAATTGCAGGGTAAGGACTAGACTAGATTCTTTAACCTGGATTTAGATGCTGTGAGTAAAAGCTGATCACAGACCTGTGAGATGTGCTGTATGGTGACCACTGTATGGTCACAAGTTCACAAAGGTCACAAATGTACAGCAGTGCTAGATTATTCAAGGCTTTGTAGATTATTAACAAGACCTTGAACTTGACCCTGAACTGAACATGTAACTGTGTAGGGATACCAGGCATAATTCCAACCCAAAAAAAGTCTGTATTAAATCCAGGTGGGCTGTACATCACGGCGCATATTAACGGATAAAAAATGATGAGACTCAGACATATTCAGTGATGTGAATGATCCAAATGGAATAATGATCCAATGCTAGCTGCTTACAGTTAAGAAGTGCCTTAAAGCAGTCGCTACTCCTCACCATCCTGAAATTGTTGGAGTATTAAAATCCTCAAATAAAGGACTCACCGACACACAAGCATGTTTCTGTTGCACAAAAAAGTCCACGAGATATGAAATAAGCCCCATATGTTGAGAAAGAACAAAGAAACAAGAGACCTTGTTGCGTGCACCAGAAACTTTCTGTTGTACAGAAAATGTTTTTTTTTTTTTTTTTTTTTAAAGCAAAGGATCAATAACATATTCTACAAAGCAGAGGAACCAGAGCATGTCGAGGAGGAGCAGGTATTCCCAATAATAATGAAACATTTAAAGGTTATAAAGCAGCAGAGAACTGAAATCATTAGAAATTCAAGACAGAGACAACAAAAACACAAATAGAGTCAATAGCGTCAGATGGCTTCCACCTTTTCTTATAGTGTCTGCACTCTCATAGACATGCAGCATCATCTCCACTGTCATGCGCACTCGCAGAATGACCGGCACTAAGACCCGGAAGTAGTACGGTCGTAAGTCAGGAAGCATAAAAGGAAACAAGATGGCGCTTCACATCGCTCAGTCATTGAGTTTGCCCATGCTATCCCCGACATTTTGTCCGTCCAACCGTAAGTTCAAAGCAATTTTGCCTTTCAAGTTCAAATCTCTCATTAACCCCTCTGTGCAAAAGGTTGCAGAACTTCCTGGGTCAATGAAGGCATATGTCTTTACAACTTTGTCACATTTCTTTGACTTAATCTTCACCGGGACTATGGCTAGGATACATTCACTGTTTCCGGCTCCAGTGTACCCACACGTTTCATGGTCTACCGAAGATAAGCTTGCTTGGAATTCATTCTCATCACTACTACTGTATCTGTTCTTATTAGGAATGTGCAAAATACTTGGGCGCATTTTAAAACATTCTTGACAAGTAAGTCTTTTCTTGCAGTTTTTTCTTAAATGCCCCTGTGTGAGACATCCAAAGCATAGTCCCTTTGATTTCAAAAACTCAATTTTGTCCTTGTGTGCTTGCTCTTTAAACTTGAAACATGAATTCAAAGCATGGTTCTTTTTACAGAATGTACATGCTTCGGACACTATCTTATCACATTGAGGTTTTGTTTCTTTCTTTATCTCGACTTGTTTCATATGTTCGGTACAGACATTCGTGACAAAACTACTACCTTTGGAAATACTCTTTTTGTACTTCAAGTCAGGAGTCTGGCTTTTCCTCTCAGCGCTTGCACCGGTTGACTCTTGAATGTCTCCAAACAGTGGGTCATTTTTTATTTTGGCTTGACAATCAATATAATCCACTATGTCTGCAAACCTGGCTCTTCTGCCAGACCTTTCATAAATGTCATATGCAACATTTCTCTAACGCGCTCTCATCCTGTATGGGAGTTTGGAGATGACAACTCTCATATTAGTAGGGTTGTCCATTTCAGCCATGTAATCCACATCCTGCATAGTGTTAAGGCATCCAGTCAAGAAAAGAGCAAACGTGTTCAGCATCTTTCCATCTTCTGTCTTGATCTGAGGCCATTTCAAAGCCTTTTCAATATACGCTGAAGCAATTCTAAGTTCATCACCATAATGATGTTGCAGTAATCTTATTGCCTCTTTGTATCCTCTTTCTGCACTCATATGTCCACAACTCTTTACCAGGTCTTGTGGTTCACCGCTGGTATATTGCTCCAAATAGAACAGCTTGTCTTTATCATTCTCAGTCTTGTCAATAGCATTGTCAAAGGCTCGTAGGAACGATTTAAAGTTAATGGGGTCACCCTTGAAAACATCTCTTTGCGGAAGCTGAGATAGATTTTGTTGCTTCACCATCATTTCCATGATGTCATTCTGCCTTTTCATTATTTGAAATGAGCTGTAGTCTGAATCTTCAGATTTAGCAGTATTCTGAATGGCATGCACAGCTGTAGGCTTTTGCTTTCGTCTGGTTACAGATTGAACATCAAAAGACTCCATCATCAGGATTTTCGTTTAGTCCCAGATTTATTTGACCCATTTGCTTTGGTTCCAGAAAATTGTCATATACACCATAGACTTTGAGCTTTGCATCAGAAATTGCAATTGCTGTTTGTAGCTCTAATTCCTCCAATTTAGTTTTCACGTTCATTTCTTCTACTTGCAAGGCTTGCTTATTTAAGGCAGCAGCTTTGGCCAACAGTGCAGCTTTCTCTGCTTCCTCCCTCATCCGTAGAACTGAACTTGATGTGCTGGCTGAAGATGCTACAGAACCTCCTGCTGACGAACTCGCTTTGCTCTTTCTCCTCGCTGCTGAAGCAACCTCAGAAACACTGTCACCTGGATCAATGTCCTCATCCTTTGCTGCGTTATTATCCCTTACAGTTTCAATCCAATGTACTGTGGCAAGAACCAAGTCACTTATTTTTGATGACTTGGGTTCAAACCAGACATGCTGATCATTCTCCCTTTCTTCATCCGGCAACAACTCCTGAATGCTGTCGTTTAATTTGATGAAATCCTGATACAACTTGGTATGCGCTTGCTGTTCTACTTCTTCAACATTTTTGTCATCTTCTTTGAGTTTATCAATCCTTTTCATGTGAATGGTAATTTGAGCCATTCTTGACCTTCTCAAATTAATGAGCCTGTCCCGCAGCACTTTACGCGCCTACTTGACCGCCCCCTTTTGGTCACTCTTATCCAAGTCAGCTGTTGCGTCATCCATGATTCGACAATGGTGTCGGAACAATGACTTTGCAAACTGCGCTGGCAATAATATTTCTTTCACTAATATACAATATTTTAAACTGCTGAGACAAGTTTAAATATCCTTAAATGGCCAGAATATCACAGGAAATCCGTGCGCTGTTCTGACCTACTTTCATTTTCGTCCGTCGCGATAATTCCGCACGAGCACCTCTCTCGTTTCGCTTATCTTGTCATGTCCATAATACTCAAGTCTTGTTCGATGACAAGTGTAGCATCAAAATTGGTAATCCAGTTTCCACTTCGCGTTGGATCCAAGTCAATGTGAGAAGTCTTTTGACTTAATTGTAATGGCGATCTATGTTTTCCTGTTCTTCGCCATTTCTGTAAGGACTGGTACAAAGGATTTGACGCGTAAAACCACAAAACTTGTAGTGTATCGGTTTATTCTTCTTTTGTCTGAATGCAAACACTCAACAAATTAAACTTAAGATCTATTTACACTTTTCAAGCTTCAAAATAAATATGGTTTCGAAGAACGGTCAAAAGACTGTCTAACACCGAGTCCTTCCTTCCTTCTAATAAATCAAACACTAAACGGTTGCTACCGTAAACATACGAAATTGACCTATGACCTTTACGTGAGCCAATAGTCACAAATATGTCACAAAAAAGGTTACATTTACATCTATGTAATAATGAAGTCAAATACCACAGAGATCCACCCAAAATTTACTATATGGCTCCAACACTTGGGTTTCGCTTTCGATTGAGTGTGTGTTATTAGGACATGAGTTTATTTGTGTAGACTCTTGCTTTCGCTTCGGAAGAGTTCTTAAAATAAACAGCGTGGTTATCCTGCCTGCTCGCGCTACTTCCGCGTTTGGGTTTACCATCCACGCTACAGGGCTAACTGCTAGTCTTCTGGTCCATCTCCGTTTATCTGTGACAGAATGACTGAGCCATCAGCAGTAAACCCAGCGGATTACGCTGACCTCTGTGATGTGGTTGACCAACATGCTAAGCTGATCGATCAGCTCCATAGTGAGGTCGCGGTTCTCCGCCAAGGCATCCAAGATGTCGCGGCTTTGGCGGAGCTACGGCAGGAGAATGCGACCCTCCGCGGAGCGGCCGCTCAGCCGGCTGTTGCCACGCCTGTCGCAGCGGCTCCTCCGCCGCCACCCCTCCCTTCTGACGTCTTCATAGCTCTACCAGATAAGTGGGATGGCACAGATGGGAAATGCAGTGTGTTTTTAACAGCATTGGATCTTGTGTTTGAGTTTAATTCCACCAGATACTCCACAGACCGACTGCACATTGCACTTCTCGTCTCATTGCTATCCGGGCAGGCAACTGAGTGGGCCATGGCGGTTCTTCGCTCTGATTCAGATGTCGCCTATTCTTACACAGAGTTCACCCGTCAGCTAAAGCTAACTTTTGAACATCCTGCTGCCGAGGTGGAGACCGACTCCAAGTTGTATCATCTGCGGCAGGGAGGCTCGTCCATGAGCTGCTACATGGCTGATTTCCGAACCCTCACTGTTCAGACCGACTGGGGAGACTCCGTCCTCAATTCAACTCGCCCTCCGAATCGATCAGTGTCTGCTCGCCTGCCCCAAGCCAGCTCCTCGAACCCTGCCACCCATCACGCCATCACTGCCCCATTTCACGCCCCGAACCTCTTCCTTCTTCTCTCGTACGCCTGTTCCCAAAGCTCGCCCCTCATTCACTACTGTAAACATCAAGAACAGATCCAATTTCACCTCACCCCCATCTCATCATCCTCGGACACCCATGGCTGCTTCAACATGACCCTCTCATCTCCTGGACACAAAACCGGATCCTACAATGGGGGCCGACCTGCACCGAACTCTGCCTGCGGGCCCCGGCTGGGACCCCGATTTCGACACCAACACCATCCCCGCTGCCTACCGGGACCTGGCTGAAGTGTTCAGCAGAAAACTGGCAACACACTTTTCTCCTCATCGCCCCTACGACCTGCCGATTGACCTTCAGCCGGGCTCTTTCCCTTCCCGCGACCATCTGTACTCGCTCTCCGCCACCTCCGCAGGCTATGGAGGAGTATGTTTCTGACGCCCTCCGCTACTGCACCATCCGGCCCTCCTCCTCGCCTGCCGCCGCGGGATTCTTCTTCGTGAAGAAAAAAGGCAGCGACTTACGCCCCTGTGTCGACTATCGGGGGCTCAATAACATCACCATCAAAAACCGACACCCACTGCCACTTACCAACTCAGCCCTGGACGCCCTCTCTGGTGCCACCATCTTTACAAAGTTGGACCTCCGGAGTGCTTACAGGTTGGTGCGCGTCAGAGAGGGCGATGAGTGGAAAACGGCCTTTATCACCTCCACTGGACACTATGAAAGTTTGGTTATCTAATTTGGACTTTGCAATCCACCTGCCGCCTTTCAACAGTTCATCAATGATGTCCTCAGGGACATGCTAGGCCGGTGGGTGTTCGTCTATCTCAACGATATCCTCATTTACTCACGTATAGTTGAAGAACACACCTAGCATGTGAGAGCGGTCCTTAAGAGATTGCTCGTCCATCAACTGTACTGTAAGTTGGAAAAATGTGCCTTTCACAAGCGCTCCACCACGTTCCTGGGTCCTGGACCCGCAAAAACTGAAAGTTGTGCGTCATTGGCCCCTACCCAAGACCCTCAAGCAACTTCAACGGTTTCTCGTGTTTGCGAACTTCTACCGTCGCTTTATCCGGGACTATAGTACAGTTGCCGCCCCTTTAACCACTCTGACTCGACCATCAACTCATCACTTCAGCCTCAACCACTCCGCCATCACCTCCTTTCATGAACTATGTCACCAGTTCACCACCGCTCCAATTCTGCTCCACCCAGATGCAAGTAAGCCATTCGTTGTGAAGGTGGACTGTGCCACACGTGTTAAACTAATAAATGTGCATGTGAGCATGTGAGTTTTCCCTGTCGGATTTCTCATTCTATAAAACTAGAATATTTAAATAATTAATGCAATTGAAATGATCCACTTCGAATACTGAATTGAGAGTCTACTTGTTTAACTCAGTCAAACAAAAGAAACGCAGATCAAACAAGTTTTTAACAGCTGAATGAAAGGACAATGTCCAGCTCTAGTATTGTTTAGAGACAGAGGCATGTGGCAGCAGTACAGGATCTGGGCAGCCAAGCTGTGATTCTCCCTCACTGCTCTCTCTCTCTTTGACACTCACTGCGGTCAGTCCTGAGGCTCCGCCCATCTGCTTACTGCTTATGTGCAAAACACTGAGGGCGCAGCAGTAGTCACTTGTTTGAAAAACATGTATGCACTAGCAGTAAAACTGCAGAGAGTAAAATTTACTTAAGGTACAAAAGTACTACAAGTACTCCACAAAGAACACAGTGAACTTAAACATATACAGAAAAGTCTAGTAATGAATCTATTTATATAAAACAGAAATTCTCTTTGTTAGTTGGCTGGCTGGTGTTTGCGTAGTTAGGCCGCGTCATCATACTCAGGATTTATAAGGAGTGTTCCAGGTGCTTC
This sequence comes from Clarias fuscus, assembly GCA_030347435.1. Classification (NCBI taxonomy): domain Eukaryota; kingdom Metazoa; phylum Chordata; class Actinopteri; order Siluriformes; family Clariidae; genus Clarias; species Clarias fuscus. The sequence goes on along the minus strand of CM059225.1, from coordinate 9,728,510 downwards.
TTGCCTGTTCTCGCAGCAGTGTGTCTTTACTTCTTGTTTTTAATGTTGTAGATTTCCCATGAGCACCCTCACTTTACATGGGACCGTTTACTCAAATTAAAGTTACATGAAGAATATTACATAAAGTAACAAACAATATTGATAATACATGGAATGTATAATTATTGTAGCTCTTGAAACTAATCAGTATAATTACACTATTCTTAAATATTTTGATTGAAATGCATTAAAAAATTAAGCGCATGTTAAAAATATAATGTGTTAGTTAAAGACAAAATTAATACTTGTTTTATTATTGTGATTGTAATAAATTATTATATATTATTGTGATTTCCAAGGCCACAGAATCATTTTTAGAGTGCTGAACACTTAAGTATAATAAATACTGAATTCCAAAATACAGAACTACTCATAACTCCAGATGTGTACGATGAAACTCTACGCAAGGAACCTCTTAAAACAGGTCTATGGGACGTGCACTACTTTACTCAGAATAATGTGCTTTTCAAAATACAGAAGAAAAAATAAGGATGACTTAAGATGTAAGCCATCTGGATTGAAGAGCTTGATATTGCACTACATGCAGCATGCAGTATATAAACGCTAACATGTTTAGACTGTATGTATGAAAAACATTTTCTTTAGATAAACTAAATTTAATGGAAGCTAAATATCTAAAATACTAAAAAAAGAAATACGGTAACTGGGGATAAAACTGAGGTTATCAGAATGCTGAAGTAAATTTTCTATGTTGTGTGTTTAAATCATAGATTTGTGTATTGAATCTTTAACACTGACTGGAAAATGTACCCATTTGGTTCAAAGATCCCAAATAGAAGCTTTAATATTCATATTAATGTTTATAATTAAAAAAAAGGAGGAAAGAAACATGGGGACTTGGCTATTTGTTCTTCACTTTTCCATGTCGATGTGCTGCTTGTGATGTTACTGTACTATGTATGTGCTATACAAAATGTGTCCACTAGATGGCAGTACAATGAGCTCTTAAATGAAGCTTCAAGAAATGAACCTTTTGGTGAAACTATTGGCTGGGAAGCTTTGGCACCTAATTGAGGCTTTATTTTGCCATCACTACACAACACTCATTGTATAAGATCCTAGAGAGATGGCCGTACACAAACCCAGATAATAATGCAGGTGATGAGAACCAGGTGTGTCATTAATTAGATGATTAATTGCATAAGCTCTTCGTGGCTCCATCTAGTGGAGGAAACAGGAACAATCTAAAACCTGAAAGCCTGGTTGCATTTTCCTGCATGAAGCCTAGAATTGACTCACACACTACTGCGGGCTGTAACCTCTGTACCCATCCTCTCTTTACTCATACAGTTTAGTGACTTTTGTTGCATGTTTCATTTCCTGTTTCCTGATTTCCTGATGAAACACTCCTTCAAAAACAGCTTGAATTACATCTCTGCACATAGAAACCCTTTCGGCCTTGTTATCCTGCCATGCTGCATCTTCACCTATTCCTAGTGTACTCTGAATAAAATGTGCTTCTCTCAGTAACGGAAGTTACACACCAGTGATAGTGGTTACAGAGCGAAGAATTTGAGTTGCACTTCACTCGTACACTACATGATCATTAAAGTCCAGAAGTATATAAATACAAAAATAATACTGCTGTTCTACAATAATGTATACATTGCACAAATGTGTTGTTATTGTTTCTCATAACATGATTACACATTACAACTATTAGGCTTTCACATGCTGATTTTAAGATAAATTGAATATGATAAACAGCACTGGTGATTTCTGTCACATGAAATAGTAGACGTGTTGCTGCAGTTTTTGATGCCTGATAAAATTAAGACAGTATTAAAAGCTAAAACTGTTTAAAATCAGTAAAAACAAACATCTCGGCAAAGCTTCTTTGAAAAGGGAAAATATCCATCAATGAGACAGCTGATACAGAAAACTCTGAGACTGCTAACACAATGAAACCTGCATTTAAAAGAAAATGCCAAGCATCCTACAATATGTCACAAACGTGAGACATCTCAAATATTTAGTTATATCTTTTCATAGGACAACACTGCATAAATGACTCTTTGACACAATGAAAAGTAGTCAGTGTAAAGTTTGTATAGCAGTGTAAATTTATTGTCATTCAAAATAACTAAAAACACAGCCAATAATAGCTGAATCCCTGGAAACAAAAGTGAGTACGCCCCTAAGTGAAAATGTACAAATTGAGCACAATTAGTCATTTTCCTTCCCCTTTTGTCATGTGACTCATTAGTGTTACACTGTCTCAGGTGTCACCAGATAGCATGTGAGTTAAATTTGGTATAAAAGCTCTTCCACTCTCTCAACCTGGCCACTGAAAGTTCATCATGGCACCTCATGGCAAACAACTCTCAGAAGACCTGAAAAAAACGAATTGTTGCTTTACATAAAGATGGCCTAGGCTATAAGAAGATAGCCAACACTCTGCAACTGTGCTGCGGCCAAGACCATCCAGCGCTTTAAGAGGACAGGTTCTTCTCAGAACAGGCCTCCCCATAGTTGGCCAAAGAAGCTGAGTGCACGTTCTCAGCATCAAATCCAAAGATTGGATTCCTGCAGAGATTGAAGGGATGGGAGGTCAGCCTGTCAGTGCTCAGACCATACGCCGCACACTGCATCAAATTGCTCTTCATGGTTGTCGTCCTAGAAGGAAGCCTCTTCTAAAGATGATGCACAAGAAAGCTCACAAACAATTTGCTGCAGACATGCAAACTAAGGACCAGGATTACTGGAACCATGTCCTGTGGTATGATGAGACCAAGATAAACCTATTTGGCTCAGATGGTGTCAAGCGTGTGTGGTGGCAACCAGGTGAGGAGTACAAAGACAAGTGTGTCTTGCCTACCGTCAAAGATGGTGGTGGGAGTGTCATGATCTGGGGCTGCATGAGTGCTGCTGGCATTGGGGATCTGCAGTTCATTGAGAGAAACATGAATTCTAACATGTACTGTGATATACTGAAGCAGAACATGATCCCCTCCCTCCCTCCGGAAACTGGGCCACAGAGCAGTGTTCCAGCATGATAATGACCACAAACACACCTCCAAGATGACCACTGGCTTGCTAAAGAGGCTGAGGGTAAAGGTGACGGAATGGCCAAGCATGTCTCCAGACCTAAACCCCATAGAACTCTGGGAAGGTGGAGGAGCACAAGGTGTCAAATGTCCAACACTTCAGTGATGTTGTGATGGAGGAGTGGAAGAGGATTCCAGTGGCAATATGTGAAGCTCTGGTGAACTCCATGGCCAAGAGAATTCAAACCGTGCTGGAAAATGATTGTGGCCACACAAAATATTGACATTTCACATTTTCACTTAGGGATGTACTCACTTTTGTTGCCAGGGGTTCAGCTACTATTGGCTGTATTTTTAATTATTTTGAGGGGACAATAAATTGACACTACTATACAGACTACTTTTCACTGTGTCAGAGTCATGTATGCAGTGTTGTCCTATGAATAGATATAACTAAATATTTGCAGAGATGTGAGGGGTGTACTCACTTTTGTGACATACTGTACCTAATGTCTTTATCACAACTGGTAATTCACAAGCTCTAAGACTGCTCTGTATAATAGATGCGACCGTATGCAAGTATGTTTGAGACAACTTCGGCTCTGCTGACGTTCTGGTTTAAAAACAATATCTTGAGATTACCACAAAACCACTGAATAAACTCTGCTTCCATCTCCAACAAGCTATCTTTATATCTTTTGTGTTTTATCACTCCTAGATGGGAATGTTCCATCACAGGGAACCAAGCATTTTATTATGCTTGGTCAAAAGTATTTTACATAAAACTGATCTGTGGTGCTAAAAACAGTTGAAGGCCACTGTTTTCTCAGAATGAATCAGAGACTGTCGAGATGCTCATTGTTTATGCAGACATGTGATTTAGAGATTCAGCATTTTAAAATATATTAGTATATATATTGCACAGAGTCATGCTGACATATTCTGACCTGTTCTGGGTTTTCCTGTCATCTTAAGTCTTAAGCTGATTTTCAGGTACCAGAATTTCTGAAAAATTCTGATTCATTATTTTAGCTCCTTAAACATTTCGTTGTGTTTGAGAGTCATATGGTTTGTGAGGTGTTGTCCCCACTGGCTTGACTTTACAATGATGGGACAGCGTTGGACATGCCCAGTCTGTCTGTGTGTGGGGACGTATGTGTGCTTCTCTTGTAGGTGTTGAGTGCATTGTAAACCCTAATGCTCAAAGTAATGCAACATATTGAGTACTGTAAACTTAAATATTTACAATTAGTTAAAATTAATAGACCTTGTTGAGTATTCAGAACTTTTTGGTACTTATAAGTTTGTAGAAAGCTGAACAAATTTGACATTTTAAGCCACAGTAACTGTCTCCTTAAAGTTCCACCAACTTAAAATCTTTCAGCCTAGCGATTTTGTGTCTGACGTCATCAATGCACATGTAACTGCCCACATTGAATTGTTTTAATTAGGATTGGTCTGTCTTCACATAATGCTGTAAGTATAATCTTTACAAATCTGGGCACCTTAAAGTACCAGAGCACTGGTGGCTCAGTGGTAGGTGTTTCGCCTGCCATGCGAAAGGGCCGGGTTCGATTCCCAGCCACTGGATGAAGTTCCTGTCCCAAGCCCAGATGATAATGGGAGGGTTGTGTTCAGAACGGCATCTGGTGTAAAAACTTGTGACAAACCGCTGTCGACCCATTGGAGCAGGCGAAAGACCAACAACAATTTATTGAATTTGCAATAGCTAACAAATATTATAGTATGGGTAAGGCTACTCAGTAATGCAAGCAAATAATGATTAATATGAATGAGTACAACAAACTCAGAAACTCATAGTTCTGTTTACTTAAAATTGGAAACATCATTACTTAAAAAAAATTATATAACTGATTACCTCAATTTTTTTTAGTTTTGCCAACTTTTTTGGGTTTACAGTGTGGTTGATTTCAGAGCTGATGTGTGTTTCTCTCTCCACTGCTTACTCTTTGTACTATTTGGTTTGAGAATTATTTTTCATTTGCATTTAATATCTTATACCATACATATTTTACTCGTATATTGTTGATATTGATTATCTCATACTGTGTAGTTTTGTTTAATTTCCTATGTAAAATAAATGATTAGCTTGGCTCATATTTGAGCATCCTGATTATATTACAGTGGAATTATCACAACCATGGTGTCATGATCCATCCTGGTGCGGAGAGGATTCACTGTTTCCGCTGCAAAGTGACAACACAACCCAAAGTGTTTTCTGTGTAAGAAAACTAAAGTTACAGCTTCACCACTGACAGTTACAGAGTACAAGCTTGCTTTTAATATATGACGCTAATCCTAATCATACTAACTCTTTTGTACAGAAATTTCTGCAGGAACTCCAAATCTGGGAACATTGCTTAAAGCCCACAACTGGTTCTCATTACAGTACTTTAGAATTACACTGATCTATGAAAACGTGAATTACTGCATCTCCACACAGAAACCCTTTTGCGTTGTTAAACTAAACACTTACCCGTGTGTGGAGCTGTGTCTGGGTCTCGCTTTGTGTCCCTGGCATCAGGGTTGGGTTTGTGTCCTCTAGCACCATCTGCACTATCATAGACATCCACTACAATTTCCCTTTGTTTAGAAGAACGTTTAACCATCTCTAAACTATAAAAGATTCACTAAAACACTAAATTACTGCGTCTCTGTGTGAGCACGATGGCACTTCCTCCTTATTGTCCACTTAGTCCCTCTTAATTAAATGTGCTGCTGCCAGTAAAGGAAGTTACGCATCAGAAAAGGGTCAAAACTGTCTACTTGTGGTCAAAGTGTGAAGACATTTTAAGCTGCACTTTCCAAAAGTCCAGCAATTAAATAAAGAACAAAATAACATTAATTTGTGCAGTATACACCATTGTAAAACAATGTTATTTTTGCTCCTCATGATAAAAAAAAAACTGTTAGGTTTTTCACCTGTTGCTTTTAAGATAAACCCATATTTACAGCGCTGTTGATTTCTGTCTTATGGATTCGTCTACATGTTTCTGCAGTAGATCTGGAATTATTTACAGATTTATTTTTTCAGAAGCTTTTCTGCAGCTTTACTGTGAGGTTGCAAGACAGAAGAGCTACTGAACTAAGACCAGTGTTAACCACTGCTCTCTTTCACACATCAGTATGTGACATATAGCATACAAGGATGTACATCACACATGGCCATGCTGCCTCACACATGGGTATACAAAAGGGAGCAAGATATTCATTTAATATCTACTTTGTAACTGTAAGGATTTTACTGTTTGTTGTTTTTCCTATTAATTTGAGAAAAAATAACTTTAAAAAATAAAATAAAAAAACATTTACAAATTGCTTTGGAAAAAGAGGGGTACCCAGTGTGTGGCTAAAGGAAAATCAAGTGTATGGTGGTAACAGTACACCATGTTAATGAAGTGATGAAGTTCTGCTCAGAACAGAATCTTAAAAAAAAAAAAAAAGGTTCTCCAGATTTCTCCATAAAAAGTAAAGAGGGCAAGGACATATTCATCTCTCCCTCTTTAAGTTGTCTATTTCTAGTCATGATGTTGTATCTGGTCTGGTTATTTTCTGCACTTCATGCGCTGAATCTGATCCACAGTAATTGTGACGGCAGAACACATTGCTCTGGAAACTGACACAATAGCATCATTAAAATCAAAGCCCTTCAGCAGTGACCTGGAGAACATCTCAGTAACTCTATCCAGCCATCACTGTGAAACTCCTCCCTTTGTACTAATACATGCAGTGATGGACGGAGATTTGGTGCACAAACAGCTAAAAGCTCAAAATAAACAATAAAAATAATGTTTACTGGCCCCCGAATGGCACAGTGGTAAAGTGGCTGAGCTCTCTCAGCGGAGTGAGATGGGAGGCACTTAATGCACTCACATTAATTACGGCTCTAGGGCCAATCAGGGTCGTCTGTGAGCTCAGGCAAGCAGAAGGGGCAGATAGCGCTGTCCTCAAAGTGTGTTATGCCTGCCCCTAACGGTGCGTCAGTGAGTAGTTTTTTAAAAATGTGGTCTGTGACGTCACATGGTTTGGAGGAACTAGGAACTAGTTCCAGACTAAACGGTCGATATAGCCTTAATGTGGGAGCTCCTAGTGATGGAGAGTAATTGGACATGACTAAATTAGGAAGAGAAAAATAAAATCAGGAATATATATATATATATATATATATATATATATATATATATATATATACTGAGTAATATGTTAATTAAAATATGTAATATAGAGTGTAATAATAATAATAATAATCATAATAATAATAATAACAGGAAAAAATTAAACCTATCCTCCTCTTAGGCATTTGTACTGTAGCTTGTATTGCATCCCAAAGCTGGATAAAGCTAGGAAAATGTATTTGTATTTTTTGTGTATGTGTATTGTGTGAAAATGTTTTGTGTTTTAACTTTTAATAACCGAACACTGAGGCTGTTAACATGAATAAACAACTCAAAATATGCACAAAATAAATCGTTGCTAATGAAAAACCCTTTTCTCCAATTGTTTTGTTTGTCAATAATGACAATTGGAAGACCTGCAATAGAAGTGCTGTGTCAGAGTAGTATTTTTACCTGTATTTTCATGTGTCATATAAGGGGGGTGGACAATGAAACTGAAATGCCTGGTTTTAGACCACAATAATTCATTATTATGGTATGGGGCCTCCTTTAGCAGACAATACAGCATCAATTCGTCTTGGGAATGACAGATACAAGTTCTGCACAGTGGCCAGAATGAATTTGAACCGTTCTTCTTGCAGAATAGTAGAATAGTGGCCAGGTCACTATGTGATGCTGGTGGAGGAAAACGTTTCCTGACTCGCTCCTCCAAAACACCCCAAAGTGGCTCAGTAATATTTAGATCTGGTGACTGTGCAGGCCATGGGAGAAAGCCAACTTCACTTTCATGTTCATCAAACCACTCTGTCACCAGTCTTGCTGTGTGTATTGGTGCATTATCATCCTGATACACAGCACTGCCATCAGAATACAGTGGAACCTCGGATTGCGAGTAACGCGGTTTTAATTTTTAATTAATTTTGACTTGAAAAACGAGCAAGTCTTAGATTACGAGTACCAAGTATCATGCATGGTGCATGCGCTTCTTGTTTTGATGCAGAGCATCACATGATCACAACTGAGCCAATGGTTTTTCTCTCACTGCGGAATTGTGGGTAATCGTCTTCCCTGCTGGGTCTTAGTGCTCGTCTCTTTCTGGTATAATCAACATCCGTGCACCCGTGTACTGTTTACTACAACACTGTGACCCCGTGTGTTTGTAAGCATGTGTGTACAGCGTGCATGTACTGTTTATTATAATGTTTATTATTTATATGCACGTGTGCAAGCGTATAAAGCAAAAGCAAGTTTCATTAGAGGGTAATGATCCATTTTCTCTCTCCGTCTTGAGTGTGCGCGCGCGTAATTTGACACCGTTCGTAATTTGACACCGTTCGTAATTTGACAAAACCGTTCAGTAGTCCACAGTGACGCGCCCATCTAGCACAAGTATTGGGCCTAGGGAATGCCATGATATTGTAGCCCAAACCATCTCTGATCCACCCCAATGCTTCACTCTGGGCATGCAACAGTCTGGGTGGTACACTTCTTTGGGGCTTCTCAACACCGTAACTCTCCCGAATGTGGGAAAGACAGTGAAGGTGGACTCATCAGAGAACAATACATGTTTCACATTGTCCACAGCCCAAGATTTTCGCTGCTGGCACCATTGAAACTGGCGTTTGGCATTGGCACGAGTGTCCAAAGGTTTGGCTATAGCAGCCAGCCATGTACATTGACCCCGTGGAGCTCCTGACGAACAGTTTCGGTGGAAACAGGAGAGCTGATGTGCACATTTACTTCTGCGGTGAGCTGGGCAGCTGTGATTTTATGGTTTTGGATACAATCCGAGTTATCACCCGGACATCCCCTTCAGACAGCTTCCTCTTGCGTCCACTGTTACTCCTGTTGGATGTGGTTCGTCCTTCTTGGTGGTAGGCTGACATTCCCCTGGATACTGTGGCTCTTGATGCATCACAAAGACTTGCTGTCTTGGTAACAGGTGCGCCAGCGAGAGCGGCACCAACAATTTGTCCTCTTTTTAACTCTGATATGTCGCCTATAATGTTGTATGCATTGCAATATTTGAAGCAAAACTGTGCTATTACTCTGCTAATTAAACCTTCACACTGTGCTCTTACTGGTGGAATGTGCAATCAATGAAGATTTCCAGGCTGGTCAGATTTAGCCATGAAATCTCCAACACTAAATTGGCCAGTGTTTCAGTTTCATTGTTTAACCCCTGTATCACTGCAATCCTTACACCTTCATCTTCACAAATAAATATATATATAATAAAAGTAACTAGAGAAGTTGATTAAAAGTACAATAAATAAGAAAAAAAGGAAAAAGTTTTTATTTTTCCTAAATAGACAAGTGTCATTATAAGGACTAAACTAGGAGGAAAGGCACAGACGCAGGAGCAGATTATAACTGACCTAGAATCTCAGGCCATGTATTTTTTCTTAAGCGCCCTTGGGTCTATACTACGCTGTTTATGTGAGGATAGATTTATTTGATTTATGCAAGTGTGTGAGAGTGTGAATGTGAGTGATAAAAGCTCTCTGAAAGAGAGCTAAGAATAAAACACTATAGATTAGAAGGTGCCACCGGAAGCATGAGGAGACCACGTGTTTATGACATCACTGCAATAACATGCACACGGTAAGAACATGCACACACAACCTAGATCTCTATGGCATGCACCAAAGTGATGTCGATGCACACGTAGAACCTATAGATTTGTGAACGGACACGCTTTTAATGTGTGAAGTTTCACTATCAATAATAAAAATCTCTGATTTTGTATCCAAAAATAATTTCTGGGTTATATTTATTAGTTATGATTTTAATAGCACTTAATTTGAGATATGCAAATGGGTCTCTGATGCTCCTTCCGGTCATAAAAGGTTGAAAAGCATATTTAATGTAAACTTAAATGCAGTTAAAATACAGTAAAAGTCAGTTTCTGGATTCTATTTGGCTAGGAAAATGTACTTTAAATGTACCATTTAAAATAACACACACAGACACATTGTATTTTTAATTTCCTGATCATGTTTTCCTGTTTTCAATTTTAAGACCTTGAATCTTAAAAAAGTTGTCATAACTCAAAAGTTTTATACCTTTGCTTTATTCAAGAGCTTCAAACCTGAACCGAACATGAGTAATTAAATGTAGCCTGTTACTTATAACATTCGTTTTTTCATTTAAAAACCAAGTTCAGCATTTAAACATTAAACAAATTTAAATAACAACTTTAAATAAAAGTGTTTAAAAAGTGTTTATCCATGTCATCCTCCATAATTATTTCATGCATATAATTTATTATTTCCAAACAAACTTAGTAAATATGTCACTCCTACCTGGGATCGGATGGAGTGCACTGCCTGTAGGATTATAAGAAAACATGACGTAAACGTAAAGACGTTTTACCTCCTCAAATGCCTCCAAGGTCTTGACCGTGTGTTGAGCAATTCTGAGCATGCAGCCGTAAGCAGTTTCTAACACTTCTAACGCACGTGTATTGAGACTAATTCGTGCATGTGGTGTTAGAGACTGGTGTAAACATGTGTAATGGGTGAGTTTCGAGACTAATTTGAAAAGATAAAAAGGTCAATCAGAGGCTTTTTACCAGTCGCGACTTCTTAAAATTGTGCACTCGACACAGAATCGATTATCTCCAACATGATTGGTCATGTCTGATCAATCTGAAAACCAGGCAGTTCCAGTCACAAACTGACTGACTGTTGCATCTCTATCATAAATGTAAAAATAAAAATAAACAAATACATGTTGGCATCAATGTGGTGATAAATTAATCGGCGTACAAAAGAATCACAGTTCAAAACTGCATCGTTCTTCCCCCCCACCACATACTCCCAGTCGGGCAGTAAAGGAGGCATCATGTATGTTTGCTAATTCTATGAAGATGTCAGTTTGGTGAGTGACTTTACTTTTGGCTGTAACTGAGTGTAACTGATGTAGTCCTACACAGAGAAGCTCTCACTTCAGCTAGAGATACCGTAGCAGTTGACGGTGTGTGTTGAGCAGCGCATCAGTAGCAGCAGTGCTGGTTTTGCATTTTTCTTTTGCACGATGTTAGGAATTGAAAAGTGTTAAGGGCACAGAGTTGATTGTGGATGGGGAGGATGAGAACATGTTTTTGATGGAAATTATAAAGCGTTTTTTTAATTCACTGTGAATAATAGCTTCTGTTAAATGCTGTAAAAATAAACAGTATAATATGTATAAAACCTCCCAAAAGTTTGGGATCACTTTCTAACTCCATGGTTGTTCCTGATTTTTATTTCTCCCTACACTGAAAAGCAATGATGAAGGCGTCCAACACGTGCAATAATCTCCCTCGAACAGTTAATGTTGAGCCGGTTTCATCATGGTGCTTGATGGGTTTTGTAAATGTACTTGACAATACTGTTCTTGCAAGAAGTGTTCCATAACAGCTTACCTCTGTGTCCTAAAATACCAACTGACTCTTGTTGTTGTTGTTACATAATTACCCAAATTACCTGAATTACTGCACCTCTGCATTTTATAACATTTTTGCCCAAGTAAACTTAATCACTCTGTACCTGTTTCTCATCGTGTCCTAGCATCACCACCACGACCTTCACCATCGTCTGCGTTACTGTAGGAACACCCCGGCATCTTATCCTGCATAGGAGAACACCAAAACATCTTTAGTCTATAGTGCCGTGAAAAAGTATTTGCCCCTCCCAACTTTCAAATTATTATTTTTTTTTTTTGCATATTGCTCACACTGTCAAGTGATTTGGATAATGCAAATGTTATGTTACACAAAGATAACACAAACAATTACAAAATAAATTTTTTAAATGATGATTTAATTTATTAAGGGGAAAAAAAATAATAAACCTGCCCGGCCCTATGTGAAAAAGAATTACCACATGTGACTAATATGCAGTACAAAAAAAAAAAAAAAAAGAATCAGGGTGAAATACTTTTTCAAAACTATGTACAGTATAAAAGTCCCACTAAAACATGACTAAAAGACTCTGTACAGGGAACTAAATGTGCCATTGCCAGTAAATGCAGTTAGAGGAAGTTACACATCAGAGCCGCAGCATCACTCACTTCTTGTGTTCAAACTGTGAAGACATTTGAGCTGCAAAACTCACACATACCCCAGCGGTGCATGTTAAAGTGCAACAGTTATATAAATACAAAATAATGTTAGAATTATAGTGTTATATAGTGTTATAGTATGTATAGTATGTGTTATTCTTGGTTACATTGGCTCACAGTTGTTATCCAGTAGAAAGGAAAAAATAATAAAGTAATAAAGGAAAAAAATAGAAATAAAATGAAATAAGATAGAATAAAATAAATAAAATGAAGAGTCCTAAAAGTGGAAGTACCATATTGCACACTAAACTTTTTGAACACCTTATTGCACACTAAATATGACCCAAGAGCACTGGTAAATATTGCACAATTAATACAGTAATCTAATATATGCATGTAATATTGTATTATTATATAATATTGTATTGGTACGTAATATTGTAATTATTATGTTACTGCTACTGACAGTGAATATCCACATAGTGTACGAGTTACAGAGAAGAGTTGTATAATTTTATGACCGTTGGGAAAAAAGATCTCCTGATGCGCTCTGTGGAACACTTGGTGGTAAAAGACTGTTTGTCTGATGCTGATTGACTGACCGTAGGTCAGCGTCAACCACCACTCTCTTCACACATCAATGTGTGAAAAAAAAAAACAGCTCACAGAAACTACATAAACACGATACACACACACTTTTGCACACATAGGCATGTAAAGGGAGCATGACGTATTTAATATAAACCTTATGGGACAGTCCTCAGGACAGATCTCTGTTGTGTGTTTGGAGTTTTGTCGTTTCTCAGGAGCAAGTTGTGTTTTTTCCTCTTTTCTCTTTTCTCTTTATAATTAACTTTGAAAAAAATGAGATGAGGGAAGCTGCAGAGGAAATAATTCTTTAAAAGTAAGTGGACACCTGACTATCAATCCCAAAAGTGCTTCTTCTCCAAGCTCTTGCCACAACGCTGGAAGCACTATATAAAGTTTCTTTGTATGTTGTAACATTAGAATTTCCCTTTAAGAGACTCGAACCTGTTCCAGCCCAATAATGCCCCTGTGCACAAACTGAGGTCATGATTTGTCAATCTGTATGTGGAAGAACGAGTGTCCTGCACAGATAACTTAAACCCCACTGAACACTGCTGGAAACAACATTATCTTTATCTTGTGTTCTAATAGCTAGTACTGAAAATAGTGTGTGAGGTAAAAACATGGACCGTGTAGTGTTCTCTTTAAATGCATTTACATAAAGGAGACAAAAATAATCCATTTACCAAAAACATGTAAATACAGTACATTATTTCACATTTATTAAATATCTGTGGGTTGTCTAAAAACACAACACAAATCCTTTATATAAATGCACTGGCAATAAATGCATATTTTAAAAAAGTAATCAATAGAAATCACTTAAAACTTAAAATTGGTCACCAGCATTAACAGGGTTACCAGCATACCAGCATCAGTATCATGGGATCAGCTGTTTTGGTAGTGGGACCACTTGCATTTTTTATGGTAACCATGCAAATAACTTAAAATGCTCCATCATTTTTAATCATACACATAAGTGTAATGCATCGATTTATGTCTTTATTTGTTAATGTACAGTCGTGGCAAAAAGTTTTGAGAATTACATAAATATTGGAAATTGGAAAAGTTGCTGCTTAAGTGTTTATAATAGCAATTTGCATATACTCCAGAATGTTATGAAGAGTGATCAGATGAATTGCATAGTCCTTCTTTGCCATAAAAATTAACTTAATCCCGAAAAAAACTTTCCACTGCATTTCATTGCTGTCATTAAAAAACCTGCTGAGATCATTTCAGTAATCGTCTTGTTAACTCAGGTGAGAATGTTGACGAGCACAAGGCTGGAGATCATTATGTCAGGCTGATTGGGTTAGAATGGCAGACTTGACATGTTATTGCGTTGCATAAACGTTGCATAAAAATGGCTTCACAGGCAAGGATATTGTGGCTACTAAGATTTCACCTAAATCAACAATTTATAGGATCATCAAGTACTTCAAGGAAAGAGGTTCAATTCTTGTTAAGAAGGCTTCAGGGCATCCAAGAAAGTCCAGCAAGCGCCAGGATCGTCTCCTAAAGAGGATTCAGCTGCGGGATCGGAGTGCCACCAGTGCAGAGCTTGCTCAGGAATGGCAGCAGGCAGGTGTGAGCGCATCTGCACGCACAGTGAGGCCAAGACTTTTGGAAGATGGCCTGGTGTCAAGAAGGGCAGCAAAGAAGCCACTTCTCTCCAAAAGAAAACAGATCTTCTGCAAAAAGTATGGCGAATGGACTGCTGAGGACTGGGGCAAAGTCATATTCTCGGATGAAGCCTCTTTCCGATTGTTTGGGGCATCTGGAAAAAGGCTTGTCTGGAGAAGAAAAGGTGAGCGCTACCATCAGTCCTGTGTCATGCCAACAGTAAAGCATCCTGAGACCATTCATGTGTGGGGTTGTGTCTCATCCAAGGGAGTGGGCTCACTCACAATTTTGCCCAAAAACACAGCCATGAATAAAGAATGATACCAAAACACCCTCTAACAGCAACTTCTTCCAACAATCCAACAACAGTTTGGTGAAGAACAATACATTTTCCAGCACGATGGAGCACCGTGCCATAAGGCAAAAGTGATAACTAAGTGGCTCGGCGACCAAAACCTTGAAATTTTGGGTCCATGGCCTGGAAACTCCCCAGATTAGAAAAAAAGTTCCATTTTTGTCTCATCTGTCCATAGGACATTCTCCCAGAGGTCAACATGTAGTTTGGCATATTCCAGTCTGGCTTTTTTATGATTTGTTTTCAACAATGGTGTCCTCCTTGGTCGTCTCCCATGTAGTCCACTTTGGCTCAAACAACGACGGATGGTGCGATCTGACACTGATGTTCCTTGAGCATGAAGTTCACCTTGGATCTCTTTAGAAGTCTTTCTGGGCTCTTTTGTTACCATTCGGATTATCCGTCTCTTTGATTTGTCATCAATTTTCCTCCTGCGGCCACGTCCAGGGAGGTTGGCTACAGTCCCATGGATCTTAAATTACTGAATAATATGTGCAACTGTAGTCACATGAACATCTAGCTGCTTGGAAATGGTCTTATAGCCTTTACCTTTAACATGCTTGTCTATAATTTTCTTTCGAATCTCCTGAGACAACTCTTTCCTTCGCTTCCTCTGGTCCATGTTGAGTGTGGTACATACCATGTCACCAAACAACACAGTGACTACCTGGAGCCCTATATATAGGCCCACTGACTGATTACGAGATTGTAGACACCTGTGATGCTAATTAGTGGACACACCTTGAATTAACATGTCCCTTTGGTCACATTATTTTCAGTATTTTCTAGGGGTACCATAATTTCTGTCCGGGCCTGTTCCATGAGTTTATTTTTTTTTAATAATTCCGTTGAAGCATGGTTGAAAAGCAATGTCTGACTTTCATTGGTTAACATTCATAGAATTTTTATTTATTATTACTTTTGTCAGATTAAAGTTATTTCTGTGACCATTATGAGTTTTTCTTTCATTGACCGAAGGTACCAACAATTTTGTCCACGTGTGTATGTTTATAAGTAAGGTTACATTTATATGTTTATAAGTAAGAAAAATACACAAATGTCAGGACATGTCAGAACTACTTCAGGGCCCATAAACCTGCAGACCCCTAAATAAAGAGTGAGGGCCAAGCTCACTCATTTACACTCCTGTGGTGTGAAAGTAACTGTGTGAAAGTGTCCGTGAGAGGTTGGTCTCATGTTTTGTTTTTGTTAATAATTTTTTTTCAAAACGTATTTGCAACATGTATGCTGGTCAAGCTGGTCACCATCTATCTGGTCTATGCTGTTTTTTTTCAGCAGGGTAGATGGAGGGGAGCATTGAATTGCTGAAATATGAACTTACCAGAAATATCAAATAAATGAAAAAATTTGTGTTGAATGTCATATGAATTTGTTGTTTCTTGTGTGTAGTAGACCACTTTTGTTCTGGCAGGTAATGCTGGCCGGCTCTACTCATTAGGGATATTGATTAGGAAATACTGCATAGTTTGGTGTAACCCCTTTAATGCACGCACACACACACACACACACCTCTGATTCTCACTGCAAGACAGCTGAATAAACTTTTATTTGCATCCAGGAGTGCTGTTCTAATGTTTAGTGTAAGCACTCAGATCATCCCTGGTTGAACATCCCTGGTCTGAGCAAAGAGGTCACTTCAGGCCATACAGGAAATCTGATTAAACTATTTAGTGTGAATCAACACATCAAATACATTATTAAAACTCACACCGTGTTTTCCAGCTTTAAGTAGCAGGAGGTCAGGTGTAGCTCATTTCTCCTGAGTGCTTTGGAGCAGCTCTGTGCCTCGCTTTGGTGGATGCAGGTTTATTTGTTCCTATTAAATGGTTAGCTTATAGGCACAGGAAGGCTATTAGTTGCTGGCTGCCAGTACAGGATGTGACCAAACTGCAGTAGCTTCATGTGGCCAAGATGGGAAGCGACACAATACCATAGTGAAACATGAGAAGTGGATTATTATAGAAATGCCGTGCAGCTTGAACATCCTGGAAGTGTTGCACTGGATGCTCAGTGACCATTCAGTATAATAGAAAAACATTCAATAATTCAACAGTGTTGAAATAAACAGCATTAATTAATCATTATCTTGCTCAACAGAGACTGTAGTATTCATGCACCATTTTTTTATCAGCATGATTTGTTTGAAATACTCCTGACAAAATGTATTAACAAACATTGTGTGGTGTGAACACAATAATGGTAACTAACCTCAGTCTGCTTTTCTTTCTCTATAGTGAACAGCTGTAACGTCTGATGATGGAGATCAGTAATTCCTGCAGATCAGTGAAATCATGTTAAAATCATCATCCATATACTAATAAAATGTTCAGTAAACTTCAAGTGTGAGTCTGTTAATCACATGACTGTGTAGAGGCCCCCATTAAGGCCTTCCTGTTTAAGTGTTGCTTCAGTGTGTCCGTTACTTGTGGTTTGTTGCACATATAGAATTATTGAAAGAGGAAACAGGTTTTCAAGTACAGCAGCAACACATCCAGTCACTAACGCAGTGAGACTTCACACAGACTCTCTGAGTGTAGTTTTATCAGTGATGTTTTCCATGGAAGCTAGACTTCCCCAGTTTTTTTTTTTCTTTTTTTTTCCCCCAGGAAAAAATCTTTAACAGTTTTGTTTCGGTAATAAACTCCTCCGTGCTGTTCCTCACATAGTTGCCAGTTCTGCTTTTATTACACGATGTTGGGTTTCCTTTCTTAGAAGTCGCTTAAAATGATTACGGGTTGCTGGTCATGTTTTTTGGGCTTATTTTTAAAAACATGGTTGCTTGACGAAAAAAAAAAAATTTTTGCAATTTTGTTTTTTACATTTATGGTTTCCCTTTCCCTAAATTCACTCCATGACACCGTCTACACAACCTCCTGTAATCAGCACTGTAACACCCTCCCACACACCCCCATGTGGACCTACACAGAACTGCACCATAGAGATCCTGATCCCCAGAGCTGTAATGGATCTGCAGCCCCACCCTCCTCCTCCCCCCACAGGAGAAAAGTCATGTCATGCTCGGTCTCCTCAAATTACTTAAGAATCATCCATTATTTGACCACGGCTGGAAATAGTAGTTGAAATGTGGTTGTGAATTTATGGCTGAAATAAAGCAGTTCATTGGCGTGGCGCACTTTCACTTTACAAAAGGTAGCGTTTTGACCAGCATTTTGACCAGATTTATCCATAAAAATGCTGACATACTACTCTAGAAATGAAACAAATATACAGACTAAACACAAATATAAAGGCTACTCGCTAAATAAACACTGGCTTTTCCAACACAACATAATAATATAACATTTTTGCTGTGCAGTTTATTTTTCTGTGTGCATAAGAAGTGCACTTCAATGAATGTTACAGAAACCATGTTTTATTTTTTTGTATAGTGTTTGTGTGATGAATTTGACACATCAATATCACAAAGAGTCCTAGGAAGCAGGTTTCTTGCGAATCATGCAAATATTCTAAATGGGGGTCTTGACATTTTAATGAGTTCCACATTATTCGTTCCACAGCCCAAAAACTGTGGAATAAGTAAAAAAATAAATACATAAAAAATAATTAATACAACATATAAAGTAAAGTTAAAACAAATTAACCTGCACCTTTAAAAAAAAGTTAAAATAAATCCCAACAGATAAGTGTTTACTTTTGTGAGCGCAGGCACTGTGTATTTGTCTTCTCATCTTAGACAGTAACCCTCCCTCCTCTCTTATTTGAGTTTCTCACACACACACACACACACGCGCATTAATGGAAAGACTGTTTTATTGGAAAAATTAGCAAGAAACATCGCTAATAACTAAGGAGGAGCGGTTGGGTGTGCGAGTGCGCGTGAAGGCGAAAGCAGGGGTGTGTGTGAAGGGGCACGGTGTCCAATGACGCGCGTGCACACAGACACAAAGTGGGAGACGATTACCCACAATTCGCAGCGCGCGAGAGAGGAAAAACATTGGCTCAGTTGTGATCACGTGACGCTCTGCGTCAAAACAAAAAGCCTTGTTATCAAACCAAGACTTGTTAGTTTTTCAAGTCAAAATGTATTAAAAATCTTTGCTCGTCTAGCAGAACACTCGCAAACCGCGTTACTCGCAATCTGAGATTCCACTGTATATTATTTACACTCCAGTTTGTACGCCTACTGCTCTGTCCTTTTCTATCTCACAATTCACTTACTTGTGATAGAGGAGTGTGTCTGCCCTTCCATAAATAAATAAGTAAATAAATGAATAAATAAAGATTTGCTGCAATTTTATTTTTGTAAAAACAATGAACATATACTGTACATACAGTACCAGTTAAAGTTTGGATACACCTTCTAATTCAATATTTGTGTTTTTTTCTGAAGTGTATGTAAAGATGCTGATTTTATTTTCCAGCAGGACTTGGCACCTGCTCACACTACCAAAAGTACTAATACCTGCTTTTAGTCGCTCAACCTAAACCCCACAGAGAATCTATGGAGTATTGTGAAGAGGAAGATGCGAGACACTAGAAACAACAACGCAGAATTATTAAACTGAATTACTGAAATAAATCAACTTTTCAATTATGATATAAACTAGAATATATATTAATATGTTAATGTTAACATTGCGCCTGTAACATACTATAATAATATGTGACATATTTTGGGTTTGTCTATGAAACTGCTGTTACTCCTTTGTTTCGCGAGAGTTGGCAACCACGCCACCTTATTTTGCACTGAGTATTTTACAACACGTGTCTGTGCATGTGCATGCAAGAAAATACGCCACTGTTCACAATTTAAATATTAAAATTTAATAGGATGAGGGTGCAAACCTTAGGGTAAGCGTGCCTATCGCTGGGGTCCTAGACGGCATTGCACATAAAAATTACAAGAAAATCTCTCACCATGCCGTTCGCCTTTTGGTGTAGATAAGCAGGAAGGAGGGCGGCGCTTCCAAACTCACAGGTAATGGCACTGCGGTAAAGTTCATTTGCCGTTCGATGTTTGTTGGATATTCAGCTTTTGCTGCTCCTCTACATGCAATGAAACTATCATGTTTTGACATTCTCAAGTTGATATAAACAAAAAAATTATCTGGGGATGCGCATAACTCCGTTAAAAGTGGAGCTGCTCTGTGTACGGCTTAGGGACTGCATAAAAATTGTATAAAACTGCAAGTACAGTCAGTGATTAAGGGATATTGACAGATGCCACTTACACAGATCTACTACAGCCGAAGTGTACACAATATCTTTTTTTTCACAATAATCAATTAAACAACAAATCCATTGTACATTTCCTCATAATTCCTCTTGTGATATGCCTCTCTCTATGCCAGAAGCATGTTACAAGAGCTCTTTCCCCAGTTAAACCCCTCTATTTAGAGTTATATTCATTTATTGTCATTTTAAGCAATTATTGGCACAATAATCAATTAAACAACAAATCCATTGTCTCCCCCCCCCCTCCGCATAATTCCTCTTCTGAAATGCCTGTCTCCATCAGAGCAACATGTCACCACAGTATAAATTGTATCGTTTAAATTCATTTAATAAATAACCTAAACAAAATTAAACCTGTGATAACTATTAAACTAATAACACCTGCAAATGATTTTGTCATCAGTCACAGTGGAGCTCAACCTGCCTACCCTCTTTGAGAAAGAGATAATGGTGAGGAGAATGAACCAAAAGCATCAGAGCAGTCCACAGGTGCATAATATTAAAAATACTATCCCTTGCTTCCACTTCCTCTTAAACTTAAACTGTAATAGAGCTGTGTAAGTGGCATTTGCCAATATCCCTTAATCACTGGTTGCACTTGCAGTTTTCTACGTTTTTATAGAGTGCATGTAATTTTTACGCGGCCCCTAAACGGCACACAGCGCAGCTCCGCTTTTAACGGGGTTATGCGCCTCCCAGAAAAAAAAAAGCAAACATTTTTGTTTATATCGCCTGGAAAATGTGAAAACATGACAGATCCTCCTTGTAGCACATTTAAGGCAAATAAGTGAACATATCACAAGACGCAATATTCGTTTTCAAACCTTCGTTGTTGCACGTGGAGGAGCAGCAAAGGCTGAACGCCAAACGAACTTGAGCCTGTCTTTCAGCGGATACATGGTTGAAACAACGAAAAGTCACCCACGAGTCACTTTCCACAGTATTTAATCCAGGAAAAGCAGAAGCTCTCAGTCCTAAAGCATCTTTCATTCTCCGTGCCTGTTCGCTTCTCCTGCGCACAGGGGGCGTGTCCAAATGATGCCTCGCTTCGAGGCAAGTGTTCTCTGAGAGTCATGTGACCAATGACGAAAGAGTTTTCCCGAAGTGCCGCCCTGACACGAATCGCCTACCATCTGGGTAAAATCTAATCAGAGTGTAACAATCCGGGGAATGTTATGTGAGGCAACACACTATTCTGACCTCGGAACCATGAAGATGTAACGCCAGAACAAGACAGAAAAAGAGTAGGTCTGCTTTTTCTGTATGTACAGTGGTACAGTAAGCAGCATTGCTGCTGTAGAACTTTAATGTGCCAGGATTTATCCTTAGCCTGGATTACTATCGACTGGGATTGTTGTCCACTCTTTCTTGTCTCTTACGAGGACATAGTGAGTAATAGCTAAATATAAAACTAAATATAAAATATCTTCACTGACACTGCATCTTATTTTTATTTCATCCAGCTTTTACCACAACTTAACATTAGGCTTGTTGATATACAAGTATGCTTCTGGAATGAATTTTGCCCACAATCCAAGGTTCCACTGTATTTGTTCATGTAAGCATGGGAATTCAAAATCTACATCTAGCTTTACTCTTTCCTAATTTTCTTGCTCCTAGTAAAAGCTAGCATTGAGGATAGAGATGTCACTAAACGAAAGATTCAGTGTAATTTAGTGGTCGCATATTAATCTTCAACATAAAACCTTACAGCACCTACCTAACAGCTCACAGGATTTATTACGGACTGAAATTCTGACTTGAATTTTGAGTTTTTTGAATTTTCTAAAAGTATATTCTATTGCAGTTACAATGACAATGCCAACATGGGACATCAGAGTTACACAAAGCTGCTCACTTCTCACAATAACTATTAAACAAATTAGCAATTAAAAACAACAGTCAAATACAATTTTTTCTTGTACACTTGCTCATGTGTATAGCACAACAAAGAATTTAGACAAATACAGGGATTTTTTCCATAACAGTGTAGGGCTTCAGCTCTTTTAGAGTGAATCAAATCTTTAAAGATTCGGGCTGAGTTGATTAAACTGATGAAAAATTTTATAGCATACATTTCATCATCTATCCATTTAGGGTGTAGTACCATTTAGTGTATTTTAACAATTGTGTTTTATCCTGTGGCCAACGATGATATTACAAAACCTGGTATCGTGTCAATTATGAGCAAGGTAACGTAAGATCTGGGCAAACGTTTTAACATTACAATACACCACCCAAGACAACAGTTGTTTATAAAGAAACAAGAATTTATTGAATTACTCAAATATACATGGTACTACGCTACTTAAAACAAACAAACAAACAAACACACACACACACACACACAGTTCGTAGGGTGAGAGTTAAATCATCTAGTACTGATTACTAGACCTGAGAAAGTCACAAGAGCAGTTTTAAACTCTTGGGTTTATCTTTACCGCTTTAGTTTAGATCTTGCACCAATTTTCAGCAAGGTATGAAGCTTTGTTTGTTTACTTGTATTACGTAGGAGTTCTCCAAAGTGGTTCGCAGCCGAGCGGAAGGGATTAGTGTTGGGGTTTAAAAGTAACTAATTACATTACAAAATTACTGTCTTTAAAAAGTAATCAGTTACATTACAGCGTTACTTTCTGATAAAAGTGACTAGTTGGAGCACTTTTCCATTGCAGTACTCAATTATGAGGAATGTGCTTCCTCATGCATGTTGTTTTAGTCAAGACCTTTATAATTATTCTACCATCATCACTCAGCGAAGTTTGGCCTACTAATACCCCTATCTCACCTATGCGGTTTTGCACGGTAGCTGGAAGTACGGTTCATCATGATTCACCGTGAGTTTTGGCGCTGTGATTATTTTCCATCTTTCTGTGCGTCGGTCCTCGCATAGTCAAGCATAAGTGAGGTAGGGGTTTAACAGCAGGAATAACAGAGGGGGGGGGCGTGTGATCATGGGCGGGGTTTGTAGGACGACTTTCACACACGCACATACACACACACTAACGGATTGGGAATGACTGCTGTCTGGCTCACGGATTACATAAATTGTCTGAATAACAGATTACATTTTTGAAAAAATAACTAAACAACTGAGTACTTAAATGGCGAATCTAATGAGTTAAATTACTCGTTACATCAAAAAAGTAATCCAAGTACTCCAACACTGTCAGTGACACAGTTCCTTTTTTGTGCATACATTAGACTAATGTTTGGTCTGTCACGTGAGGAACATTCCTGATGAATTTTCATGTACTTTTATGAAGTGCATTGATATAAGATAAGAAATAAGAGATAAGAGAAGTCTTTATTAATCCCGAAGGAAATTGTTTCTCCAGTGGCTGCATATTCAAAGGATACAAATACAATAAGATAAGAAGAAAATTAGAAAATAGAATAAAAATAAAATACAATGTACTAAGATTTCAAAAAAGAGATATCAATGGAATAAAAAAAAATATATATATATTTTTTAAAAACTACTAACTGTACAGCCGTGGTTGTCAAAGTGTGGGGTGCGCCACACATACAGACATGACAGGTGGGGCGCAATGAACGGAAGGAAATTAGTGGAAAATAATAGGAAAGTATCTATTCTAATTCATGCTTTCCTTTATTGACAATGAAGATCGTACACTCAAAACAAAACAATCGCATACAAAGAAATGGATCATTTAATACAAGTAAATTAAAATAACATCAGTTGTGGGCCGGGAGAAAAAATGGAACCATAGTGCAACAATAACGGTTTAATGCCGGCATGTTAATTGCAATGGAACAATATAAGGAAACGTTCATTATTATATATGTAATTATCATTCATTCCAATGTGTATGCTGATGTTTCTGTATTTTTGTTAAGAAATTTATAATTTATCAGTCAGTACTATTCTGGCATTTCGCAAAACGATGACGCAAAACTCGGGGGGCCATTTTTTTGCGCGCTGCTAAAATGGTTTCACCGGTCTGGCAATTCTACGTGTTGTGTGAAAAAGACAATACATTAGCAATCTGCAACCTGTGTAACAAGACAATTCCACGAGGCGGGAAACACCCAAAGCATTTTAACACCACAAACCTCATCAGACATGTGAAGGTTCGTCACGTAAAGGAACACGAGCAGTTTTCAAAGTTGGCTAGCGCTAAGAGAAAGGGAGAGCTCAGCAACTTGCACGTCGCCACTCACTCAGCTGTCGGTAATGCCCCTATCTCACCCACGCGGGTTCGCTCGGTGGCCATAAGTACGGTTCATCATGATTCACCACGAGTTTTAGCGCTGTGATTACGTTTCCATCTTTCCGCACGAAAAATTAAACACACAATTTTTTAAACATGTTTTTAAATATGAAAAATTAAACAAGATTAATTAAGTTAAGATTATTAAGGATGAGGGGACATCCACTTCTGTCTCTTGTGCCAGGAAGAGTGGAGGCAGCCTGTTTAGGTGGATGGTAGGGAGTTATGGGCGTCTTCAACCCACAGAAGAAACCTGCTCCAGGAGGTAGCATCCTGAGTGGTAATGCACCAGAGAGAGACCTCCAGTGTCTGATTCTTCTGCTCTGTTTGTCCGTTGGACTGGGGGTGGAATCCTGATGAGAGGCTGGGAGTGGCCCCGATGAGCTTGCAGATGGCATTCCTGAAGTGTGAGGTGAACTGTGGGCTCTGATCTGGGATGACATCAGTGGGAAGGCCATGAAGTCCGAAGACATGAAGTATTAGTAGAACAACTGTCTCATTGGCGGAGGGTAGTTTGGGAAATGGAATGAGGTGAACAGACTTAGAGAACAGACTTAGAGAAGCGATCAACAATGATCATGAGGCAGGTGTTGCCGTCAGACAGGGGTAGGCCAGTGACAAAGTAAACAGAAATATGGGACCAGGGATGGTGCGGCACAGGTAGGGGTCTGAGAAGGCGGGCAGGGGGTCAATTGTCGGGCTTACTTCAAGGGCTGATGTTGCAAGCAGCAACAAACCTGGCTACATCCTCCCCCAACGGGGCCACTAGAACCGTTGCTGAATGAGTCCGGGCGGAACCTGGGTGGCAGAATAGCCTGGATCTATTACCCCATTCCAGGACCTGTGAGCATAGTTATGAAGGGACGAAGAGACGATTCGGGAGGACATTGCTTGGTCAAGTTTCCTGGGTCAGAGCCTGTTTGACTTTGGTCTCTATGTCTAGCTCCAAGGCAGCAATGACAACAAGGGGGCAGAATGGAGTCGCAAGGCGTGGGATCCTGTGGTGGTGGAGAAGCGTCAGGCTTTATATTCTTTGAGCCTGGGTGGTAGGACAGGGTGAAGTTAAACCTGGAGAAGAACAATGATCACCAAGCTTGACGGGCATCGGTTGACCCTATGAAGGGGAGCTTGGTCCCCTCCAGCCAATGTCTCCACTCCTCCAGTACAAACTTGATGGCTCGGTCGTCTACGTCATAGTTCCTCTCGGCCGGGGATAGTTGACGGGAGAAGAATGAGCAAGGGTGCACACTCAAAAAATTAATTGTTGGTATAACTTAATATAATTATGACACACATTTCCACACATTTGAATGATGTTGTTTTAACTTAATCCATGTAAGTGGAACCCAATAGCAAAATTCATCTTGAGTCAATGAAATCAAATAATTTTTATTTGAACTATCTTGTAGCTTTAGCTTGTACATAATTTAATCTTGTTAAGACAATTAATTTTAAGCACTTAAATTAGACAACTACAAATGTTTTAATTCAACAACTATATTTACTTTAAACCAACTTCAAAAAACTGATTTCCACCTAAATGTATTGTACAGATAAATAAAACATTCTCAGTGTGGATTTTTCAAGTCTATTTAATTACATTTCAAAAATACCATTTTTTGATCTGTGCAAAGTTGGTATTAAAACTACTAATCTTAGAACTGGACAGATCACAATGCTAGAATATCCATAATGGGCTTACAGAAACCAGTTGTAAGTCCCATTTACATTGTTTTACTAAATGGGTATGTCAAACACTTTTGATTCATAACTGACATTACTGAGTTCAATCTGGGCTTAAAATGGCAGAGGTAAAACATCATGGCCACTCCTACAGATGCATTTCTCAAAGAGCTAAGGACCTCAGTCCCTTCAATGACAACACCAACATCAACTGTCTGATCCACTGGGTCATGACCTTCATGGCGAACAATGTAGATCCCCATTACAATTTGCTTCATTGCTTCTTTTGCGGTCAACCAATCGCAATCCTGTGCAAAACAAATGAAGCAGCTTTTTAAGAAGGACATTCCGTGCATAAACTATATTAAAGTGAAGTGAATGAAATATTTCATTAGCAAGAAAATGTACTTAGAGCAGACTCCTTGAACATGTGTACATGGTCCTCATTCAAATATGCACACAATGCGTTGAGGATGCATTCTCTCCACACATCTATATTATTCTGGTTATTCTGTATGAAAAAAATTGATTTTAACATTAGCGTAATGATAACCAAATGCAGTGTATAACCAAGTGCATAAAAATGTGTTTTCTTGTACCAACCTGTGAAACGGGTTGCAAGGTGTTTTTTATTGTTTGGCCAATTAATCCACCCTTACTATGAAAGCTTCACCAAGCTGTCGGAATACTGGTCAAGCACAGCAAGAAACTTAAATTCCAGTGGGACTGTTGTAATTAGCATGAACTCATTATTGATCTGTTAAAAAGGCAAACAAATGTGGACTAGATATTACATTTTTCCAGGTTTAATATTTAAAATAAAGAAGCTATGTTTTATAGAAAAAATACATGGTCTCCCGATCTGACCCCCTTAGACTTTTATCTTTGGGGTCATCTGAAGGCAATTGTCTATGGTGTGAAGATACGAGATGTGCAGCACCTGAAACTACGGATACTGGAAGCCTGTGCTGGCATTTCTCCTGCGGTGTTGCTATCAGTGTGTGAAGAGTGGGAGAAGAGGGTTGCATTGACAATCCATCACAATGGGCAGCACATTGAACACATTTTATAAGTGGTCAGAAACTTGTAAATGACTCATGAAATAATAAAGTTATGTTAAAACCAAGCACACCATTGTTTTTCTTGTGAAATTCCCTATAAGTTTGATGTGTCACATGACCCTCTTCCTATTGAAAAAAAAAAGTTGGATCCAAGATGGCTGACTTCCAAATGGCCACCATGGTCACCACCCATCTTGAAAAGTTTGCCCCATCACATATACTAATGTGCCACAAACAGGATGTTAATATCACCAACCATTCCCATTTTATTAAGGTGTATCCATATAAATGGCCCACCCTGTAAATAAAACATACTTCATCAACATTAAAGAGAGCTGGCCATCGTGTTTTAAATTCTGCACCCATTGGCTTCTTCTGGACCACTTTCTTTCTTCTGTAGGAAAACATTCTCTCCATCTTTTCTTTTACAATTTTGTCCTTGTTTCTCTTTCTGATCTCTGTCAACAGCTGAACTCGTTCCCTTTCTAGACTGTTAGATGTTTCTCCCTTCAGATGCTGAGGGCAGTAATTCACTCCTGCTCTTCTAGGCTTCTAAATATTTGAAGCAGCATGGGACTGATCTTGCTGTTTGTTCTTCAATGAATTTATGCTTACCTCAGAACACCCAGCCCTTCTGAGCTTAGTACAAAAGTTTGTAATCTTATATTTGAGGCTTATTTTCCACTCGTAGCAACCATTGTAGGAGCCTTGCTCTTGTAAGCAAGGGTGTTTGCTGATTAAAACTTCTGCCACCGTGTTAAGGTCTAGATCTGTTGGAAACGTTTTGTATTTTATGATTTCTTCAGCTAGACTCTCTAGAATGTGAGATTTCAGCTTTGGAGATGGACTTAGATGAGTTCCATTAGCGTGGTATTCAGCATTGGCTTTTTCAAGAATTATTTCAGAATCATAGGAAAAGCGTGGAACTGGGAATACAAGTGACCATGGGAGGGATATTGATGTGGATTGCATGGACCCAGGAGAAGAATCAGGAGAATGCAAAAGGAAAGTGTCATCTGTTTCAAACGAGGAGACAGATATAGAATCATCTGACTTGTGCAGTGAGGGAGTAGGAGTTGATGCTTCAGCCTGACACAAACCCAAGAAGCTTTCCTTGACTTTTTCTTGGTTTTGTCCTGTCATCTTAAAGATCTTAACATCTTTAAGGTTCCTTTGTCCTGAACATCAGTCACCGATGTCAAATTACTAAACTTGCTACTGCAAATTAATCTTGATACTGCAAACGGATATCACCATCAAGTCGGAACATTTCGGTGATTATTTGTGTGAGGTCTTCAATAGAGCTTGGCATCCCTTCAGGCAGGGTCAACTTCCTAGCGTTATTATCAGCAAGAATTATTCGAAATTTGTGTGGTCCAGGCATTGTCCTGATTATCAGGCTGAAGAGCATCTGAACAGCCCCAATCTTGTAGCACACCAGTGGATAGTCATCCAACAGTTCACCATGCTCGACAAACACCAACTCTTTCAGATGTGATGTGATTACTTAAAATGCCCTAAAATGCTCTCTGTACCAGCAACATAACTTCTTACAAATGAAGCTCAACTTGTCTTGAAAAAAGCAAATTTATATTATTTCTACAAATTCAGGGAGGCCAGCTAGTGATCCATGAGCAAGAATCATTCCCATTTTGTTACTTATTCTACTTGCATTTACAGACCTGACTAGCTCTAGCAACCAACCTCCCTGACCAACTTCCATTACATCAGGGTATCTTTGTTTGATGGTGCAAGTGATCTCCTAGTTTAATACTTGAAGTGGAACCAGTGAAGCACTCATTACTTCCAATAATGCTCTCTTAATACTAGATGAATTCAAATGGAAGGCAAGCATAAGCTGGTGCTTTGCTGACAGTGTAGGAGCTATATTTTTAAAACAATGTGTGATGAGCAATCTGTTTTAAAAAAACTATGCTTTGCTTCAAATCTCATAGTCCACATACACACATGTGAACGAAAGCATTGGATCATATGTGGGCAGTGCTACAAAAAGTAGTGTTTTGGCAGCAGGTTTTTACTTGGAAAAAGCTCTTGGTATTGATTTCTGTGTTCACAAATCTTAAACTCAAGGAATGCTACAGACTCATCAGAATGCACTGGAGCTACCACAAGCTCAACAATGTCTTTTAATTCCAAGATCAACAACCAAGCAGGGTCATCCTCTAGCACTAGGTACTCAATCATAAATGGCAACAACCTCAGAAAATTCAAATTTTCATGGGCGTTGCCAACTATGGATTTCTTGTTTAAGAATGTGTGTAGTATGACATGAGGCTTATTTGTTTTGTCACCCCACTTATACGAAAACGTCAAAACTGGTTCAGAAAATCCAATAAAAAATATTTCTTTGAAATCAATACAGAAAGGCTATAAGCCAGCTCTACTGGCACAACTCCTTCAAAGATATCGTGCATAATATCTGGAGGATACCCCTTTATCCCTTTCAGACATCGAAATATGAAAAGTGTTTAGTTAGGACACAAGGCCTCTTCACCCCAAAGCAGTGACTGGAGGTTTCCCCTGCACACCTCACATGTTCTTCATGATCATTCTTTGTTCAAAGTCTGAAAGCACCAGATGAAACACTCTGGGTTTGGATCTCATGTTTATGTGGTGTACAAAATCTGCAAATGAAGTCTCCAGAAAAACTTTCAACAAAACCACCTAATCTATGTGCAGCTAGATTGTCAGCCATAACACACTGCACCCTTTACAAACTCACCAATATGGGAAAAAAAAAAACACACCTTGTTTTTCAAATCCAAATGTCTTGACATCATCTGTCTTACAAAGTATTGCCAAGTATATGGAATAAAGTGCTGAATTAGAGCCAGGGGGGAGATTACTTAATATCCAGTAAACTCCACAGAGTTTGTGCTTTTTGCGGGAGGTTCCAAGCGGGTTGCAAATTTCAAAGTCATCTATATACAGAGTTTAATAGATTCTCACCTCCTCGTGTGACCAAAAGCCAGTCTGACTGTAGAACAGTCCATCATGAAAAGACTTGAACAAATGAACATCACACGCACAACTTGCTACAGAGATCTTGTCCTCTGCTATTTTACTCTCAATCAACTGGACCAAAATATGCTCCTTGCCCAGTATCTGCTGTAAAGCCTGTAAAACTGGAATATATTGAAATGTTATGTTTTTATTACCATCCAAAATATATTCCACTGGCTCCATTTCCACTCTCCACTTCCATTTGTACCTGCTATATTCTAACGCTCCACATTCTTTACAAGGCCACATTTAAATGCCTGGGGGGGGGGAAAATGTACAAAAACCATTTACAAACTTTGCACAATCGCAGGAAGACAACATGTAAAATCAAATTTATATCAATTTCTATTAAATCAGACTTCTATTTCTCTCATATGCATCTATTAAGCATTCTAATATTGACAATAAAAACATAAGTTATGTACACAACACCAATTAATAAAATATATAGTTCATTTAATTAAGAACGAATAATTCAACTTACCCAATGAAAATGTAGACCTACAGTTTTTATGCTCCTGACAAACTGTGAAATAAAAAGTAAAAACAAGTTTGCTCAAGACACAATTATATTGTTATTTTTAACAAATCAACCTAAAAAAATTAACAAGCTTAAGTATGTTAGTTGAATCATGTTTTAAAGCTGTAATCCAAGAGCAGCACACATGAAGAGGTCAACATGGTGTAGACATGAAACAGAGAGAGAAAGAGAGAGAGAAAGTGAATCAGCTCAAAAAACAAATATACCCAACCCAAAGAAAAACTTGTGTAAATATTAATTACAAGGTTTCAGACCTTAATCAGCTCATTAGATCTGATGCATGGCAACAGCTGTCATTAGTAAATGCCAATTTCAAAGCTTTCCAAATACTTAGACTCTTCAAACCTTGTGCACAAACTGGTGGAACCATCAACCATGGGTTCCTCTAAGTAGCTGTGTAAGATGCCTACAATGCAGGAGAAGGCTACAAGAAGATAGCAAAGCATTGTCAGCTTGCAGTTTCCACAGTGAGAAATGTCATTAAGAGATGGAAGTTCAAGGGAACTGTGCAGGTCAAGATGGAAGACCAAAAAAACTCTTGGAGAGAACTGCTCATACGCTGGTCAGAAAGACAAATCAAAACAACCATTTGACTGCAAAAAACCTGCAGAAAGATTTAGCAGACTCAGGAGTGGTGGTGCACTGTTCCACAAGACCTTCATGGAAGAGTCAGCAGAAGAAAACCTTACCTGCATCCCCATCATAAAATCCAACATCAGAAGTATGCAACAGAACATCTACAGAAGCCTGATGCGTTTTGGAAACAAGTGCTGCGAACTGATGAAGTTAAAATAGAACTCTTTGGCCACAATCAGCAAAGGCATGTTTGGAGAATAAAAGGAGCAGCATTTCATTAAAAGAACACCTTGCCAACTATTACGCATGGGGATGGATCTATCATGCTTTGGGGTTGTGTTGCAGCCAGTGGCACAGGAAACATTGCACGGGTGGAGGGAAGAATGGATTATAGGGGCTTAAATCACAGTCAAGAACCAATATCCTCTTCCATTAATGGCTACTGCCTTTGAACTCCTCCAAGGAGTCTCCTTTACGCAACGCATATCACCTCGTCCGCATTCGAGAAGAAGACGAATGGAAGACGGCCTTCAATACACCCACAGGACACTACGAATACCTGGTGGTCCCCTTTTGCCCCCGCCGTCTTTCAGGCCCTTATTAACCACGTTCTCAGGGATTTCCTCAACTCCTCAGTATTCGTTTACCTCGACAACATCTTGATCTTTTCTCGGGACCTGGAGGAACACCAACTCCACGTTCGGCGGGTACTGCAGAGACTGCTGGAGAACAATCTGTTCGTCAAGGCAGAGAAATACGAGTTCCACGTCATGTCCACCAAGTTCCTCGGATTCGTCATTGGCCCCAAGGACATCAAGATGGAACACACCAAGCTTCAAGCCGTTGCAAGCTGGCCCACCCCCACCTCACGACAAGAACTTCAGAGATTTCTGGGCTTTGCCAACTTTTACTACCGCTTCATTCGCGGTTACGGCTCTATAGCTGCCCTCTTAACGACTCCTACATCCCCCAAGAACGACTTTCACTGGAACTTGGAGGCCCTTGCTGAACTCAAGGATCGATTCACGTCCGCCCCCATTCTAACCATCCCGGACCCATCACAGCAGTTCATTATGGAAGTCGACGCCTCCAGCACAGGGGTAGGGTGTCCTGTCCCAGAGAGCTTCGCATGATAACAAGCTGCACCCCTGTTCCTTCTTCTCCCACCATCTAACCCCCGCTGAAAAGAACTATGCCATTGGTGATCGCAAGCTCCTGGCTATCAAGTTAGCTCTGGAAGAATGGAGACATTGGCTAGAGGGGATGGAGATTCCCTTCCTGGTCTGGACTGATCATAAGAATCTCGAATATCTACGGGGCGCCAAGAGACTCAATACCCGCCAGGCTCGATGGTCCCTGTTTTTCGGTAGATTCAATTTCACCCTCTCCTATCGTCCAGGATCCAAGAACTCCAAGCCTGACTGTTACGGCCTTTCTTAGGATAAATCAATCTCCATAAATGGAGAAACAAAGGAAGGCAACGTGACATAAAAAACAAGCAAACAATAAGATAAATTAATCAGCTTATCTTTAATTCAAATCACTTGTAAAGCAAACAGACTGATTTCTAACCAACACTAAACACTTAACCAAGCAGACTCAATATTTACGGACAATTAAGACTTACAAAAAACACGCACAACATTCACACACTGGACTTTTAAGGCAAAGAGGAAGAAAAAAGGTGAGTATGTAGGTCTCCCTTCTCAACTGCTTCAGCGTCTTTTTAAAACTCTCCACCAATAACCACACTCGTGGATTAGCAACAGGTGCATCAACCTGAAAGGGGGGGAGGTGGTGGTAGGAGAACGAGAGGGAGCATGCGCAAGCACACAAAAAAAAAGGTGAGGAGACATACACAGTGCAACAAACTCCAGAGAAAAAAAAAGAAAAACATAGGTCAGGTCGTAACACTGATGCACTCTCGAGACAATTTAGAGCCTCCCACGACACCCACACCAATGACACAATCCTTCCTCCTCCCTCCTTGCTCGCCGACGCGGAACTCGACATCGAAACCAAGGTTAAGCAAGCCCTAATTCACGAGCCAGGGCCTAGCAGTGTTCCCCCTAAACGCCTCTTCGTTCCTCTCTCCCTGCATTCCCATGTCCTGGAGTGCACCCCCAGCTCCAAACTCTCCTGCCATCCTGGTGCAATCCATACCCTGGCACAAACCCAACAGCGATTTTGGTGGCCCACACTCAAGGAGGATGTCTCCAGCTTTGTGGCCGCATGTGACATCTGTGTGAGGTCTAAACACTCCAACACGGCCCCCGCAGGTTTCGTCAGGCCTCTGCCAATTCCACACCGCCCATGGTCCAACATCGCCGTGGACTTTGTTACAGGGTTACCTGCGTCCAATGGCCAGACCTGCATCATGACAGTGGTGGATCGATTTTTGAAAGCCGCTCACTTTGTTCCATTGCCAAGGCTGCCTTCTGCCAAGGAGACCGCCGAACTCATGATCAATCATGTCTTCAAGCTCCATGGTCTCCCAAAAGACATTGTCTCAGATCAGGGTCCAGAGTTCGCCTCAAAATTCTGGAAGGCCTTTTGTAAGCTGATTGGGGCCACTCCCAGTCTGTCCTCAGGGTTTCACCCCCAAACGGTCAGACTGAGAGTAAGAACCAGTCCCTCGAAGTTGCCCTGAGATGCATGACCTCCCGGGATGCTACTTCATGGAGTAAGTTCCTGCCTTGGGTGGAGTACGCCCACAACTCCCAGATCTCATCATCAACCATTCCAGTGCTGTTTGGGGTTTCAGCCACCCCTATTCCCGTCTCAGGAGGAGGAGGCCAATGTCCCATCCGCTCAAGCCTTCATCCAACGCTGCAAGAGAATCTGGCTGCAAGCAAGGAAGACGCTATTACACGTCGGCAAGAGGTACAAGGCTCAAGCAGACATCAGGCGCTCTCAGGCCCCTAAGTACAGAGTGGGGCAGAGAGTCATGCTCTCCACCCGAGACATTCCCCTAAAGACCGTCTCTTGTAAACTCTCTCCTCGATACATTGGAGCCTTCACTGTCACCAAGGTTGTCAACCCATGCGCAGTTAAGCTCTTGCTCCCCTCAACGATGCGACGGATCAATCCTACGTTCCACGTTTCCCAACTACGCCGTCTCGCCTCATGCCCGCTCGTCTTTTTGATTTTGACTCTCGCTTTTTGTTCCGGCTCAGACGTTTCGCCGACTGATTTCCTGGTTTCCGACCCACGCTTTCGCTACTCGACCACGACCCCTTCCAAGCCTGCTGTTTGGATCCATCTCGCTCCGTGTCGCCTCGTGACAACACACATACACACAATACAGTTCAAAGGATGAAGGTTAATGGAATTTCCTAGTACTGTTCACTAGACCTGAGAAAGTCACAAGAGCAGAGCCTTAGGTTTTAATCTTACGGTTTCATTTTGAAGTGAGCACCAATTTCAGCACTGCGGTCTTTCTCAGCGATTCGTGTTAGGGAATCACGGTGTTGCTGATTGGCTGGTGCTCTAGTGCTGTGATGACGTCTCTTGGGGAAGCCCTTCGTTGATGCTCTGGTTGCTTGGTTACTGACGGCAGAGCTCTGGTGCTTCTTCTAGCTGAACCTTCGTTGAGGACTTCGGAGTTCTGGCACGACGTTTCGTGAAGCCGTAGAGAGCAGATGAGCAGCTTGCTTGCCGGTCACATGCAGGGCGAGAGTCAACGGTGGACGAGCGATGAGAGAGCTTGCTTCAGATGTGTAGTTGATGTTCAGTAGTTGGATGACGCTGGAAGATGTAACGATGTGCTTGGACACCTCCCTGGGGTTTTTAACCCTTTGTTGTCAGTCCGTCCCACGGGTGATTGATCCAATTAGATGTGGTTGTGGGATTAGCCCCGCCTCACGTGTTTCCACTTTTTATGCATACATTAGGCCGGGTTTTTCGGCTATCACATGGTATTTATCCGGTTGGAAATTTTAATACCGTTTATGAATTAAGTTTACACATGCTCTGTTCATGTTACAGTGGAACCTTGGATTACGAGCATAATTTGTTCCGGAAGTTCATTCCAAAACATTCGTAAACCAAATCAAATCTTCCCATAAGAAATAATGAAAACTCAAATAATTCGTTCCACAGCCCAAAAAAATAAGTACAGAAAAATAATTAATACAATATATAAAGTAAAAATAAAACAAATTAACCTGCACTTTACCTTTAAAAAACGTTAAAATAAATCCCAAAAGATAAGTGTTTCCATTTGTGCGCGCAGGCGCCATGTATTTGTGTGTATATGTGTGTGTGCGTGTGTGTGTAGAATTAGCCCCTTCCCTCATCTCGTCTTACACAGTAAAACTTGTCCTCCATCCCCCCACCTTGCTTTTTAAGTTTCACAACAAACACACACACAACGGAAACACTGTTTTAACTGGAAAAAATGAAATCTCTCTAATGACACTCGCGTGAGCGCAGACTAATGGAATCACTGCTGTAAAAAAAAAAAAAAAAATGAACCAGCACCTTACCTTTGAAAAAAATCGCGACAGAGCAGAGTTTCTGTGTAGAGTGTGAGTGTCTGTGTGAAGCTGGGGGGGGGGGGTGTAAAGGCGAGAGAGTGTGTGTGTGTCGGTGTCAAAAAACTCGGCACTCGTAAACCAAGACATGCTCGTTTTTGAAGTAAAAATCTATTAAAAATCTTTGCTCGTCTTGTGGAACACTCATAACCCGAGTTACTCGCAATCCGAGGTTCCACTGTACTAACATTTTGTGTACATAAGCATTCTTTGAATAAGATAAGCTTTCGGTAGATACCACTCGTTGCACATCACACACACTTATTCATGCCATTATCTAGTTAAAAGGAGTTTATAAATGCTGGTTACCCATTTTAAGGTATGTGGAATAAGCAGAGGTACATACAGACATTAAACATGCTGTGTAAATATACATGGATATAAGTTTGCCCCACGCTTTGGCAAGCTTTAAAGATGATCTGCAATAGTGTCTGCCATGTGCCCCTTTGTTCATGGAAAGACCTGTTTCTGGAGGTCACCAAGAGCATCAGTGAGCTAAGGTAGGGAGGGTGTTTTCCCCACTCAGAGGCGTAAAAAACTGTCTCCTTTGTTTACCAGATTGCCAATTTATATGGTTGGACTTTAAGGTCGCCTGGATTGTTATAGCTCCAGGCACAGCAGGGCCTCCTTTTCCGGGCTTGGTTAAGTTTCCCACTTCCTGATGTCAGGGAGGCTGCATTGTCTCAGAAGACCAATAAGCTTAGCAGCTGGCATCATGCAGTCTGAAAAAGGGGCCCATCCATAAAATCTGGAATATGTGGAACTTTTTCTTAAAGGAAAAGGGGAAGTAGCCCATTAGTACTTTATCCCTTTCTCTGTGTGTTGTTTTTCTTTTCTACCTCTGTCTAACTGTGCTACCTGTGTGTTCTCACTAGGTTTTCCCACCAAGACTCCCATACGATGCATCAAGCAGCTGGAACTGATGGCTCTGGAGTGAAGCAAAGGACGCAGTGAGGTAGAACATGGCGCTAAGGAAGAAATCACCAAGCTGCAAGAACCGGGTCCCCTGTTCCTGGACCAACACACAGTGAACGAGGTGGGTGAAGGGGCAGTGCTGAAACATTCACGCCAAATGTGCCAGGGAGCCAAGATGTCCAAGCCAAGACTTGTGGCATAAAGCACACGGAAAACAGAAGATGGCTTCATAAAAGTGCACCAAAACAATAGCAGTTTTTGACTTCAACACTCAAAGTCAGGAGCTGGCTCTAGAGGGCGCCCAACATAGAGGCAATGCCAAGAATGAGTCACGCATGCTGGTACCCGATTCAAACAGAGGAACCACCACTGGGATGGACAGTGTGGACAACACAACTCATCTAGACATCACTGGAATTAATCGTGGGACCAGTCCAGACCTCATGAGGATCACTGGAAAAGATCATGCACTCAGCCAAGCTCTTTCATGAAACACGAAACAAAAAGGCTCATGGGAATCCTACGGAATCTGCATGGGTAAACAACCAAAGCAGCCACCAGCCCAA
Source organism: Clarias fuscus (assembly GCA_030347435.1). Taxonomy (NCBI): domain Eukaryota; kingdom Metazoa; phylum Chordata; class Actinopteri; order Siluriformes; family Clariidae; genus Clarias; species Clarias fuscus. Next base: position 9,691,365 of record CM059225.1, on the reverse strand, counting down.
GGAGTCGATGGAGGAACTTTCCACTCCAACCAAGGTCAAACAGAATCCACACATTAGCCAAAGACATCACCACGTCTTGTTGAAGGAGTTCTTCCAATGGGAGAAACCAGATGTACAAAAAAATTCCAGGTGTACAAGAAACCATACCGGAACACCCCACAACAGAGCCAGATACTGACCCAACAACTGATCCTTCAGATTACAGTAGCACCCAACAGGCACCTGCTGAAGAAACTCAAGTCCCTGAGAGTGCAATCCTGGTCGTCTGCCAAACTCCCAGGAAAACCAGATCAGCCCTGATATCTTACTAGTCTCATCCTAAGTTCCAGTCCCTCAGGTTCTTGGCTATTTCAGTAAGAAAGGCATAGCAGTCAGAACTACTAAGAACTACAACTCCCAACACCAATGCCACGGTTCACCTGAATACTAAACACCTAAAAGTAATTACGGAACTAATAAAAGAGGCGAAGTATACGCTCCCTGTGATTAGCTCCAGAGTCGTTACCAAGCCGTTTGTGAATACCTGCCTCTTGATATTGACCCCGTTTGTGTTTTCGTTTCCGAGTTTAGCTTGATCCCGTTTACGCCCGACGCACATCGCCTGACCCTTGCCTGTTTAAATGACTATCGACTTTGGATTCTCTTAACTGGTTTGTTTGACTTGTTCAAAGATAATAAATATCTTAACTGCACCTGTGTTCTCCGAGTCTGTAAATCTGACAATAGCAAGGAAGTTCTACCTGTCCATCATCATCAAACGTCACATCAAAGTCGAAGCCCCCTAGACATGGGAGCCGACATTACCCTAAGATCAGTCAAACTCCTTGACGAAGTCCAAAACTGGACAAAGGGGACTGAGCCTGAACCCAAGCAGCTGGGATCAAGACCCCTTCCACTGCTCCTTTCAGACAAAGATATTCAGATTTAACATACACACTTAACCTAAAACACAGCCGCTTCACTCTCAGCCCATGGTCGACAACCATGGGTACAGCCATGCCTACAGCAAAAGTGTCAGCACAACATGTGACCTGGCCAAATGCTCAACAGTAAATTAAACCTCTTTCACCCTTCCAGAACCTGGCTGAAACTAGGACTAACCCTGGAAGCCACACCTCTCTTCGAAGTGTCATCTCGTGCTTTGTAAGTGTTGTTCAACAACTGAACGGCCTAAGACATCGATGTTCCCAAAGCAAGTCACCTGGGATGGCTCATCAAGCTGGCATTCCATGACTTTGAACTAACAGTACCTGTCATAGGCCTGTCACCAGCCAAACCCATGCCAGACGTAAAGGATGACAGTGTAACATTCAAAAGACCACATGAAATCATCGCTATTACCTCTATCCTGATGGTGCCCAGAGAAAGTGTCTGCCGATCAGAACTAGTAGATGACCAGCACATTGCGGTCTACACTGTATCAAGACGGACAACATGGATCAACATGGAACAAGACAGAATCACAGATACAAGTGAATATCATGGCCCAGAGATCTCCAAGAAGCTTAACCCCAGAGGGATCCTACGCCGGATTCAATGGACAGATCCAACAGATCCTGAGCAAGGCGGATGCCCTCCACAGTGAAAACGGGTTGCCAAGGACTTAAAGAGGTCCTGTGCAAGTACAAGAACTCCTTTGCAAATGATTCCCTGGATTGTGGCCTGACCAGCATCCACACTGTGCACATCCCAACACATCCATTTTCGCCACCCATGTTCATGCGACAGTACAAGATCTCGATAGTGTCATATGAGCCAGTACAAGAAATCATAGACTCTCTGTTGGGAAAGGGAGTCATCCGCCTTGTAGCATGTACCCCCGCTTCCTCCCACATGGCTGCCCCACTGCAATTCAATATTGTTGATCTCCTTACTCTAGAATTGCCCCAAAACTGTTTTACTTGGGCCAAACATTTCGGGTATCCTTCCACAAGCTTTCTATAATAGTTTTCTGGAATTTTGGCCCACTGCTCTTGACAGAACTGGTGTAACTGGGTCAGGTTTGTAGGCCTTCTTGCTCGCACTCACCTTTTCAGTGCTATTTTCTATGGGATTGAGATCAGGGTTTTGTAATGACCACTCCAATACCTTGATTTTGATGTCCTTAAGCCACTTTGTAACTTATTTGGAGGTATCTTTGGGGTCATTGTCCATTTGAAGGAAGGAAGACCCATTTGCATCCAAGCTTTAACTTCCTGGATAATGTCTTCAGATGTTGCTTCAATATAATTTTCTTTTCCCATGATGCCATCATTTGGTGAAGTGCACCAGTTCCTTCTGCAGCAAAGCAGCTCATGGTGGTACCAGACAAATTTTACTGTAGATAATGGCACTGTCTTGCCACGGTCTGTCAGCATCTTCTCAAGGTCTTTTGTTGTTGTCCTGGGGTTGATTCGCACATTTTGCACCAAATAAATGTTCTTCTCTGGGACTCAGAGAAGATTCCTGAGCGGAATGATGGTTGTACATTCCCATGTTTCTTATACTTGCCTATTATTGTGTGAACGGATGGACATGGGACATGCAGGCATCTGGAAATTGCACCTAAGGATAAGTCACACTTGTGGAGAGTCACAATTCTTTTCCTTGGTTGATTTCTCTTGATTCCTATGATGTCAAAGAAAGAGGCTCTGTGTTTGAGGTGTGCCTTCATATGCATCCACAGGTGTGCCACCAATTAAATTAAATTGAATCAATTAACCTATCAGAAGCTTCTTAAGCTCAGAATGGAGTCATCTGGAGTTGTCTTTTTGTTTAAAGACACAATAAAAAAATGCATAAAAATTCTCACTCAATCGATTCTGACATTTAACAACTGCACAAAATATGTTAATATTTATTGATTTAAAACAGAAAAAGTTTACTCTGATTTAATGTTTGACAGTAAATAAAAAAAGTTTTTATTTAAGTGTATGTAAATATCTGGTTTCAACTGTTGATATGTTTATTTAGTATGTGTTATGTCTTTGTGATATGCTTGATGTGTTAATCATAACCTAGAAAGCGTAATAACCTCTTTCTGTAGATACAAGTATGAATGAGTATGCAAGATATGGAATGTTGGGTATTAAACAAAAGCTTGTTTTATTTGAAGAACACTGGTGTGAACAAAGTGTTCATATTATTAACAGGATTCATGATGAAACCCTTTATAAAAATACTGAAACTTCCTGAGGAATGTTCCCCATGTGACAGACCAAACATTAGGCTAATGTATGCATGGAAAAGGAACCATGGAGGGCATGGCTAAGCCCACGACCACCTCTGATAGGGGACAATCACTCATGGAATGAGTTAAACCCCCAAGATCCGAACAGGTCCGTCACTCACTTGCTCGCACGCTCTCTTTGCCATGCGCTGTTAAGATTTATTCTCTGGCTCTTCTGCTCTAACCTATCACATAAACATCTAAACATCAAAGCGGTCGTCCACTCTCCAAGACCCTCCACAACAAAGAAAACCCTAGAGAAGTCTAGAGAAACATTCTTGTAAACAAGCAAATGTCATCTCATCGCTAGACCGCCAACCGATCAGCAATGGAGTGATTACCTTTTGTCCATAGGTGAATCACAGAGGGCAAATGTAACACAAGTAAACAAAGATCTTCATACCTTGCTGAAAATTTGTGCGAGTTCTAAACTAACCGGTAAAGTTTAGAAAACCCTAGACTCTGCTCTTATGACGTTCTAACTTCTACTAACCAGTACTAGAAGTTTCTCATATCTCCATTTAACCCTCACCCTCCGATCTGTGTGTGTGTGTGTGTGTGCATGTGTGTTTCATGTAGCGTAGTACCAGTTACAATGGAACCTTAGATTACGAGCATAATTCGTTCCCGGAAGTGGGCTCGTGTTCCAAAACACTTGTAAAACAAAGCAAATTTTCCCATAAGAAATCATGAAAACCCAAATTATTCATTACACAGCACCAATAAATAAATACATAAAAATAATTAATACAAACTATAAAGTAAAAATAAAACAAATTAACCTGCACTTTATAAAAAATTTTAAATTGTAAATCAGTTTAATCAACTCAGGCTGAATCTTTTAAGGTTCGATTCACTCTAAAAGAGCTGAAGCCCTACAATGCATACGGCTCTTTTATGCACATATCTGTACACAACTTTGTAATTGAGTGTGTCCATGTGTGTGTGTCTATGGGTGTGTGTGTGTTTTGATTGCTTTTTGAGGACTTTTATGTATTAAAGTGAAGACACATGTTTCTGCATATGTTCACCACAGCAGACAGGTCTTACAGAGTGACTGCAGTGTATGTGGTGCTGCTGTGTGTTCTCCTGCTGAGGGCCATCACAGGGCTGTGGATAAAATTCACCAATCTGAATACAGGAAAAGAGCAGTTACAGACCAATTCCAACAACCTGACTAAGGACAGAACGCAGTGTTGGTCTGATTATATGTCAGGTATTAAACATGAGCAAGTGCGTTAAATAATATTTGTATTCAAATAACAGCTAGAGATGTTCTTTTAAAATGAACATCTCTCCCCTACTCATATACATCAGATTTGTTCATAGGTTTGACAAATTTATAATTAAACACTGATTTTAATTCTCTGGTTTTCAGGTTCTGGGTTCAGAGGGAACCACATAATCATGATGGTAATGAAGACTGTGGTGCGATCAAGACATTTCCTAACATGCTGGGACAGGCTGTGATGACAGAAGATGTTCCGATTCATCACACTGGATCGGTGAGAAAAATGTTTTTAAGTGGTTTTAGCTGTAATTTTAGATTCAACAGGACAATTAGAAAATAATTGCAAACAATAGCAAATGTGTGTGGTGAGCAGTTGAACCATCATATTTGGAGATGTGTTTATTATGTATAAGTTAACCTACTACCTCACTTCTTTCTGGGACTTTTCCAAACTCTCTGAAAACTGCAGTTGTTAAGCCACTTCTGAAAAAGAATAATCTTCATAATTCCATATTAAATAACTAAAGACCAATATCAAACTTTCCTTTTATAGGCAAGATTATTGAAAAGGTTGTTTTTTATCAGGTGAACAACCACTTAAACTCAAATGGATACCTGGACAGTTTTCAATCTGGCTTCCGAGCACATCACAGTACAGAGACAGCGCTCATAAAGATAATAAATGATATTCGTTTAAATTCTGACTCTGGCGAAATATCAGTGTTGGTACTGCTAGATCTTAGCGCTGCGTTTGACACTGTCGATCATAACATACTAATAGAAAGACTGGAAAACTGGGTCAGGCTTTCTGGGATGGTACTCAAATGGTTTAGGTCATACTTAGAAGGGAGAGGTTATTATGTTAGTAGGAGAGCATAAGTCTAAGTGGACGTCCATGACATGCGGAGTCCCACAAGGCTCAATTCTTGCACCACTCCTGTTTAGCCTGTAATATGCTCCCACTAAGTCAGATAATGAGAGAACCAAATTGCCTATCATAGCTATACTGATGATACCCAGCTTTACCTAACCTTATTTCCAAATGATTATACTGTAGCCCCGTAGACTCCCTCTGCCAATGCATTGATGAAATTAACAGTTGGATGTGCCAAAATATTTTAAGTTAAACAAGGAGAAAACTGAAGTCATTGCATTTGGAAACAATGATGAAGCTCTGAAGGTGAATGCATACCTTCACTCTAGGCGTCAGACAACTAAAAATCAAGTCAAGAATCTTGGGGTGATTCTGGAGACAGACCTTAGTTTCAGTAGTCATGTCAAAGCAGCAACTAAATCAGCATAATATCATCTCAAAAACATTGCAGGAATTAGATATTTTGTTTCCATTCACGACTTGGAGAAACTTGTCCATGCTTTTATCACCAGTAGGGTGGATTATTGTAATGGTCTCCTCACCGGCCTTCCCAAGAAGACCATTAGACATTAGACAGATTTTCCGAATAAAAAGAAATAAAAATGCTATTGTTGTTCTTGTTTTTGTTGTTTTTCTATAAAAAGAATAAAGTTACAATTCTAAACTAACTAATTCTGGGAAAAACATGCAGGGTGGGAATTAATGTCAAATTACAAAAGTGATTAATTTTTGGTTTAAGTAGGTCAGAAATTGTACAATCTGAAAAGGGACTGAAAGCTGAAACTAAAATACTTTACAGCCTGAACTGTTTAATTATCATGATGATGTAGATGATGGTAATGATGATGATGCTACATAAATTAATTACAGCTATTATAAATTAATATCCAGTTGCATTTTTTAGCAGTGTGATTAACCTCCCAACACACACACACACACACACACACACACACACACACACACACACACACACACACACACACACACACACACCTAATAAAGTGAAAGAGTAGACTAGGAGATTATCATACCATGATGTGTGAAAGTTTGCTTCACTCTGTATTATCAGAAGAAAAGCTGTCTGCAGAAACACTGATACGAAGATATAATATATCCCGAGAAAGGGTCCTCATTGCCTCTCCTAGTTTCTTATTTACACCTTTAAAGAATTTTGTCCTAGCCACAATCTTCACAAGCTGTCATTCACATTTGATTATGTCACAGGGCAAAGCTACTCCTGTACATGCTGATAGGCTGCTGCGTCATGGAGCCCATGTTGTTCACTTGTAAGTTGGATCAATCACCAGCAACAAACATGAGTAACAAGTGATGGACAGAAAATTAAGCAAGTTAAAATATACATATATATATATATATATATATGATTTTTATTATCTAATAAGAGGCCCTGATTCTTGTAGGCCTTGGGACTTCAGCCAAGGTAAGCCTGTGCATTAAGGCAACCTTGATGAAGGGGCACAATGACGGGATGGGCATGCCAGTGTTCGGCTCCATCACCTTTCCTCAGATGGACTGTCTGATACTTATGGCCAAACCAAGTGGCTATAACCCGGTTTGATCCTGCAGGGTTTTTCTGCATGTTTTACAGGTTTCATTCATGCAGCTGGTTTAAATATTTTAAAGAAATTTTTTGGGAGGGGGCTCTACCTGAGGCTATGTGTTGTGAGTCAGCAGGAGCAAGATAGCGGTGGAGTGTTCAGATGGGAGCCAAGTCATCCAACAAGGTGGCAACTGCGCAGAGCTTTAGCATAGACTGATAGCACAGTTAGATGCTCCTCTGCTTACTCCACTGGCAAGTTTTGAGAACGATGTGCTTTTTCCATTGCCTGACATCAGTGATGTGGTGCTAACCGCACTATCTAGATTTGAGAATGTTATGTTGATACCACCACCCAGCTTCAGGGATAGTGCTGACATCTGGTTTGAAAAACATCAAAACACTTAGTTAGTTCATGTCTGCTAATGTATACTGCCTGCCTTCAGGGATGAGATGCAAGCCATCGCAGGGCACACACACATTCACACACTACAAGCAATTTGGGCATGCCAATCAGCGTGACCTGCAGAAAACCCACCAAGCAAGGGGAGAACATGCAAACTCCATGCACACAGAGGAAGGAATCGAACATCGGACCCTGGAGGTGTAAGGCAACAGTGCTAACCACTACAGCATGTGCCACCTCTCTCTCTCTCAATGTGATAAAATGTTTTTCACAGATACTCCATTCTCTTCTGCCTGTCTATTTTGTGGTTTGTGAGTCTTTTGACTTACTGCTCTTTTTGGAGTGTTTGAAAAAGAGACTAATGTTTACATAGGGAATAAAGTACATATGTGCGTAATGAGCAGGTGTCCACATATTTTTTGTATTCATTTTAAACAGTAATTTCCTCTGCAGCTTCCTGTATCTCACTCTAATGAAGTTAATAATGGAAAACCAACACACAGCTTGCAATGGTCCTGAGAAACCACAAAGCACAAACTCCATTATTACAAACCCACAACACAGATCTGTGCTGAGGACTCTCAGATAAGGCAAAATTTACTGTTACAAAGTTTATATTAAATAAAAGTCCTGCCCCCTTTGCATGCCTGTGTGTGTGAGAGTGTGCAAGAGTGTGCATTATTTGTGCATGTGGTTGTGAGCTATTTTTTTTTCACATACAGTACTGATGTGTGAAAGAGTGCGTGGTTAATGCTGATCTTAGATCAGTGGAACTTAAAAGTATCATGCAAAAAAAAAATGCCTTGGTGCAAAGCATACATAATTATAATTATAATTTCGTATTTATATACCTGCTTTTCTTTAACATGCACATCCAAGGTATGCATGAGTTTTGCAGCTCAAATGTCTTCACACTTTGACTATAAGAAGCCACTGACATGTAACTTCCTCTAACTGCATTTACTGGCAGCAGCACATTTAATTCCCTATACAGAGTACAGAGGCTTAGCCTGTCAGTCACATCCACACAGAGACAAAGTCATTTAATGATTTAGTGAGACATTTATAGAGTAAAGATGTTTTGGTGTTCTTCTGAGCAGGATGTGATGGTCGAAGTTATCTACAAGATTGCAGACAATGATGAAGGTCAAGATGCTGAGACGGGCCATGACGCACAACACAAAGGTACAGAATGTTTGCTTGGGCGAAAGTTACAAAATGCAGAGGTGCAGTGATTCATTGCTGCACCTCTGTAATGCAATACAGTCTTTTATTACAGTGAGTGGAGATGATACTGGGTATCTGTGAGAATGTAGACATTGTTAGAAAAAAACTGAATTATTTCATTGTATTTGGCTCTGAGCTCCCAGTCACAAGTCTCTGCACTCTATAGTGTACCTGAACGCATCACACACACACACAGTGCTGCTGCTACTGACGTGCTCGTGTTCATTTACTGAAGTTTTACCATGCATTTTAATTCTCCAGCAATTTCTGTACATGGACAAATAGTTACTGTTTATGAAACAGGTTTTAACTGTGAGCAGCTGGTGTTGGATTCGTACTTCAGTTTTGAACTGAACATATTTGAGTTGAACCATTACTATCCGGTATTATGTGCTGTGATATAAAGACCGCCTACTCAGGCACCCTAGTATTTGATTAGACCGTCTTTTGCTTTGATTACAGCAGTGCTATCATTTCCATAACCCTTCTCATCCCAAAGATTCTTAATGGGTTAAGGTCTGGACTTTGTTGTGGCCAATCCAGGTGTTAAAATTATGTCTCATGCTCCCTGAACCACTCTTTCACAATTTGAGATCGATGAATCCTGGCATCATCATCTTGTAACATACAAAATAAAAAGTCCACAGTATATTCAGGTTAAGCACTGTCGTCTTGCACTTCCAGGATCTGTAATGGATTGGCACCCTGTCCAGGGTGTACCCTACTTCATGCCCTAAGTCTCCTGGGATAGGCTCCAGGCTATATAGAGAATGAGTGAGATAGGGGGTGATATTAAAGTTGTCAGCTGACCTTATTTTTTGACACATAACATTACTGAACCCAGACCTGTTCCTGTATTGACTAAGCATCTCAGAGTAAGAAATCACTACAAAGTGGTCAACAGAGTGACACAATTTTGGTCACACTTTTAGAAGTAGGAGTAATAGCTACAGTATTTCTCATCAAAAAGGATTCCTCAAAGAGAATTTCTCTTTCCTCTTACAGAACCACAGATTATGTGCAGATTCATACATTTCCCTACCTACAAAAAACAAGTTTCATGGTGTTGTGGATGGGCACCATCCATGGCACACACGTTCAAAATGTAAACGCTCTGATCCTCCCTTTTTTTCTAATAATTTTGATGAGCTTATGACAGTCCTACACAGGTCTATTACAGTGGCTTTAAACAGTTGTGATTGAAGAAGTCTGATTAGGATAACATCATGCAGTCAAGGTATGCATCTCTAAGTTGTGTCTATGTGCAAAAAGCTTTCAAACAACTGCTGCTGATCCTGAACATGGAGGAACAGCTTCTAAAATATAATATTATTTAATGATATTAAAACATAATATAATGAAAATTAGCAAAGTTTGGTGCTATTTTATTTTCAAAAACTATAATAAACCACACTGGTGTGCTAATGTGTGTTATATGAATTTAAATTTTTTTTCCTCGTTTGCTTATATCCTGTTTTGCCTGTCATATGTCAAGACAGAAAGGTTTTCATGAAAGTTTATATGATCCAATGTGGAAATATTTAAGACTGGCCTAAAGTTCAAAGAATGTTTAAAGGAGTTTATTTCCAGAGAACATAGAAGTAAATGAAACTGGCAACAAAAGTCACTAAACTGTGTGACTAAAGGGATGATGAGTACAGAGGTATAACTGTGCAGGAGTGTGTGAGTCGATTCATGGCTTCAGATAGGAAAATGCAACCAGTCTTACTATTTGTTTTTTATGAGGCTTTCAGGTTTTTAGACTGTTCCTGTTTCCACCACTAGATGGACTTAAGGGCTTAAGCCTAGCTTTATCTAGACACACCTGGTTCTCATCAACGGCCTAATAGGCTGCGTTTATAAGTCCTGCTATCTCTCCAATATTAGGAACTTGTACTGCGTACAGCATATCTTGTTCTCTGTGCGTGTGGGTTTTTTTTTGTTTTTTTGTTTTTTTTTTGGTGTTTTTAGAATTATACATTGCTCCCTTCTGGTCTGTTCTGTGACCAGGTTCCTGGTGTGTATTGGAGTGATTAAAAATATTTTAGGTGTCAAAGCTTCCCAGCCAATAGTTTTACAAAGGGCTCATTGTACTTGAATCTAGTGGACAAATTTTACATAGCAGCACAATTAATATAGAGATAATGAGTTTTTCATTAAGTGAAGAACTACAACACAAAGAAAAAGTAAAGTAAAAACAAATTCTTTCTTTTTCATTATAAACATAAATACAACTACAAGCCAATGTTTGAGATCTTTTAACAGAATATGTAAATTTTTCAATTTTTCAATACACAAATCAATTAAAAGATTTTTAAAGTTTTAATCAAAAGAATAAAATGCACAATAAAAAATAAAGAAAAAGGGAAAAAAACAAGGTATATTATCTTGACTACTCTAAAGTATATCCAAGTTTCATTTCTATAGTATTGTCCCTTGAGAACATATACTAAAATATTTGCTGAAATTAGAAAGGTGAACTTACTTTTGTGAGTTGGTGTGTGTGTGTGTGTGTGTGTGTATATGTGTGTATGTGTGTATATATATATATATATATATATATATATATATATATATATATATATATACAGTTGAAACCAGACATTTACATATACTATACTTCTGCATGTAGATTTAATGGTTGACAGTAAAGAAAAAAAAGTTATTTTCTGAGTAATATGTGTCATTTTCTGATCGATTCACAGGCATTCCTCCATGACTTTAACAGGTAGTCAGCGTCATATATGGTGAAAACATGTATGTCAGGCCATGCTCAAGGCTTCTAAAACCTCGGATCAGACTGCAAAGCGTTTACAGTGATAGTGTATTAGACAGGCAGAAGTAAGGCGTGCCGAAACATTGGAACAGCATGACTACACACACAGGTAACAGTGGCACGCAGGTCTAAAGATTGATCTTTGATTGATCTTAGAAAATATTCTAATAATTTAAGATACTGGATTTTTTTAATGAGCTGTAATCATCGAAATTAAAACAAAAATAAATGGCTTTAAAAATTTCACTTTACATGTAATGAATATAGAATATATGAGAGCTTTACTTTTTAAAATGAATTCCGAAAGAAAAGTAACTTTTTCCACAATATTCAAATTTTTCGTGATGCACTGTTATAAAACAAATTAAAAAAGATTTGCATCAGGACCATCGGGTGTTGGCTTCTCTAACACAAAAATAAATGCTTGACATTTACTTCCTCTGTTTTGTTATCTCTGTTCAACTTCTGTTCCTTAGTGGTGTTGGTCCTGGGAAAGAGGTATCAAAATATTTCACCAAAACATGAAAAAAAAAATGCTTTTATATGTTGTTTTTGTATATCAAAACATACAGTACACAACATAACTCAGTTTAATATTTCCATGTCATGTTACTTTCTTTTGACTATAATTCTGAGAGAAATGTTGTACTTTTACTAAATTTATTTTACAGCGTTACTAGTTACTTATTGCAGATGCACAGTTTTATATATAAAAAAAAAATCTAATGAACTAATAAAGTCTGATGTATTATTATGGATGAAGCAGATGTCAGGACACAAGGTGATTAAAATCAGCTCCACATTTACCAGATGCTGTTTTTGCTCTACACCAAGTCAGTGTAGTAACACTGATCTTTGGCCTTATTTTTGTATTTATTACTAGACTTTTTTGCCACATCTTTCAGAGTTGTGGTCCTTAATCATCTCTGCTCTCTGCAAGTGTTACTGCTGCTGGATGCACTTCTGATACATTTATGTTTTTTTTAAATGGTTGACTACTGCTACTGTTTAATGTTAATACACAGAGAAACAAGCACAGGCAAATACATCACTCTTTTTACATCGAATTTGAAGGATCTGTATTAACCATACTTTAGTTGAACAGTTTTGTGACTGGAACAACAGAATCACAATGAACATCAGATCTTGGCTTTTGCTAGGTAGCTATCTATCATGGATGTGGTAGTGTTCAGAAAAGTAACTTAAACGTGTATACAGGGACAGTATTTCATTAACTTTTGCTAGATGCCTACAAACCAAGTTTTTATAAGGAGCGTTCCAGCTGCTTCTTGCCTGCTCTCGCAGCAGTGTGTCCTTGTGTAAGGGACTACCACCAGAGGTCACTGTGCGCACGTTTGTTTTTGTTTTGTAGTTTTTTGTTAGCCGACTCAGTTTCCCAGAAGGCACCTCGGTCAGGTGACGCTGGAGCTCACCTGAACCGAGGTAGCTCATTAGTAGTTATAAATAGCTGGATGTTCTGGGAAACTGGGTCGAGCATTAATCCTGTCAGTGGGCATGGCTTTTGGTTTTATTTTACTTATGTTACTTTATTTGGGCTCTGTTTTGTTCTGTGGTTTGAGTATTGTGTAAGTGTGTTTCTTTGGTTTATTTTGTGGATTTGTGTGTGTACTGTGCGGTGTGTTTTCTGATTATTTCCTAGGCCTCCAGTGTGCTCCCCTAGTTTCCTGTGTGCTCCCCTAGTTTCCTGTGTGCTCCCCTATGCCTCCAGTGTGCTCCCCTATGCTTCCGGTGTGCTCCCCTAGTCTCTAGGGTGGGCCCCTAGACTCTAGTGTATGTGTGTGTGTGTGTTCTTTAGGGTTCCCGTCCCGTCCCATGCCAGTCCCTAGTCTCCGTGCCGTCCCCGTCCCGTGCAGTCCCTAGTCTTCCCGTCCCGTGCAGTCCTAAGCCTCCGAGTCAGTCCTAAGCCATCTGAAATGCTTGCAAAGGTCTGAAATGCTTACAAAGGTCTGAAATGTTGTTAATCATGTGGAAGGCTAAATGAGACTGTGTATGTGTGTGTTCTGTTCAGAGTCCAAGTATGTTTTGTTGGTTCCTTTTTGTTAATTAAAGACTTTTATGTTTAAAAACAACCCCTCTGCACTTATGCTTGCCTTTTCTGCCCACGGCAATAACACCAACCCGAACTGCCTGTCATACCAGTTCGTGACACATTGCTGCTTGTCTCCGATGTTGTAGATTTCCTGTGAGGACCCTGTCTTTGCATGGGACAATTTACTCAGTTGTTAAGTTACATGAAAAATATTGTTTTGGAATGAGTGATAATTGTAGTTCTCATATATTTTGATCCATCAAAAAATATTAAGTGTATACAAATATAATCTGTTAGGCAAATACTAATTTGTATGTAGGAAATTAATTTAAATAATAGTGTAAATAGCGATTTTCAAAAATCTTATTAGGGTAAAATATCTTTTTTTTTTCTTTATTGTGATATTTACATATGTATAATAATTTAATATATGCGTATACCGTCAGCAGCTTCTTCTTTTTTTTTTACTCTCTTTTGAAGTTAATAAGAGAAAAACAACACAACAGGAGAAAAAACCCTCAACAACCAAGTAAATATGGGAAAAAAAAGTCCCATCCCTTTGAGTGCCCATGTATGATGTACATCATTTGTGTTCAACTGCATGTGGCTGTTGCCATGAACCTTTTTTTTCCTGAGAGAGTGGTGGTTAACGCTGACCTTAGACCAGTATAACTGCTTACACTACAGAATCCCACATGGCTTTGTTAAGTATATAACACGGTGTACACACAACATCCAAATCACATAATGTCCTGTTTCACAGAACACATTGGGGATGTTAAGTGAAGCAAATATTTCCTTTATTACAGCTAAAGTGACTGCAGTAACAGGAAAAACCCTTTGAACACATTTAAAACACTTAAAGACACTGTGTTGCACAGGACATACAGTACACTCACCTAAAGGATTATTAGGTACTAATACGGTGTTTGACCCCCTTTCGCCTTCAGAACTGCCTTAATTCTACGTGCCATTGATTCAACAAGGTGCTGAAAGCATTCTTTAGAAACATTTGCCCATATTTATAGGATAGCATCTTGCAGTTGATGGAGATTTGTGGGATGCACATCCAAGGCACGAAGCTCCTGTTCCACCACATCCCAAAGATGCTCTGTTGGGTTGAGATCTGGTGACTGTGGGTGCCATTTTAGTACAGTGAACTCATTGTAATGTTCAAGAAACCAATTTGAAATGATTCGAGCTTTGTGACATGGTGCATTACCCTGCTGGAAGTAGCCATCAGAGGATGGGTACATGGTGGTCATAAAGGGATGGACATGGTCAGAAACAATGCTCAGGTAGGCCGTGGCACTTAAACGATGCCCAATTGGCACCAAGGGGCCTAAAGTGTGCCAAGAAAAGATCCCCCACACCATTACACCACCACCACCAGCCTGCACAGTGATAACAAGGCATGTTGGAGCCATGTTCTCATTCTGTTTACGCCAAATTCTGATTCTACCATTTGAATGTCTCAACAGAAATCGAGACTCATCAGACCAGGCAACATTTTTTCAGTTTTCAACTGTCCAATTTTGGTGAGCTCGTGCAAATTGTAGCCTCTTTTTCATATTTGCAGTGGAGATGAGTGATACCTGGTGGGGTCTTTTGCTGTTGTAGCCCATCCGCCTCAAGGTTGTGCGTGTTGTGGTTTCACAAATGCTTTGCTGCATAACTTGGTTGTAACAAGTGCTTATTTCAGTCAAAGTTGCTCTTCTATCAGCTTGAATTAGTCGGCCCATTCTCCTCTGACGTCTAGCATCAACAAGGCATTTTCGCCCACAGGACTGCCGCATACTGGATGTTTTTCCCTTTTCACACCATACTTTGTAAACACTAGAAATGGTTCTGCGTGAAAATCCCAGTAACTGAGCAGATTGTGAAATACTCAGACCAGCCCGTCTGGCACCAACAACCATGCCACGCTCAAAATTGCTTAAATCACCTTTCTTTCCCATTCTGACATTCAGTTTGGAGTTCAGGAGATTGTCTTGACTAGGACCAAACCCTTAAATGCATTGAAGCAACTGCTATGTGATTGGTTGATTAGATAATTGCATTAATGAGAAATTGAACAGGTGTTCCTAGCATAAACAACCCAACAACGTGTTTACAGAAACAACACAGCATTTTTAGAGTCTTTTTTGACTGCTACACTGTAAACCCGATTTACCAAATTTGAAGTGGTTTGCAACCTGTCAGAACATACCCCCCACAAGGGTATAAGTTTTACCGCCAGGGCACCAGAGGTCCCCAAATTTACCCCATTGACCTATAATGGATGAAAAAGCCCATAGACTTAATATTGAGACCAACGTTGACGCATTGAAGTGCAGAGTGAGAATTTGGTAGAAATCTCAAATTCACCACATTTGAAGAGGCTTGCAAGCTGTGACAGAACATACCTGGCATGAGGGTATATGTTTTGCCCCTGGGTCAGAAAAGGTGCCCAAATTTGCCCCATTGACATATAATGCAGATTTTGGCTGATAACTACTACAGTTTTGTTTGTTGTACACCCATAAAACAGGTGTCAAATTGTGCGGCTTATTCAGGATTGGGCTGCTAAGTTTTTTCTGAGCAGTGGGCAGTAAATTGCCCCCACAGGGGGCAGTTAATCTCCCCCAAAAATCTTGTAAATATTGTAAAGAGGTGGGGGTAGTTTGCCCCCAACCTAAAAATCCCATCGGTTTAATATTAAGAAACAAATTGAAGGATTCTAGCACAGAGTGAGAAATTCGTAGAAATCTCAAATTTACCACATTTAAAGAGGCTGGCAAGCTGTGTCAGAATTACGCACGAGGGTATGAGTTTACCCCCAGGTCACAACAAGTGACCAAATTTGACCCACTGATTTATAATGGGGAATTTGGTGCATGACTAGTCATGTTCCGTTTGTCATAGACCTATGAAAGAGGTGTCATATCGTTCGGCTTATTCGGGAATTGACATGACTTTTCTAATGGACGAGTGGTAAACTGCCCAGGAGGGGGCAATTTACATACAATGGCAACTTTCATAAGAACTTTGGAACTGAATTTAACTGTGGATCCCACTGTTGTAGAAACACGGGGGAGGGCTCAAATTCCTCAGGCAACCAGTCTTTCGCATATCATTAGCATGCTGTTAGCATGTTGCTAACATGATTATTATGTTGCTAGCATTATACTAACAATATTAGCATGTCGCTAACATTATGCTAATTATATCAGCATGTTGCCAGTATGATGCTAACAATATTAGCATGTCGCTAGCATTAGCTAACTATATTAGCATTTCGGGAATAACATGATTAGCATGTCACTAGCATGATGCTAGTGTGATTAGCATGTTGATAGCATCATGCTAACTACATTAGCAACTATACATCCTTAGAATGTCGCTAACATGATGCTAGAGTGCTTAGTGTTTTGCTAGCTTGACGTTTAGCTGATAAGCATGTTGCTAGCATTATGCTACCAATATTAGCATGTTGCTAGCAACATCATTAGAATGTCACTATCATGATGCTAGTGTGATTAGCATATTACTAGCAATATGCTTACTAAATTAGCATGTTGCTAGCAACATCATTAGAGCGTCGCGATCATGATGCTAAAGAACATGACTCGATCTTTTTACCATGGTAAGCACCACTGACATTTGCTTCAGGAAATGTACCTCTCTAGTTAGTGGTGATTGCGAAGCGAAGCACTACTATCGTTATCTCACAGGCTTATTATTATTATTTTTTTTTTCTTCTTCCATACAAAAGTTTGCCGCTCGGGGCAATTGTGTCACCCTAAAAATCCCATTGGTTTAATATTGCAAAAAATTTACCAAATCTGAAGAGGTTTTCAAGCTGTGTCAGAACATACTCTGCACAAGGGTATTAGTTTTACTAATAAGAATTTGGTGCATGACTAGTGCCGTCCCGTTTGTCGTAGACCCATGAAAGAGGTCGTATCGTTTGGCTTATTCGTGAATGGGGGGCTTGACATACATTGGCAATTAACATACATTGGTAACTTCTATAGGAACTTTGAAACTGAATTTAACTGTGGATCCCATTGACGTAGAAATATGGGGGAGGGCTCAATTAACTCAGGCAACCAGTCATTTGCATTTATCATGATGCTCATACGCCACGCCCCCTAGCAACATCATTAGCATGTTGTTAACATGATTAGCATGTTGCTAGATTTATACTAAAACTATTAGCATGTTGCTAGCATCATGCTAATTACATTAGCATGTTGATAGCATGATATTATATTAGCATATAATTACATGTGTAGCATGTTGCTAGCATGATGCTAGTGTGATTGGCATGTTGCTAATATGACGTTTAGCCGATTAGCATGTTGCTAGAATTATTATAACTATATTAGCATGTTGCTAGCAACATCATTAGAATGTTGCTAAGATGATGCGTGATTCAAATTTGCCCCAGTGAATTATAATGGGGACTTTGGAGCATAACCAGTACTGTATCTTTTGTCATACTCCCATACCCCGCACAAGGGTATTAGTTTTATGCCCGGGGCACAACAGGTGCCCAAATTTACCCCATTGACTTATAATTTGGTGCATGACCTGTCCCGTTACGTTTGTCGTAGCCCCATAAAAGAGGTGTTATATCGTTTGGCTTATTCGGGAATGGGGGGCTTGACAATGCTCATAGGCGAGTGGTAAACTTATGACGCTCATAAGTCACGCCCCCTAGCAACATCGTTAGCATGCTGTTAGCATGTCGCTAGCAGTATGCTAACTATAGTTGCACGTTGCTAGCAACATCATTAGAATGTTGCTAACATGATGCTAGAGTACATAGTTTGTTGCCAGCATGACGTTTGGCTTATTAGCATGTTGCTAGCATTTTGCTAACTATAGTAGCATGTTGCTAGCTGCAGTATTAGAATGTCTCTAACATGATGCTAGAGTGCTTAGCATGTTGTAAGCATGATGTTTAGCTGATTAGCATGTTACTAGCATTATGCTAACTAAATTAGCATGTTGCTAGCAGAATCATTAGAATGTCGGCAACATGATGCTGAATTGCTTAGCATGTTGCTACCATGCCTCCAAAGTTTCGCCACGGCAAGCATCACTCACATTTTCTTCAGAATGCAATTTTTTCTTCAGAAAATGTACCTCTCTAGTTATTTATTTTTATTACTGAGTAATATTTGATTATTATTATTGTTATTGAGCCTCCAATAACTAACTGGACTAGATATTAACATCAATTAACATCTGTTAACAACTGTTATACTGAACTGCCTGCCACCTAACACACAGTATGAATGCAGATCAATTCCTGCTTTCTGTTTCACCCAAATGAGGATAGGTTCCCTGTTGAGTCCGGTTCCTCTCAAGGTTTCTTCCTATTGCCATCTCAGGGAGTTTTTCCTTGCCACCGTCGCTCTCGGCTTGCTCATCAGGGACTATCTGACCATTTTGATTCATACACATTCTTTTGATTGTGTAAAGCTGCTTTGCGACAATGACAACTGTTAAAAGTGCTATACAAATGAAATTTAATTTAATTGAATTATTATTATTTGTTTTTAATTATTATTATTTTAAGATTTTATAATTTTTTTTCTCCCTAATTTAGCCATGTACAATTTCTCCCCGACACTCCCCTCCCCGTTTTTTTTTTTTGGAAAATGGAGGGGTTAGTCCTGTAAGTACTGGAGATGTAGATACATTTTGAGTCGTCGTTTAAAGATCGTCAAAGTCCCTGCTGTACAGACATCTAGAGGAAGTTTGTTCCACCACCTAGGTACCAGAACAGAAAAGAGTCTGGATGAATGCCGCCCTCGATCCCTGAGAGATGGTGGGATGAGGCAAGCAGTGCTGGAGGATCGGAGGGAACGCGGCGTAGTGCGTGGTGTGATTAGAGCAGAGAGGTAAGTGGGTGCTGGGCCATTTTTAGCTTTGTAAGCAAGCATCAATGTTTTGAATTTGATGCAGGCAGCTACAGGAAGCCAGTGCAGGGAACGGAGGAGTGGGGTGGTGTGGGAGAACTTGGGAAGGTTGAAAACAAGATGTGCTGCTGCATTCTGGATCAGTTGGAGAGGACGAGTCGTGGACAGAGGCAGGCCAGCCAGAAGTGAGCTGCAGTAGGGACTGAACAAGAGACTGAACAAGCACCTGAGTAGCCTGTGAAGAAAGAAATGGTCGGATTCTTCTGATATTGTAAAGAAGAAATCTACAAGAGCGAGTACGGTTAGCGATGTGTGGGGAAAATGACAGATGATTGTCCATGGTTACCCCAAGATTGCGGGCAGTGACTGAAGGAGTGATTTGATTGTTGTCCAGGGATATTACAAGATCTTGACCTGGGGATGAGTCACCAGGGATGAACAACAGTTCGGTTTTACTCAGATTGAGATTCAGCTGATAATCTGCCATCCAGGATGAGATGTCTGCCAGACATGCTGAGATCCGGGTGGAAACCTGAGTGTCAGAGGGAGGAAAGGAGAGAATAAGTTTAGTGTCATCTGCATAACAATGGTATGAAAATCCATGCGATGATATGACCTTACCAAGAGACCGGGTATAGAGGGAGAACAGAAGAGGACCAAGTACTGAGCCCTGCGGGACACCAGTAGAGAGTCTACATGGGGCAGATGTAGATCCCCTCCATGTCACCTCATATGACCTACCTTCTAGGTAAGAAGCAACCCATTGCCACGCTGTTCCACAAATTCCAATTCTTGTAAGAATAGATAATAGAATCTTGTGGTTCACTGTGTCAAATGCAGCTGACGTCATCAGGTCAGATGACAGTTTAGCAAATCTAGCAGCATGGAGCTTCTCAGTGACTGACAGAAGGGCAGTCTCTGTGGAATGTGCCACTTTGAATTCAGATTGGTTGGGATCATTAAGGTTGTTCTGTGAGAGATAAAGAGACATTTGGTTATAAACAGTCCTTTCAAGAATTTTGGAAATAAAAGAGAGAAGTGATACCGAATGATAGTTAGAATGGGAATAACCCTTGCATTCTTAAAAGCAATAGGAACATGACCAGATGATATGGAATGGTTGATGATGGTTGTGGTAAAGGGAGGGAGGTCTCGTGAGATGGCCTGGAGCATTGTGGAAAGGATTGGGGCTAAAGAACAGGTGGTGAGGTTAGATGATGAGATGATCTGCTGAATCTCATCAGATGACAGGTTGGAGAATTCTGAGGAGATATCCAGGTCTCTGTTAGTGCCAAAAAGTCAAAAGAGTAATGGGTAGCTACGGCTGAGAGAAAATCTGCTTTCTTTACAGCAGATTGGCAGTTCCAGAGCGCACCTACAACCAGTGCAGGACAATGAGACAGTACTGGAGGGTAGATGAGGTTTCTGGGGGATCTGCCTCTGCTGTGTGAGTAAAAGCATCTTGGTCTGTGAGAACTGACAGAGATAGGTTGAACACACATCCTTAACTCCTAGACAGAATGAGATATTTGTCAAAAAAATCTTTTCTATGTTCTCTCTTTCAATTCGATGTACACTTGCTATCTAGATTCATGACCAGGTTTGTTGCAGGGTATGCTTATTTACTTCAATATATGTAGCTAAGTCCTGCCCACAATTAACACCTTAAAAAAGCCTGAAACTACTCTTGATTAATTACCTGAGAACAAATCACACTGCAATCAACACTACAATCACATTGCAATCAACACTACCAACCAACAAGAACTAGGTATACAGTAAGAACCAGTTGTGTTTCAAAAACAGTACAAAGGTTAAAGAACTACCTTACCAGTGGAGAAGAATCCAATATAGAAAACTAAAACACACTAAAGTTTGAGCTAGATCCAACTTCAATATATGTAGCTAAGCCCTGCCCACAATTCACACCTAAAGGAAGCTTGAAACTACTCTTGATTAATTACCTGAGGACAAATCACACTGCAATCACACTGCAATCAACACTACCAAACAGCAAGAACTAGGTATACAGTAAGAACCAGTTGTGTTTCAAAAACAGTACAAAGGTTAAGGACCTACTGTACCTTACCAGTGGAGAAGAATCCAAAATAGAAAACTAAAGCACACTGAGGCTACTCAACCACTCAGTCGGGACGGCCGAACTCTATCACGTGTTTCCCGGAAACCATGTGACGTCATTGACCCTTTTTTTTAACTGCTCGCTCATGTACCGTTGGGGCGGCGTAACACACTTCGAGGAAAGCTCTATCGGCTCCTTCTGCTTGCCTGAGATCACAGACGCCCTGTGAAATGCATTAGTGCAAAGGGAGGAGTTTCACAGGGATGGCTGGATCGAGTTACTGAGATGTTCCCCAGGTCACTGCTGAAGGGATTTGATTTTAATGAGGCTGTTGTGTCGGTTTCCAGAGCAGTGTGTTCTGCCGTCACAGTGCTGCAGATCAAATTCAGTGCATGAAGTGCAGAGAACATAGTGGTACAACATCATGCCTAGAGAGAGACAACTTAAAGAGAGAGAGAGATGAATATGTCCTCGTCCTTTTTCCTTTGTATGGAAAAAAGAGGTCTACCCGAATTGCCCTAGTTACTGACAGTACAGTAGGTGCATATGCAGGTCCACACATGTCAGCTCACCATATTCATATTAAATTATTTGAGTGTACACATCCGGGGCTTTTAGATTCTGTTATGAGCAGGACGTCATCATGTCATTAACACGACGTACTGTTACCACCATACACTAGCCACACATTCTATACTCCTTCTTTTTCCACAGCAATTTATATATATATTTTCATAAAATACACAATCTTTTTAAACCTTTATTGCTCCATTTCCAAGTTATTTTATTTTCTCTTTAACTCCAAAGTTAACAGGAAAAAAAAACAAGACAGTAAAATTTTAGTAAAATTTTCAGTTACAGAGTAAATATTAAATGAATATCTTGCTCCCTTTTGTATACCCATGTGAGACAGCATGCCCATGTGTGATGTACATCCTTGTATGTCGTTGCTGTGAGCTATTTTATTACATACTGATGTGTGAAAGAGAGCCATGTTTAATGGTGATCTTAGACCAGTGGCTCTTTTGTGTTGCAACCTCACAGTCAAGCTGCAGAAAAGCTTCTGTAAATAATTCCAGACCTACTGCAGAAACATGTTGACTAATTCATATGACAGAGATCAACAGTGCTGTAAATACGAGTTCATCTTAAAAGCAGCAGGTGAAAAACCAAACAGATTTTTTTTATATCATGAATAAAACATTTATTTTGTTCTTTTATTTAATTGCTGGACTTTTGGAAAGTGCAGCTTAAAATGTCTTCACACTTTGACCACAAGTAGACAGTTTTGACCCTTTTCTGATGCGTAACTTCCTTTACTGACAGCACAACATTTAATTAAGAGGGACTAAATGGACAATAAGGAGGAAGTGCCATCGTGCTCACACAGAGACGCAGTAATTTAATGTTTTAGTGAATTTTTTATAGTTTAGAGATGGTTAAGCGTTCTTCTAAGCAAAGGGAAATTGTGGTGGATGTCTATGATAGTGCAGATGCTGTTAGAGGACACAAACCCAATTCTGATGCCAGGGACGCAAAGCAAGACCCAGACACAGCTCCACACACGGGTAAGTGTTTAGTTTAAAAACGCAAAAAGAGTTTGTGTGTGGAGATGCAGTAATTCTAAACAATTGAAGAAATAAAAAATGTTAATGCAGATGTTTCTGTGCAAAGGAGTTAGTATGATTAGGATTAGCGTCATATATTAAAAGCAAGCTTGTACTCTGTAACTGTCAGTGGTGAAGCTGTAACTTTAGTTTTCTTACACAGAAAACACTTTGGGTTGTGTTGTCACGTTCCGGGGTGTTGTTCGGCATAAACGCAGGGGATCCAGGTTTTAACGGAAACGATGTTTTATTTATAACACAAAACAGGCTGGGAAACTCAAACAAAACAAAGATACTTTAAATGAAACGGAAACTAAAACACGTATAGACGGAGAAATAAAAGACACTAGGAAACAGGCAGACATGACTAAGGTAAATGAACAGTTGCAAGACAACACAGGAGAACTAAAACAAACCATTTATAATAAAACTAATAACCAACTCGGTTCAGGTGAGCGCCCCCTGGTCACCTGACCGAGTTGCCCCATGGGAACTGAAGTCTAAACAAAGGAACTACAAACGAAAATTACAGGGCGCTTTGGCGCCCTCTAGGGGTTATCCCTGACATAACCCCCCCTCAAAGGGCGCAACTCCGGGGCGCCACAGGAGGTCCAGGGCATCCCCCCCAGGGTCCAATGTCCGCCCCTCTCACCCATAGGCTGGCACCTATGTCCTGTGGGCCAGGTGGCTTCATGCCCCCGTTGAAGCAGGGCGGCGGAGACGGAGGAAGCTCGCCGTCCTCTTTGACACTGGGCGGTGAAGGCAGTGGGTGCTCGCCGTCCTCGGTGACGCAGGGCGGCAGAGGATGAGGAGGCTCGCTGTCCTCGGCGGCGTATGACAGCGGCGGCGGAGAAAGAGGATGGAGCTCGTGCTCCTCGGCGGCGCATGAAGGCGGCGGCGGAGGAAGAGGATGGAGCTCGTGCTCCTCGGCGGCGCATGAAGGCGGCGGCGGAGGAAGAGGATGGAGCTCGTGCTCCTCGGCGGCGCATGAAGGCGGCGGCGGAGGAAGAGGATGGAGCTCGTGCTCCTCGGCGGCGCATGAAGGCGGCGGCGGAGGAAGAGGATGGAGCTCGTGTTCCTCGGCGGCGTACGAAGGCGGCGGCGGAGGAAAAGGAAGCTCGCTGTCCTCAACGGCGTACGAAGGCGGCGGCGGAGGAAGAGGAAGCTCGAAGTCCTCGGCTGCCCTGTGCAGCGACGGAAGCTCGCCGTCCTCGGCTGCCCTGTGCAGCGACGGAAGCTCGCCGTCCTCGGCTGCCCTGTGCAGCGACGGAAGCTCGCCGTCCTCGGCTGCCCTGTGCAGCGACGGAAGCTCGCCGTCCTCGGCTGCCCTGTGCAGCGACGGAAGCTCGCCGTCCTCGGCTGCCCTGTGCAGCGACGGCAGCTCGCCGTCCTCGAAGGCACAGTGCAGCGACGGTAGCTCGCCGTCCTCGAAGGCACAGTGCAGCGACGGTAGCTCGCCGTCCTCGAGGGCACAGTGCAGCGACGGTCGCTCGCCCTCCTCTTCGCTGCAGTGCAGCGGCGGCAGCTCGCTGTCCTCGGCGGCGCGGTGCAGCAGTGCTACCTGCCCTTGGAGCTTGGCCACCTGCTCCCGCAGGTCACGAATGCGCTCTTCATTTATTTTAGCGCACCGCCGAAAGCTGCTCCAATCAAGCTGGGAGGTTGCTCCCCGCTGCATGTCCCGCTCACACTCCGCTCTATTGCCGCTACGCCGTTTGGTTCTCCGGCTACCTTCCACGCCGGCTCCCCAAACTCCAAACATCGTTGCCCCCCCCAAAAAATAATCTCCCCGGGGAAGGGCTCCTCTGCTATGCCTCTTTTTAGGTCTTGCAATCTGTCACGTTCCGGGGTGGTGTTCGGCATAAACGCAGGGGATCCAGGTTTTAACGGAAACGATGTTTTTTTCAAAGGCAAAACAGGCTGGGAAACTCAAACAAAACAAAGATACTTTAAATGAAACGGAAACTAAAACACGTATAGACGGAGAAACAAAAGACACTAGGAAACAGGCAGACATGACTAAGGTAAATGAACAGTTGCAAGACAACACAGGAGAACTAAAACAAACCATTTATAATAAAACTAATAACCAACTCGGTTCAGGTGAGCGCCCCCTGGTCACCTGACCGAGTTGCCCCATGGGAACTGAAGTCTAAACAAAGGAACTACAAACGAAAATTACAGGGCGCTTTGGCGCCCTCTAGGGGTTATCCCTGACATGTGTTGTCACTTTGCAGCGGAAACAGTGAATCCTCTCCGCACCAGGATGGATCATGACACCATGGTTGTGATAATTCCACTGTAATATAATCAGGATGCCCAAATATGAGCCAAGCTAATAATTTATTTTAAATAGGAAATTAAACAAAACTAAATAGAATGAGTTAATCAATATCAACAACATAAGAGTAAAATATGTATGGTATATTAAAAGCAAATGAAAAATAATTCTCAAACCAAATAGTACAGAGAGTAAGTAGTGCAGAGAGACACACAACCAGCTCTGCAATCAACCACTCAAACACCTACAAGAGAAGCACACATGCATCCACACCGCAGACAGACTGGGCATGTCCACCACTGTCCTTCTCTTGTAAAGTCAAGCCAGTGGGTACACCACCTCACAAACCATATGACTCTCAAACAGCCCAGAATGTTAAAAGAGCTAAAATAATGAATCAGAAATTTTCAGAAATTCTGGTACCTGAAAATCAGTTTAAAAAACAGGTCAGAATAAGTCAGCATGACTCCGTGCAATATATACTTTCTAATATATTTTAAAATGCTGAAGATCTAAATCACACGTCTGCAAAAGCAAAGAGCATCTCAACAGTTTCTGATTCGGGCATCTGATAGAACAGTCGCCACATGGCTAAAGTTTTTAGCACCACAAACCAGTTTTATGTAAAATAGTTTTGACAAAGGATAATCAAGTGCATAATAAATTTAGCATATGATAAAATCAGTGTGTGCCCTGAACTTGGTTCTCTTGGTTCTAGGAGTGATGGGAGATGAAACAAAGATTTAAAAAATTTCAATGTAAGCAGAGTTTTTTCAGTGGTTTTGTGGTGATCTCAGGATATTGTTTTTAATCCAGAACGAAGTTGTCTCAAACATACTTGCATAAAGTCGCATCTATTATATAGAGTGGGCTTGGTGCGTGTGAATTACCAGTTATTAAACAGCATAAATAGAGTGTTATTTATGTAGGATACTTGGCGTTTTCTTTTAAATGCAGCTTTCGTTGTGTTGGCAGTCTCAGAATCTCATCAGCTGTCTCATTGGTGCATATTTTCCCTTTTCAAAGAAGCTTTACCGAGACATTTGTTTTTCCTCATTTTTAGCCAGTTTTAGATTTTAACATTGTCTTAATTTCATCAGGCATCAAAAACTGCAGCAACATGTCTACTATTTCATGTGACAGAAAGCAGCAGTGCTGTAAACATATTCATTTATCTTAAAATCAGCACGTGAAAGCCTAATAGTTATAATGTATGTAATGTTATGAGGAACAATAATAATAAATTTGTGCTAAGTATACATTATTGTAGCACAGCAGTGTTACATTTGTATTTATATACTTCTGGACTTTAACGAGCATCTAATGCACGAGTGAAGTGCAACTCATATGTCTTCGCTCTGTGACTGTCACTGGTGTGTAACTTCCGTTACTGACAGAAGCACATTTTATACAGAGTACACTACGAATAAGTGAAGATGCAGCACGACAGGATAACAAGACCAAAAGGGTTTGTATGTGCAGAGATGGAGTAATTCATGCTGTTTTTGAAGCAATGTTTCAAGATTTTAGGAATGGGAATGAATGCCCAAATACCATGAAGCACATAAAATACACAGATGCTTGAACACTATGCAAACTAAAGTAATCCACATTTGTGTTACTAGATACTATTTTTTTTTTACTATTAATGTGTTAATCGGTTAAAAACTCATATTGGCTTAGAAAGGACAGAAGTGCCACAGACAGTATTGTTTTGAATTGTTGCAATAATAATGATAATAATAAAACTAAATGTGCATAATGCCTGACATTAGCACACAAGTGTGGTTCAGTAATCTTAAAAGGATCCTGTGCATACCCAGTTCTTAGGTGAGCGAAAGTACTGGAGCCGTTTTAATATATTAAAGTAAATAACAATTTAATTAGAGAATAAACATTAGAGAAACCGCAGCTCTGCTTCACAAACCTGAGGTTCTATCAAGATATCTGCCAAGTCAGTCATTAAAATTTTAAATATTGTAGATGTCAAAAGCTGTTGCATGTTGTCCATAGTTAACCTGTAATTTATAATTAATCACTCATTAAAAGTGCACATGCAAGAAACTGATAAAGAGCTAGAGTGTCTTCAAAAAATCAGGAAACAGGAAATGAAACGTGCAACAAAAGTCACTAAACTGTGTGAGTAAAGAGAGGACCCTTATTGTCTGGGTTTATGAGTCCTGAAGGGTGCATTAATGAGTTAAAGAGTCCCTTGAACCCTCTTGGATACTCACCAGCAGGAAATTCAACAGATTACAAATACATTCCAAACTCTCACAGAGACCCTGACGTTGCTCAATAACCAAGTTCAGCAAACACACCTATCCTCAGCACCCCCCTCTCTGCTCCCCCTCCTGTGCATGCTTTTGATCACGAGCCGAGTCTCCCTTCACCGCCTACCTATAACAGGGATCCCCACACCTGCTGCTCTTTTCTCTCTCAGTGCTCTCTCATGCTTGAGATGCAGGCCTCCTCATTCCCCACAGAACGGTCCAAAGTCGCTTACATCATCCTCCTCTCCGGAAAGGCAAGGGAGTGGGGAACATCACTCTGGGATGCGATCATCCGCTCCTTG
The DNA here is from genome assembly GCA_030347435.1 of Clarias fuscus. Classification (NCBI taxonomy): domain Eukaryota; kingdom Metazoa; phylum Chordata; class Actinopteri; order Siluriformes; family Clariidae; genus Clarias; species Clarias fuscus. Next base: position 9,663,583 of record CM059225.1, on the reverse strand, counting down.
TCCTCCCCTGCTGGTGCGGGAATTATTATTTTTTTTTGGTGGAGAAGAAAGACAAGTCCCTCAGACCCTGCATAGATTACACATGATTGAATGAAATCACAGTAAAGAACCACTACCCACTTCCTTTAGTGACAACTGCCTTTGAGCTGCTCCAGGATGCCCACATTTTCACCAAGCTAGACCTCAGAAATGCTTACCACCTGGTCAGGATAAGAGAAGGTGATGAGTGGAAGACTGTCTTTAACAACTGTACTGGTCATTAGGAATACCTGGTGGCTCCATTTGGTTTTTCAGGCACTCATCAATGATGTCCTCAGAGACTTCAACATATTTGTGTTTGCTTATCTTGTTTTTTTTATCGTGCCCTAAGAGAACACAAGATCCATGTCTGTCAGGTTCTGCCCCATTTCAAGGCTGTGAGTTTTACTGTGACTCCACCTCCTTCCTGGGGTTCTCTATCTCACCTGCAGGCATCCAGATGGACCCGCCAAGGTCAATGAAATCACAGACTGGCCAGTGCCATCCTCTAGACGAGAGCTTCAGTGCTTTCTGGGGTTCGCCAACTTTTACTGCCGTTTCATTAGGAATTACAGTGTGGTGGTGGCCCCGCTCACAACACTCACCTCCACTAACATTTTGTTCAAATAGAATCCCCTGGTGGAAAAAGCCCCCACCAAACTCAAGCTCCGATTCGTTACAGCACCTTACCTTCCCGGACCCCTCCCTTCAGTTTGTTGTTGAGGTTGACGCTTCTGAGACAAGAGTTGGGACCATCCTTTCTCAGAGACCATACCAGGGATGACAAGCTCCACCCCTGCTCCTTCGTTTCCCGTCGACGTTTCCCGTCTTTATGTTTATAGTAGATTTATTAACTGAAATAAATTAAAATAAATAACCATAAAATTGCATGGTGATGTGGACAGTGAGAATGGGTTGTGGATAATCTAGATTCTTGTGAATCATGCATCGGCATTTGATCAGGTGCGTCTCCCCTGCGCTCTCAACAGCTCAGTTCTGTGCATCCAGTGTCTCCCCTGCTGTCAGGGGTCTAGTTGGTGGTGCTGGCTAGACCCGGCTGATGTTGTTGCCGTGGGCATATAGGTAGGAATGAAGGCAGAGGGGTGTGCAAACAGAAATAGTCCTTTTATTAACAAAACTCAAAACAGACAAACAAACAAAGGAACCAAAACAACAAACTCAAACTAAAACTAGGGCTCAGGAAAAACACAGGGAACGGCGCGCTAACACAGAGAATGGCGCGCTAACATAGGGACAAGAACTGGACACAGGGAACCAGGAGCTGACACAGGGAACCGACAGAGAGAACTGGGGATGAGGAAACATGGAGCTGGAGCTAACTAAGACACGTAGGGGAACTAGAGATGAGACAGGGCTAGACAGGAGAGACAGGGCTGGGCAGGAGAGACGAGGCTGGGCAGGAGAGACGAGGCTGGGCAGGAGAGACAGGGCAGGAGAGACAGGACAAGACATGGGACAGAACACAGACTAGAGACAGGACCAGGAGCACAGAGACTAGAGACAGGACCACAGAGACTAGAGACAGGACCAGGAGCACAGAGACTAGAGACAGGACCAGGAGCACAGAGACTAGAGACGGGACTAGACTGGCTGGGTTAGTGGTTAGTGAGGTTAGTAGCTACATGGAATGCTGGGGACACTGGATGCTGACCTAACCAGCATCCAGTTAGGTCAGCATCAGACAGGACAGGACAGAAGACAGAACAGTACTTACACAGGAGGAGACACAGCCTAGCTAAACATGAAACAGGATAGCTCCATGAATCCAGTAACACAAGGAACATAAGGAAAACACAACTAGAGCCCTCTTTAAACAAAGGTAAAACAATATAACTAAAATATAAACTTAAACAAACAAAAAGGAATGCCCACATGACGGTAGTTACAAAAACAAACAGACAAACAATGCTCGACCCAGTTTCCCAGAACAAACTGCTATTTATAGAAGCTTTAATGAGGCACCTCAGTCCAGGGGAGCACTCATCACCTGACTGAGGTGCCTTCTGGGAAACTGAGTCAACCAACAAGAACTACACAAGACATGAACAGTGCCCTCTGGTGGGGGTTCCTAACACCTGCGTGCTCAACGTGTTTTCCGATCGTTCACGCAACATCCTTCTGCTGTGTTCTTGACTCTGCCTGCACATGCTGTAACGAGCAGAATATTTTAGATAAACTGAGTTACAAAAAAAGGAGCTTTTAATTTTATGTGCTGGTGTGCGTTAAAAGCCACGGAGCAAAAAAAAAACAGAGACACAAACATGTAAACCAAACCCAAGTGTATTATACAAAAACGAAATAAATAAAAGGGTGCACTAAAACAAATGAAACAAGCAATATTTACAAAACATAAACAAGTGTATGTGTATGCGTGTGGGTGTGAGTGGGTGTAGAAATGTCCAGAGTCCGGGGTATTATGAATGGGTGTGTTTGAGGAGAAATGAACCAGCCTCACCGGGGTTAATGAACAATCTCTGGGAGCACGATGACGGAGTGTGAGAAATCCTGGAAGTTGGTGATAATCCGTAATGAAGAACAATCCACGAATGAACGCTCTTCCAGCTTTCTCTCCAATCTCCGTTTTTTGAATATACAGTACACATACACAGTGCACTGCTCCTCCATACTTTCTCCCCCATTCTCGCTTCTTCCTGGCTGAGCTTTAAAGCCAGCACTGGTAACCTCTGACATCAGCGCCGACCTCTCGTGAACGGGAAGCGCAGTCTCGTGAGAGTCCATTCGGGCACAAACACAACACAAGGGACAAATACTACCGGTCTTGAGTCTTGAGCCAAACCAGATCGCCCGGCTGAAAGTGTGCATCCTTCCTCCAGGTTTTATAGTACCTGGCTTGTTTGACCTTCTGTTTCTCCACTCGGTGTTTCACCTCCTCCGCCATGGCACTTTGTCTCTCGAGTAGGGTGTAAACTGATTGATCAGGTGCTGGTGGAGTGTTCATTAGCCTTTCCAATGGTCCCTTCAGTTGCCTGCCTAGGGTAAGCTCCACTGGGGTTTTCCTCGTTGTTTCCTGCTGGGCAGAGTTGATGGCGGAACGGAACTCGGGTAACCACTGGTCCCAGTTCTGGTGATGCTGACCAACGTATGAAGCTACACACGTGGACAAAATTGTTGGTATCCTTCGGTCACTGAAAGAAAAACTCACAATCATCACAGAAATAACTTTAATCTGACAAAAGTAATAATAAATAAGAATTCTATGAATGTTAACCAATGAAAGTCAGACATTGCTTTACAACCATGCTTCAACAGAATTATAAAAAAAAAAATGAACTCATGGAACAGGCCTGGACAAAAATGATGGTACCCCTAACTCAATAGTTTGTTGCAGAACCTTTTGAGGCAATCACTGCAATCAAACGATTCCCGTAACTGTCAATGAGACTTCTGCACCTCTCTGCAGGTATTTTGGCCCACTCCTCATGAGCAAGCTGCTCCAGTTGTTTCCGGTTTGATGGGTGCCTGTTCCAGACAGCATGTTTCAGCTCCTTCCAAAGATGCTCAATAGGATTGAGGTCAGGGCTCATAGAAGGCCACTTTAGAATAGTCCAATGTTTTCCTCTTAGCCATTCTTGGGTGTTTTTAGCTGTGTGTTTTGGGTCATTGTCCTGTTGCATGACCCATGACCTGCGACTGAGACCCAGCTTTCTGACACTGGCCAGCACATTTCTCTCTAGAATCCCTTGATAGTCTTGAGATTTCATTGTACCCTGCACAGATTCAAGACACCCTGTGCCAGATGCAGCAAAGCAGCCCCAGAACATAATAGAGCCTCCTCCATGTTTCACAGTAGGGACAGTGTTCTTTTCTTGATATGCTTCATTTTTCCATTTGTGAACATAGAGCTGATGTGCCTTGGCAAAAAGTTCCATTTTTGTCTCATCTGTCCATAGGACATTCTCCCAGAAGCTTTGTGGCTTGTCAACATGTAGTTTGGCATATTCCAGTCTGGCTTTTTTATGATTTGTTTTCAACAATGGTGTCCTCCTTGGTCGTCTCCCATGTAGTCCACTTTGGCTCAAACAACGACGGATAGTGCGATCTGACACTGATGTTCCTTGAGCATGAAGTTCACCTTGGATCTCTTTAGAAGTCTTTCTGGGCTCTTTTGTTACCATTCGGATTATCCGTCTCTTTGATTTGTCATCAATTTTCCTCCTGCGGCCACGTCCAGGGAGGTTAGCTACAGTCCCATGGATCTTAAATTTCTGAATAATATGTGCAACTGGAGTAACAGGAACATCTAGCTGCTTGGAAATGGTCTTATAGCATTTACCTTTAACATGATTGTTTATAATTTTCTTTCGAATCTCCTGAGACAACTCTTTCCTTCGCTTCCTCTGGTCCATGTTGAGTGTGGTACATACCATGTCACCAAACAACACAGTGACTACCTGGAGCCCTATATATAGGCCCACTGACTGATTACAAGATTGTAGACACCTGTGATGCTAATTAGTGGATTAACATGTCCCTTTGGTCACATTATTTTCAGTATTTTCTACAGGTACCATCATTTTTGTCCAGGCCTGTTCCATGAGTTTATTTTTTAAAAATAATTCTGTTGAAGCATGGTTGAAAAAAAATGTCTGACTTTCAGTGGTTAACATTCATAGATTTTTTTTTAATTATTACTTTTCTCAGATTAAAGTTATTGTGAGTTTTTCTTTCATTGACCGAAAGGTACCAACAATTTTGTCCACGTGTGTATTTGTTCTCTGGGGCTATGATGATGACACGGTTGTAATAAGCATTAGATTCATCAACACACATGATCGCGAGTAAAAATTTAAATACTGCATTCATGGGGTGTCAGAAATGATCGGAAAAATTAATTATTTCCTTAATTAGAAAAATCTTGAGGGCTTCAGAAAGCTTTGATAATACAAATCCAAAACATTGTTGCAGTAATGCTACTGTCTATTTTATTATTGTACAGTTTTGAGAATGACACAAGTATTAGTTTTCACAAAGTTTGCTGCTAAACTGCTTTTAGATCTTTGTTTCAGTTGTTTCTGTGATGTACTGAAATATAATTACAAGCACTTCATACGTTTCAAAGGCTTTTATCGACAATTACATGACATTTATGCAAAGACTCAGGATTTGCAGTGTTGGCCCTTCTTTTTCAGGACCTCAGAAATTCGACTGGGCTGCTCTCAATCAACTTCTGGGCAAAATCCTGACTGATAGCAACCCATTCTTTCATAATCACTTCTTGGAGTCTTTCAGAATTAGTGGGTTTTTGTTTGTCCACCCGCCTCTTGAGGATTGACCACAAGTTCTCAATGGGATTAAGATCTGGGGAGTTTCCAGGCCATGGACCCAAAATTTCAACGTTTTGGTCCCCGAACCACTTAGGTATCACTTTTGCCTTATGGCACGGTGCTCCATCGTGCTGGAAAATGCATTGTTCTTCACCAAACTGTTGTTGGATTGTTGGAAGAAGTTGCTGTTGGAGGGTGTTTTGGTACCATTCTTTATTCATGGCTGTGTTTTTGGGCAAAATTGTGAGTGAGCCCACTCCCTTGGATGAGAAGCAACCCCACACATGAATGGTCTCAGGATGCTTTACTGTTGGCATGACACAGGACTGATGGTAGCGCTCACCTTTTCTTCTCCGGACAAGCCTTTTTCCAGATGCACCAAACAATCGGAAAGAGGCTTCATCCGAGAATATGACTTTGCCCCAGTCCTCAGCAGTCCATTCGCCATACTTTTTGCAGAAGATCAATCTGTCCCTGATGTTTTTTTTTGGAGAGAAGTGGCTTCTTTTCCAAAAGTCTTCATCTCCCTGTGTGTGCAGATGCGCTCACACCTGCCTGCTGTCATTCCTGAGCAAGCTCTGCACTGGTGGCAGCTGAATCCTCTTTAGGAGACGATCCTGGCGCTTGCTGGACTTTCTTGAACGACCTGAAGCCTTCTTAACAAGAATTGAACCTCTTTCCTTGAAGTTCTTGATGATCCTATAAATTAATGATTTAGGTGCAATCTTAGTAGCCACAATATTCTTGCCTGTGAAGCCATTTTTATGCAACACAATGATGGCTGCACGCGTTTCTTTGCAGGTCACCATGATTAACAATGAAAGAACAATGATTTCAAGCATCACCCTCCTTTGAACATGTCAAGTCTGCCATTCTAACTCTATCAGCCTGACATAATGATCTCCAGCCTTGTGCTCGTCAACATTCTCACCTGAGTTAACAAGACGATTACTGAAATGATCTCAGCAGGTCCTTTAATGACAGCAATGAAATGCAGTGGAAAGTTTTTTGGGGGATTAAGTTCATTTTCATGGCAAAGAAGGACTATGCAATTCATCTGATCACTCTTCATAACATTCTGGAGTATATGCACATTGCTATTATAAACACTTAAGCAGCAACTTTTCCAATTTCCAATATTTATGTAATTCTCAAAACTTTTGGCCACAACGGTAGATTAAAAGTTTATTTGATTAGATAAAAAAATTAAAAGCACAAATCATCAGGAAATGGGACCATCCGAGATGCACGTGAATGCATCTTGCGTTACACTTGCTCTGACGGCAGCAGGTGGTCTACTGCTATCTTAACTTGCTAAATTAACTTTTGTTAAAATGCTTAAAACTAAACGGTCGAAAGTGTGGCTGTATTACACAAGAAAGGATTCCGACACCGCGACGTGCAGTAAATGTTTGCTTTCCACTTGTGCGCTCATGTGTAAATAGCTTTTTCATTGTCCATACTACCATATCATATATTTTAAGTCCTACCATGCGCCATTTGGCTGATGTTCTGTGAAGCACATAACATTTATTTAAATTCTAAAATAGTGCTTGAGGGATTTCGCAGCACCGCACGAGACGACTTGCTGGAAAAAATCGAGCATTCTTAATGGCCACATCTGTATGCTTTGTAATGAGCTGTCGCTTTACAGGGGGCAGGTTTCTCTTTTTTTAAATTACAAGAGTTTTTAACACTCTTTGACCTTTAATGCAGTGTGAGGACCAGGTGAATTTTTATTATTTTATTTGTATCCCGCCTCGGGTCTGTGTGTTGAGTTTGCATGTTCTCCTTGTGCTTGGTTGGTTTCCTTCAGGTAGTCTGGTTTCCTCCTACAGTCCAAAGACATGTAGAGTAGTTTAATTGCCATTTTCAAAATTGCCTTTGTCCAGGCGACCCTTGACCCTGTACAGGATAAGTGCTATAGATAATGAGTGAGTGAGAGTGATTGTTGTTTTATTGCTAAATTAAAAATAGCAATATTTAATTTTACTATTTTATATGCCTGTTTATAGGTTCTGCAGCTATGTTATGACTGTACATAATAATGTAAATCTCATGTCTCTAGTACAGAAAGTTTTTTAAAGTTATTTCTCGTCTTCAGCACAGTGTTTACACTACAGAATCTCACATGTCTTTGTTAAGTATATAACACAGTGTACACACAAAATCCAACTCACATAATGAGTTAACTCACAAAATTTCACAGAGCACATTGAGGGTGTTAAGTGAAGCATACGTTTCATTTATTAATGCTGAAGTGACTGCAGCAACAGTATAAGAGTGTAAATATCCTTTTTTTCAATGTTCTCCAAAAACCCTTTGAACACATTTAAACCACTCAGAGCCACTGTGTCACACAGGAAATATCTTCACTGGTCACATGAAAGAAGGAAGTGATGTGATTGAATCATCACAACATACAGAAATTAGCTTTGCTCAAAACGTTTATGCATCTAAAATAAAGTTAAAATAGCAGTTTTTAAATTAAATAGTTTGTCATGGACAGCATTGTGTGTCAAAGAATAATCATTTGGGAAAATAAGTAAAAGCCTGAGAAATGTTGTGCTGTTGTGTTCTGCTGTCAAACTGTTCATATCATTTCATCAAGTGAGAAACAATCAGTTTAAGTGTTTACACATCTAATATTTACTTACTGAATGGATTACCAGGGTTTACACCCCCCTCCCCCCTCATTACAGTTAAAAGCTCACACTGATCAGCTGGATCAGGTCAGACTGTTCTGACTGAAGTGGTTAACATGATGCAGTTTTATTTAGATCAGGACATTATTATGATTATTAGTGGAATATTAATAGCCATGTAAACACATGACAGATCCTGTAGACTAGGAGTGTTTACATGGACAATAATATTCCACTAACATGGATAACTGCAAATATGACCATGCACATGTGTTCAGGGCCGCAGTCTGTCAGTGAGTTTACTTTGGTTAAACACATTTCAAAAAATTTAAATAAACACGTCTCTGTGATCACTTATCATTAGGAGGAGACACTGCATGGAGCAGGTGGTCCAAACTGATTGCAGTGTGTGTGGTGCTGCTGTGTGTTCTCCTGCTGACTGCCGTCTCAGTGCTGTGGATCAATTACCACATCCTGAAGACAGAAAACGAGCAGTTACAGGCCAGTAACAACAACCTGACTATAGAGAGAGACCAGTTAAAGACCAGTAACAACGACCTGACTATAGATAGAGACCAGTTAAAGACCAGTAACAACGACCTGACTATAGCGAGAGAGCAGTTACAGAAGGAGAGAGCTGAACTCGAGAGGTTTTTAAAACTGGGTGAGTAACACTTTACTGTAGAACTGTCACATGATTATTAATGAACATAGTTGTAACCATTCATAATTACATTTAATGTTGAACATCATTAAACAAGTCTGTTCCTGTTATCACTTGCTCCATACTGTAGCAGCGAGTCTGTAGTAGTCTGAGCTTCTGTTGTTGTTGTTGTTTTGTTGTTGTTGTTGTCATGAAAGCAAAAATGTATCTATGGAGTTAAAAAAATACTGATTTACAAATATAGAAATAATAAAAATAATAATGTTGAGGTAAAAATAATGTTGTCGTTCTTCTCCCCTTTTAAAAAAAAAATCTTTGCGTCCAGGATGGACTTATTCCAACTCCAGTGTTTACATCATCAATAAAGAGCAGAAGAGCTGGACTGAGAGCAGACAGAACTGCAGTGAGAGAGGAGCAGACCTGGTGATCATAAACAGCACAGAGGAACAGGTGTGTGTGTGTGTGTGTGTGTGTGTGTGTGTGTGTGTGTGTGTGTGTGTGTGTGTGTGTGTGTGTGAGAGAGAGACTCTTATTTATTCTTATATTTTTACTACAAACATTGACAGGAATTCATCAATAAACTGCGGGATGGTACACAAGCTTGGATTGGTCTGAGTTACAGAGAGAACAAGTGGAAGTGGGTGGACGATACAACACTGATCACTGGGTAAGAAATCACTGAACTAATAATGTGCTTATGATACAGTTACTGACTCTTCATTAGTCTGAGAAACACAGCAGATCCTCTGATTCTCTCCTTCAGGTTTTGGGGAAGTGGACAACCCGACAGTAAAGCAGGAGATGAGGATTGTGTTATAACTGGTGAAACATCTGATCCTGTGAAGAACTGGGCTTATTATAACTGTAGTAAACAGTATCATTGGATCTGTGAGAAGAAAATCTTTAACTGAATTACTGTATGTGAATGAAAAGCAGTAAATTGAATGTACATGTGTATCTGTGTAGGTCAGTGTGTGTGTGTGTGTGTGTGTGTCTGAAAAATCCTCATTACTGTTAATAACTCTGTAACCATCTTGGTGTCACCTGTTTATCTTTCAGAGATTATTTTTCATTCAGGTTTGTTTAGGAAACGTTACAGATTCTACAGCAGTGACGTGTACAAACACCAGAGCTGTGGGGTTTCATTTGGGATTTAACTGCATGTGGATGAATTTGCAGTCCGGCGTGTGCCAACATGGCGCCAGATTAACTTAGTCAAATCTAATTTAGGTGTTGCACCAAAATAAATAAATACATAAAAATAAATATAACTAAAGCTTTTTATGAAACCCCTGGAAATATCCTCCGCAATTATTTATGGTTTTTTGTGATAGTATATAATTTTTAATGGGCTTTAGCTCTGAGAACAATATAATTTACTAATTTTGTAACATAAATATTAAATTCAGCTAAATTTCCATATAAAATATAATACTGCATAAATTTTTGTACTGTAGAGAGAACACAAAGCAACTGTAGAGGAAAATGCGGCTTGTGATGGTGAATTATTACCGTATTTACTCTACAGTACTGATACCAAAGAAAACAACATCGCATACAGAAGAAAACGCACTTGCATGAGTTACAGTACATACAGAGTGTTAGGTATGAGGGTAGAGACGGATGCAAATGCGTGTAACAGCAGAGGTTTATTGCTATACCAACAAACAATTCCAAAACGGCAATCCAAAAGGGAAGGTCAAAAACAGGCAAGATCAGGCGAGGTACAAACAACAATGGTAGGGTCAGGGCAAAACTCAAAATCCTTATTCAAAACCGTGGTCAAAAGCTGAATATCCAAAATGCAACTCCAAGGCTTGGTAAGTTTAGACGGGAAGGTACTAAACAATACTTTGCACTGTTGCAATGTTTTCGAGTGGCCTTTGTAATTGTGGGAAGTGAGGAACAGGTGAGTTCAATCAGAACTCCGGTGAACGAGACCGTGTGCATACATGTTGGGTGTTGTAGTTTCTGGCGGCCATATTTGTAGTCCATGATGCCTGCTGGGAAATGGAGTTTGAGACCTGTTCCTCTGGTTCTCTCACACAGAGGTAATGGCTGTATTTATTTATTTAGGACACAGAGACCACATATCCCCTAAGAGTCAGTAAATAATGTGATATTTCTTTACTAAATTCCAAATGAATTAAAATATAATCAATAAATAATATTTTTCTGTTCATAATTCATATCTCAAGTGCCTGTTTTCTGAATGGAATTTTAGACTTTTATTATAGACTGTGAATATGTTTTAACAGATCCTACATTTCCTGAGAGATGAACTAAAATCATTTCAGTGTAATCTGTCATACAGAGTCAGACGTGAGCAGTGAATACGAGTGAATTATAGACTGATGAGAGTGATGCACTGGTAGATCAGTTATTAGGAGGTGAAACAGTGATGTGCTGCTTTATTAATGAATGCTGTGTATTAAACTCACTTCAGTCTAAAGTGATATGTAAAGCTCTTTTAATAGCAGACATGCAGCTTCACATGAAGCCCAGGTGTAGACTGAGATTTAGATCCTCACTGAAAAGTGAATGGTGATTAAAAACTCGGACATGACATGAGGAAGAAGTCTTGAGAGGGAGCAGACTCAGAAGAGGAGATGATCTATGGGTTGTGTGTGACGCTGGTGATGGTGCGGTTATAAATCAGTACAGTATGCAGGTGTAGAAGAGTGAAGACTAACAGCACTCAGTGTGTTGACATGGTGTTCAGTTAGACTGTGAATGAGCACAGGACAGGCTTTATGATCACAGCAGCAGGTCTTGTGTACAGATTTACAGTATCCAGGTGAGATTATCATTGTCATCCTCATTGTGAACTCAATTATGTACAACACTTATATCTTTATCTGAAGATGCTGCACAGAAATCATTAGAGTATTTGTATTTATTATTTTGGGAACCCTCAGTTTATATGTATTTAATGGTTAAATGTTCACTAAATAAATAAATAAATCACCTATTACAGCCATGAGTTCCATTTGATAGTGGTGAATGGCAGCTCATCAGCCCAAAGCTCATTGTGCTTTGTTTTCTTCTCATTTCCAGAGTCTCCTACAGGGGATGTCGGACAGAAGTGTAACGGATAACACTGTAATTCAGGGTCTTCTAAATGCAGGATTTTGGGAAAGGATCTGCTGCATGTGCATCCACAGTCAGGAAAGCATGCTTCTTAAGCATGCTCTCAGTCCAAGCTGAGGGGGCTTCAGATGTACACTTTGTACTGGACTCAGTATGGACTGCCCCAGTGAATTAGAGTACATCATGACTGAACGTATCACACTCAGGTGCAGTTAATAAGGCTAGATTTTCATGCATTTTCCATGCTTCCAGTGGCTGGGGTTTGGGCATTGGGTGGGAATAATTGGGCTACCATTGAGCTTCCAATGCCCATGGACGTTGCTATAGGTTACGGAGCTGAAAATCATAGGAAACAATTGGTTGCAGTAAAAACGTTAACTCCATTTTACCCGTTTTCAGACATGGATACAATTTACCAGGATTTCGTTAATACATTCTGCAACAAAACATAAATAAGCAAAAATGAAAATAAGATAGAATTGTGACATCATCATGTACACAAAAAAAACATGTTGAATGGCACAACACTGCCCTCTAATGGCACTTTCATTTAGTAGTTACTAAAGTAAGTACCCTTTGTTGACGGGTAAAGAGTTTATAAAAACAGTTAAAAGGTTAAAGTTAAGAATAAGCTGATCAGCATCTGACACCTAAATGCTCATAACTTCCCTTCTACTCAATATTTTGACTCAATTTATGACTCCAAAATACCAAAAGACTGCAAAGTTTCATTGAATTCTGTTCAGCCAATTTTGCATGATGCTGCGACAAATTAATCTGGACAAACATATAGACATACAGACACAAAATTTGTCGGAGAATGGTTTCGGTCCTCCAAATGGTTTGGTCATGACAAAGTCTGTTTAATAAAAAAAGACATGATCACAATAAAAGGGCATTAGAAAATAAAGGATTTTTGAGAGGAGTATTCAGGCATTTTGAAAAAAAAAATACTCTTTTATAATTGACTAGTTATTGCTACATTTTATTACTTGTGGTTATACATATGAAATACTACTGTGCAGTAATGTGCTTTAATGCCATTCAACATATAAAAATGTCAAGGTGTTAAACCATTGGATCACATGAAAATGCAGACATGTGGAGACTTTAATGCAGATGAAGTCAGAACACTCTGATAGACACTAAATGTTTTGATAGATGGTACAAAGACAAAAGGATAGGGTTTTTTTTTCATCTTGTTATATTTAGGGTTGATTAATACATTTAGTACAATTCTACACTGAGGTCACAATATCAACTTTAACATTTAAGGTGTGTTTAGGATTATATAACAGTTGTGGGATTATTTAGTGTTAGAGGTAATGGAGGTGTTGAAAAGGAAGCCAACACCCTAGCATTGATTGATTTCCTATAAGAGCGTGTCTCAAAGTGTCCTGAACTTCTAAAGCACTGATATTGGAGGCTCCAATAAGAAAGCATAGAATATCTAATTTGTCTTGCTTTTATTTTAATTTCTGAAGGAGTTAAGAGGCTTCTTTAATGGAACTGACTTTGGTGCTCACTCTATCCTCTTTATGGAATATGTATTGAATATTTGCCTGTTAGGGGTGGCACAATGGTATAGTGGTCAGCAGTGATTCAATTCAGGGCCTGGTTCAGTTTCCGTCTTTTTGTGCATGGAGTTTGCATGTTCTCCGTGTGCTTGGTGAGTTTCCTCCCATGGTGGAAGAGACCTGCAGATTAGGTTATTTGGCGTTTCCAAATTCCCCACAGTGTATGAATGAGTCCTGCAATGAACTGGCACCCTGTCCAGAGTGTACCCCGCATCGTGCAAAGTTTAATTAGAGTAAACTTTTTCGAACTTAAGAGGAGTGGAAGGTGAGAAACCTCACCGGAGAATGTATTGACTATTACATGGTGCTAATTGCTAATTGTTTTTTGGGGGGTTTCTTTCGACTTGTCAGCGCTCAAATGCCTTTGTGTTAAAACCAACAGATAAATGCAGGAGCTCACAGATAAACACCTCTCCATCCACAAACACACACTCACATGTGACACTTTAACCGTTCATTAACCATCTTGTAAATAGTTGATCACACCTACTGTATGAGCACAGTTATTCAGAAGCAGTCCTAAACACAAGAGCATGGTCTATTTTTCTCCTTAATTGAAATACATCAATACCTTAATTAACTTATACCATGATAACATGAGTTTTAAGTTTCAGGTTTTAGAAACAAGAAACAATGAAATTCTTCCTTTGCTGCCTCCCTAATGAATGCTGCTAATAAAGTAGAACGTAAGCCTAAAATAGAATAAAAATAGTAAAAAAAAAAAATATATATATATATATATATATACACATACATACACACACACACACACGTGGACAAAATTGTTGGTAACCTTCGGTCAATGAAAGAAAAACTCACAATGGTCACAGAAATAACTTTAATCTGACAAAAGTAATAATAAATAAGAATTCTATGAATGTTAACCAATGAAAGTCAGACATTGCTTTTCAACCATGCTTCAACGGAATTATTAAAAAAAAATGTAATCATGGAACAGGCCTGGACAAAAATGATGGTACCCCTAACTTAATAGTTTGTTGCACAACCTTTTGAGGCAATCACTGCAATCAAACGATTCCTGTAAGTGTCAATGAGACTTCTGCACCTCTCTGCAGGTATTTTGGCCCACTCCTCATGAGCAAGCTGCTCCAGTTGTTTCTGGTTTGAAGGGTGCCTTTTCCAGACAGCATGTTTCAGCTCCTTCCAAAGATGCTCAATAGGATTGAGGTCAGGGCTCATAGAAGGCCACTTTAGAATAGTCCAATGTTTTCCTCTTAGCCATTCTTGAGTCTTTTTAGCTGTGTGTTTTGGGTCATTGTCCTGTTGTCCAGAAGCTTTGTGGCTTGTCAACATGTAGTTTGGCATGTTCCAGTCTGGCTTTTTTATGATTTGTTTTCAACAATGGTGTCCTCCTTGGTCGTCTCCCATGTAGTCCACTTTGGCTCAAACAACGACGGATGGTGCGATCTGACACTGATGTTCCTTGAGCATGAAGTTCACCTTGGATCTCTTTAGAAGTCTTTCTGGGCTCTTTTGTTACCATTCGGATTATCCATCTCTTTGATTTGTCATCAATTTTCCTCCTGCGGCCACGTCCAGGGAGGTTGGCTACAGTCCCATGGATCTTAAATTTCTGAATAATATGTGCAACTGGAGTAACAGGAACATCTAGCTGCTTGGAAATGGTCTTATAGCCTTTACCTTTAACATGCTTGTCTATAACTTTCTTTCGAATCTCCAGAGACAACTATTTCCTTCGCTTCCTCTGGTCCATATTGAGTGTGGTACATACCATGTCACCAAACAATACAGTGACTACCTGGAGCCCTATATATAGGCCCACTGACTGATTACAAGATTGTAGACACCTGTGATGCTAATTAGTGGACACACCTTGAATTA